>JAJKFI010000023.1:3066865-3077456 GCA_029204185.1 Lerista edwardsae
AGAAAGAAAGAAAGAAAGAAAGAAAGAAAGAAAGAAAGAAAGAAAGAGCCTATTTACATTCTTAACACAAGCAGAACAACCACACAGCCCTCCCCCCTTTCCAGCATCTCATCTCCCCATATTTTCAAGAACAACCTTTTTTGGCTGCTTTCTAATAATGCAGCAATGAGTTGTACTAGGCATGTGATAACACTGGGGCCCACTTCTTAGAATGACAATCTGTCTGGGACCCACCAGAAGTGATGTCACAGCCAGAAGTGCCATCGTTGTGATACCAGAGCCTGTTGCTTTCCTGAGAATGCAGCAATAAGTGGGGGGATTTCTCAGCCATTCTCCAATAGCAAAGTGGATCAGAAAGGGGGTGGGGGAGAAAAGCCTTTTTACAACCTTGACACAAGCCAAACAACTACACCGCCCTCACACTTTCTAGCACCCCATCTTCCCATATTTTCAATATGGCTGCCCTAGATGCTTTGCAACCAGCAGTGTTATGCTGCCGTATCGTCCGCAAGTGGCGTAATTGGTTACGCAAACGGCGTAACGCTCCGGAACGCGATGGGCGGGTTGTCGATCACCCGGATGTCCCGCCCAGCATTCCGGCAGAATAACACCTCTGTTTGCGACCCACCTGAAATTGGCTCCCGGCCTACTGGTGGGTCCCGACCCACAGTTTGGGAACCACTGGTCTATCATATTCCAAGAGAGTCTAAGGCTGCAATCCTAAACCAACATTCCTGAGAGTAAAGCTCTGTTGAATACACGGCGGTTAATGTTGAGCAAACATGCAAAGGATTGCCCTGCAGACCAGTGTCTCCCAAGCTTTGGCTGGCTAAAGCACATTTCTGCCCTGAATTAGCATTGCAGCTACTTTCACTACTAGTGAAAGTATAATTAGGGCCAGCCACAAGTCTCCTGATGGTGGAAGTGGTGCAAAAAGTGCTGCCCCCTGCCCCAGTAGCAAGTCTCTGGTCCTCCCAAGCCCTGGATTGAAAAAGGAAGGGGGAGGAGTTAACCCCTGCTAACTGGGCAACAGACACTTTTTCTAGTGGTGTTCCTCTTATTTTTAGCAGGGGAGAGTAATTGTCCCTCTTCACCCCTGCGCAGTCTTTCTAGTGGCTGTTGCTGGTGGTCTGCCTTTTTGTTTAGATTGTGAGCCCTTTGGGACAGGGAGCCATTTAACTTTATTATTAATATTTACCTGTAAACCGCTTTGTGAACTTCGTGTGGCAAAGCGGTATATAAGTACCTGTTGGTTGGTTGGTTGATTGATTGATTGATTGTTGTGTGGAAAGGGGACTCCGCTGCCTGTTTGTGGGGGGCATTTGAGGGTGAGACTGGGCTGTGTCTGGCTTTTTCATTTCCTCTGTTGTATCTGCATCTCTCTGATCTTTGTGACTGCATGGTGCAGAGCTTGCCACTGAAGTGAGTCACTGATGACTCATTGAACCGCTTGGGGGAGAAAAGGCCACATTCCTCAGGTGTCAGGGAGTTCATTCTCACTCCTGGGCTTGGAGCCACACCCACAGCTGGGAGCTCATGAATGGACCTTGCACAGAGTGTGCGCAAAGAGAAAATATGTGTGCAGGGAGTGTGCTGTGGGGCAGGGGCATAGCTAAAGAAGTGCAGGAGGGTGCAGTTACACCAGGCAACAAGCTTGAGCTTGACACTGGTAGCCCAAATTGTGAACATTTTGGTATATATGGATAATACCAATAAGTGACGTTTGAGTTTTGAGTTCCGTGTTTGATTCAGCACTGGGAACAACATGGCACAGAACACATTGTGGCTTCTCTATGCCGTTGCTGATCAAGGTGGTAGAGCCAACTTTTAGATCGTCTTCGGAGCATTTATGTTCCCCTTCCCTGTGTGCCGTGACTCACCTAGGCGTGCACATGGAAGGAGACTCACCTAGGAGTCTATGCACATGGAGACTCTCCTCAGCATGCACATGCCCGCTCAGAAAGATACCTGGAAGAGACATCGTCATGTGCATAATCACGCACCAAGACGAGCCCATAGCAAGGCTAATTTCTCTTGCAGCCACAATCATTGAGGAAGTGGCCATTTAATGGGCAAGCCTCTTCCCTAGCCAGAATGAAGCTTCCAAGATGGTGGTGCCCAGCTTTTTAAGATGGCTACCTCAAGCTCTTCGTGGCCCCCTGAAAATGGGTTTGCGGCCCTCTTGGGGGTCCTGGCCCCAGGTTGGGAACCATGGCTCTAAGGAGAAGGACAGAAGCAGAAGTGTGTGGTGCACATATCTGGGATGCGATGGGGAAGTTGCTGAGACTCATCAAATTTGGTGGCCACATCTTTTCCTGCTGTTCCTCCATTGACGCTGCCAGAATTGGGCTTGGAAGGCTCTCAAGAGACCACGAGGCTCTGGAAAAGGAAATGAAATTAGGAGCACAAGTGGTGTTTTCAGCTCTCCTTCCTGGGGAAGAACAAGGCACAGCAAGGGAAAGCAGGATCCCGGTGAGGAACAGCTGGTTACGGAGATGGCATAGCTGGGAGCGCTTTGGTTTCTTGGACCAAAGAAACTATGTGCTAGGTCCTGGCAACAGATGGGGCTGTACCCCACACAGATTGGGAGGGACGTGTTTGGCAAGAACCCTGCAAGCATCAGCGGGGGGGGGGCTTTAAAATAAACAAAGGGGGTGGGAGAACAAAGCAGGGAAGCGAACGTTACAACGGGCACTGGGGACAAGATGGCAAGAGACAAGGAAGAAAGAGGTTTAGAGAGGCAATGATGAGGGGCTTGCAAGAGACTGACAGGAAGCATCAGCCCTGGTCTTTACGGTCTTGAGACCAGCATTTTAAGTAAGCTGCTTTTGGGGTCGAGTCCATTAAAGTGTTTTTGAATTATGGTGCTGGAGAAGACTCTTGAGAGTCCCCTGGACTGCAAGGAGATCCAATCGGGCCATCCTCCAGGAAGTCAAGCCTGATTGCTCCCTGGAAGGACAAATCCTGAAGCTGAAGCTCCAATACTTTGGCCACCTCATGAGAAGAGAGGACTCTGTAGAAAAGACCCTCATGCTGGGAAAGATGGAAGGCAAAAGGAGAAGGGGGCGGCGAGGATGAGATGGTTAGATAGTGTCACCGAAGCAATGAACATGAAATTGGGCAAACTCCGGAAGCTAGTGGAGGACAGGGAGGCCTGGCGTGCTGTGGTCCAGGGGGTCGCAAAGGGTCGGACACGACTTAGCGACTGAGCAACAACAACAACCATTAAAGTGTGTGCTATATATGTGTAGTGTGTGTTGGTGCTTGGAGGAATCCTGGAGCTTTGAGCCCATTCATTCGTTCATTTGTTCGTTTTGTCTCCAGAGTATTTATTTAAATTTTATATTTGAATTTATGGATTTATTTATCTTTCTGGCCCTCGGCACTGTGCCAGATATTTGATGTGGCCCTCCGGCTAAAAGAGTTTGGAGACCCCTGCTGTAGACCCAGACTGTCAAACTCCTTTCATATCCATGGCGCCTGCGGAGGGCTGGAAGTGACATCATTAAGCAGGAAGTGGCGTCACTAAAGGGATAAGCGCTTTGTTCTCAAGTAGGAACTCATTAGCTGCAAATGAGAGAAGAGGAAAATGTGCAAACCTTGTTCATAATTATAAGATATGAGAGAGCCCAATTATCATGCTGGGAGATCCCAGTTATAACAAGGGCTGGAGAAATTGCTTCTGGGGGGCAGCATCCTGCCCTTGTGCCTGATGCCCGACACTCCTGCTGTAGACCCTCTGATGAGTGTGGACCCTTGGGGACATCACCCCTACTTCTGCATGTCTCTCCCCACACCCCTATGCGATGTCTGTGACATATCATTCAGAGCGCAATCCTAACCTAGAGTTAGGCTGGCACAATTGGGTGAGCAAGGTTTGGCCAACCCAAGGGACATTGCTTGGAACATTTCAGAAAAAAAAATGCTTTCTTCATCATCCTCATCTTCATGGGCTGCATCCTCAGAAAATCAGTAATGTTTTAGGGCCATTGAAATAAATGACTTAAGTAGTCTCCTTTATTTCAGTGCCACTCAGAGCACAATCCAAACCTGGAGTTAGGCTGGCACAGTTAGGCCAGCAAAGTTTGGCTGACACAAGGGATGCCGTAAAGTATGGTTGGGTCACTCTCTGAGTCAGAAAGGCCAGCACACAGACATTTGTGTGATCCTCCCTGACTCCAAGTGTGGTCCAAACATACTTTATGCTGGCCTAACTCCAGGTTAGGATTGCACTCTGAGAATGGTCCAAATGCACTTTATGGTGTCCCTTGTGCCGGCCAACCTTTGCTGGCCTAACTGTGCTGGCCTAACTCCAGGTTAAGACTGTGCCCTCATTTGATTCCTGGCTCTCTACAACAACCAACCAACTTCCGATTCTCTCTGCTTGATCCCAATTGCCAGCAATCCTCTTTCCCAGTGAGATTTCTGCTCTTCCCCAACCTGCGTGGTCTGAGATGGTCAACCTGCAACACAATTTTCTTTCAAGAGGGAAGTTAATAATAGTGCACCTTGTCACAGTGAATTCTTTGCCCTGAGTTTTTCATTTGACCTTACCGGAGTGGGGGAAGAACCTATTTGTGTTTTAATTTGACTCCCACAGAGATTCCACTTTGTTTTCATGTTGCAGCACAAAGAAAACAAATCTGGTGTTTGGTCTTTGACAGCAGCACAGGCTCAGGGGAGATCAAACAATGCCTTCCCTCCTCTTCTTCCTCCCACAGCAATTTGGAAGGCCGATGGCATCTGCACTTAAAATCCCACTTTGACCCACAAGGCAGGTGTGTGTTTGAAGCACAGGGCAGGCTGGGTTTTGAAAAGCCATTGCACAAAAGCAAAGTGTGTTTTTTTTCCCCAAAGGCACAGTTTCCATTCACAGAGTTTCCTGCAGTTTTTTGAGAAAAAGAAAATTGGCTAGACAAGACACCACAGCTATGATGGTTCATATTTGATGAGCATCTCACATAGTTATAGATCAATGGCTATAACTATATAACTATAGTTATAGCTCAATCTCACATAGTTCCACAGATCAATTACATGCTGAGTAAAGGAATATTTTATTTTGTCTGCTCTAACCCCTAACACTCAGTTTTAGGGGATGTCCCCTTGTTCTGGTGTTGTGAGAGAGGGGAAATGAACATCACTTTATCCACTCTATCCATTCCCTGCATAATCTTGTATGCCTCAGTTATGTCATAAGAATATAAGAAGAGCCCTGTTGGATCAGGCCAAGGGCCCATCTAATCTGGCTTCCTGTATCTCACAGTGGCCCACCAGATGCCTCAGGGAGCACACAAGGCAACAAGATGCCTGCATCCTGTTACCACTCCCTTGTATCTGGCATTCTGAGGTAAATTTCTGAGGTAAATATGAGGTAAATGAAATAGAATTTGCTATCCTAAGCAGAGCCTGGCTGGATCAGGTCAAGGGCCCATCTAGTCCAGCTTCCTGTATCTCACAGTGGCCCACCAGATGCCTCAGGGAGCACACAAGGCAACAAGATGCCTGCATTCTGTTGCCACTCCCTAGCACCTGGCATTCTGAGGTAGCCTACTTCTTTGTCCCTTTCCCATGGCACCTTTGAAGAACCCCAAATGCTGTAGCTTTCCTCATGGGAGGTGCCCCAGCCTGGTATTCATTTTGTTCACTCCCTTCTTTACCTTTTCCAGTTCCACTATGTCCTTTTTGAGATGTGGTGACCAGAACTGTATACAGTACTCCAGATGTGGCCTTACCGTTGATTTGTACAATGGCATTGTAATATTGGCCATTTTTATTCTCAATCCCTTTTTAAATAATCCCAATTGGTGGAAAGCACAGTAGAGGAACTGGAAAGGTTCCTCTAAACAGACCTTTGTGGTCAGGTCTGTTTAGCAGACTGTCCCTTTCTGTCCCTGCTTTGCACACAAAGTAAAACACAGAGTAAAAGATTTTGGATGCATTCACACACATACCCCTTGGTTCTCAGGAAATTTTTTTGGGAGCAAATGCTTCTGTTCACAGTTGACCTGCAGTGGAGTCTCTGATCAGTGCTCAATTTCTCGGCTGGTTGTGGCAAAGATACCTTGAAACAGGAAGAAGCTTTCTTTGTCACGGCTCTGTGGAGAGGATTTCTACAAACCACGGTGTTGAATTGGGCAACTGTGGCTACAAGGTCAATTGCTCAGCCACAGCCCTGCATGTCACCTGAGCCTGTGGTTTAACGGTAGCTTGCAAAGCAGGTTGTTGTTGTTGTTGTTCAGTCGCTAAGTTGTGTCCGACTCTTTGCAACCCCATGGACCACAGCACGCCAGGCCTCCCTGTCCTCCACTAGCTTCCTGAGTTCGCCCAATTTCATGTTCATCGCTTCGGTGACACTGTCTAACCATCTCATCCTCTGCCGCCCCCTCCTCCTTTTGCCTTCCATCTTTCCCAGCATCTTTCCCAGCATCTTTCCCAGCATGAGGGTCTTTTCTACAGAGTCTTTGAGCGTCAGCTTCAGGATTTGTCCTTCCAGGGAGCAATCAGGCTTGACTTCCTGGAGGATTGACCGATTGGATCTCCTTGCAGTCCAGGGGACTCTCAAGAGTCTTCTCCAACACCATCATTCAAAAGCATCTATTCTTCGGCGCTCTACAAAGCAGGACAGGACACCAAATGCCGGTCCCAGTTAAAATGCCACTCCTGAGTGCAGACAATATGAAGCATTGCATTAGCAAGGCACAATGCTTCCAGAGGCATAGCTAAGGGAGTGCAGGGAGTGCAATTGCATCAGGTAACAAGCTTTAAGGGGGCACAGTTAGGCCAGTAAAGTTTGGATGGCACAAGGGACACTGGAAAATATGTTTGGACCACTCTCGGAAATAGAGAGACCAGCATACAGATGTGCACCATCCTCCCTGACTCCGAGAGTGGTCCAAACGCGCTTTGCAGTGTCCCTTGTGCCGGGCAAACTTTGCTGGCCTAACTGTGCCGGCCTAACTCCAGGTTAAGGTTTCACCCTAATGCATGATTCTCTGTCCTTCAAAAGCCCATGGTCTCAAAAGATAAAGAAACAGCCACTAGGAAAGGCGCTAAACTAAGGTGAAGAGGGACAGTTATATGACTTGTGGCTCTTTGGAACAATCCGGTCACATGTGGTTGCCTTGTAAATCTCTCTTTCCCCTTACAAAAACATTTAAATATTTCAGACTTTTTCCAGATGAATGGGATTAGTTTTAGTACGCCATAAAAGCTGAAAATGTGGAATTCATACCTGTGTTGAGAGCCAGAAATGAGGTACGAGTACCGCTTTTCATTCCACTTAAACCCACACAAGTGCATGATCCGTAAGTTCATAAACCACCCTATAAAAGCGGTAGAGAAAAGAAGTCATCTGCGCAATCACGCCGGTCATTTAACTGGAATTACAAAAAGGTCCGGGCAAAAGGACCACAGTCAGCCGTTCAGTGTTATATGATGCTGGACAATGAGGTGTTTTAATGTGGTCCCTGTTTGATCCAGTCCACTGACTGAGATATTATGGCGGCCGTGAATTTAATGCAGTGTGAAGCTTGTGTCGTCTCACAGAGGTTAATCGGGGGAAAAAATCATCAGGTTGAGGACAGTAAAGGAGAGTGTACAAAAAGGAGGAAGGTTAATAATCGGAACACAAATGTAACTGAAAACAGTATGGAGAAAGTAGGGCTTTTTTCAATACTGTTGAGTGATTGGGGGCGCAATCCTAACCTGAAGTTAGGCTGGCACAAGGGACTTGCGGAGGGACACAGGAGTGTCACAAATGCACCGGAAACTGCATTTGGACCACTCTCAGAGTCAGGGAGGACAATGTACATCTGCGTACCAGCCTCCCTGATTCTGAGAGTGGTACAAACAGGCTTTATGGCACATTTGCAACACTTCTGAGCTTTGTGCCGGCCTAATTCCAAGTTAGGATTGCATCCTAAGTGATTCTCTCTCTCTCTCTCTCTCTCTCTCTGCGTACAATCCTAGCCTGGTCCATCGTGGGCTATAGGCAATGATGGATTGTGCAACCTCCTTACAAAGATGGTGGGCTACTGGTACCGGGTGCAAGGGAGTGGCAACAGGATGCAAGCATCTTGTTGTCTCATGCCTCCCTGGGGCACCTGGTGGGCCGCTGTGAGATACAGGAAGCTGGACTAGATGGGCCTTTGGCCTGATCCAGCAGGGCTCTTCTTATGTTCTTATGTTATGTTCTTATGGATTTAGACTGGGACAGTTAGGCCAGCAAACTTTGACTGATACAAGGGCCACTGTAAAGCACATTTGGACCACTCTTGGAGTCAGGGAAGATGGCACACATTTGTCTGCTGGCCTCTCTGACTCCCAGAATGGTCCAAGCGCGATTTACGGTGGCCTTTGTGCCAAACTTTGCCGGCCTATCTCCAGGTTAGGATTGCACTCTGAATCTTGTAGGGTTCTGCTTTTACACTTTGCACTGAGTCAGAGGCATTCCTACGAGGGAGGGCAAAACGCTAAGTGTTGCAGGATCCTGCGTAAGTCACCTCCGAAGCCATTTGCGGCTCGGAGAACAAAGCCTTCAAGCCAGCTCTTCGGGCCGCAAATGGCTCTGGAGGTGAGGGAGAGGGGTCCCGTTACACAGGAGCTCAGGCTCCTGCAAAACTTAGCATTCCCCCTGCCCTCGTAGGAATGCCTCTGCACTGAGTCACCTCACTTCAGAGAGAGCCCTGCACCAAATGAGGTCCCTCCAAAGCACTCCAGATTAAATGAGTCAAAGTAATCCAAGGCAGCATTTGGCAGCTCTTGCCCCCTATGAATCATGGTGTGATTCATTTATATTTTCCTCTGTCAGTTTCTTCCCGGGGCCAAGACCCCATTCTCCCAATTCCTGCTTCAACATCATCACCCCAGATCATTCCCCATTGCTGTGTCTGTTTAACAGCACAATTCTACACTTGTCTACTCAGAACTAACCTCCATTGAGTTCAAGAGGGCACCCCCCCCCAGGTAAGTGTGCATAGGATTGCAGCTTTAGGGCCCAATCCTGTCCAACTTTGCAGTGATTATGTAGCCATGCCAAGGGGGCACACACAGTGGTGTCATCTACAAACAAGGAACAGGAACGCTGGGCGGGACTTGGGCGGGACTTCCGTGTGATTGGCAGCCCGCCCGTTTCGTTCCGCGGCTGCCCTGGCCTCGGGGGGGGGGGCTGCTCCCGGTTTGTGCGCCCTACCGCTGCTCGCCCAGGCTCCGGCGTGCCCCCCACCCGTCTCCCCCGGCGAGCAGAACCCCCCCCCCGAGGCCAGGGCAGCCGTGGAACGGGACGGGCGGGCAGCCAATCACGCGGAAGTCCCGCGGAAGTCCCGCCCAGCATTCCCGTTCCTTATTTGTAGATGACCCCACTGGGCACACACTGCATTCTGCAATGGGGGGGGCACACTCATGGAGGCCTCCCCAAGGTAAAGGAGCATTTGTTCCCTTACCTCGAGGGCTTCATTGCAGCTGCATCGGCACTGGAAAATCGGATAGGACTGGGCCCTTAAGTTACATTTCAATTCAGTGCTAAAAGCTACATGACACAGAAGTATTACATTTCTTTAGGAAATCCTGCATCGGTCTTTCTATAGAGGTTTTCCCGGGAACTCCTCCAGTGCCAATTCTCCATCTCCTGTTATTTTGGTGCAAATCCCTAGCCAATTTTCCAGGACCGACATAGCTGCGCCAATGGGCCATTTTCTGCATCCTCCAGTGGAGTATTAGTCATGGAGGCCTCCTCAAAGCAAGGGAATGTTTGTTCCCTTACCATGGAGCTGCATTGCTCTTCCCCTGGTGCTGGAAAGTTGGTTAGGATTGCGCCCCTAATGCTGTTTTTAGGGATAACACTTTACAGTGTCCCTTGTGCCGGCCAACCTTTGATGGCCTGACTGTGCCGGCTCAACTCCAGGTTAGGATTGTGCTCTAAATTGGGCCTGACATGAAGCACGTTGTAGAAATATGCTACTAAAATGAATCAGGTCACCGCACGAAGCCACAAAGTAAAATCCAAGATGATGATTCCCCCCCCCACATATGTACTTCCACTTAAATGTGCATGGATAATGCTTTAGGGCACAATCCTAACCAACTTTTCGACCCTGGGGGAAGGGCACTGCAGTTCTGAGGTTAGGGAAACACACATTCCTTTACCTTGAAGAGAGTTCCATGACTACTGCTCCACTGCAGGATGCAGCCCATGCCCCATTGGCACAGCTGTGTCAGTGTTGGAAAGTTGGTTAGGATTACGCCCTCAGTATATGATTGTAATTAAAATCCGGACTGGCTTGCCTCCTTCACAACAGAAGAAGCAGGGCTGACTATTTTTAAAAGAAACGGGAGTCAAGAGGAGTAGGATCGTTGGCTTAATTTAGTACTGTTTGCTGCTGTCACTTGATAAGTTGTTTCCTGAATTCTTTCCTTTTGCTGTCTGAGCCTGTGACTAACAGCCCTTCCACCCGTGGCCGGGATAGCAAGTCCATGTGCTTGGAGGCAGTGAGGAAGTCCTTTCTGGATGCAGTCTGTTGATATGCAAGCATGTGCATGTGCAAACACACACACACACACACACACACACACACACACACACACACACACA
>JAJKFI010000023.1:3077466-3114946 GCA_029204185.1 Lerista edwardsae
CACACACACACACACACACACACACACACACACACACACACACACACCATTTCAAAATGAGCATCCTCCCATTTGCTCAGTTTGAGTGGAAACACTGCAATGACCTGGTGACCCCACAGAGGAAAAGTTCTTTCACCAGAGTCAAACTGCCTCTTGCCTGCCAGGGAGCAATGTGTTGAAGGTGTTGGGTTTGGAAGCTGTTTCCAAAAATAGGCAAAATACAGAAGAAGAAGAAGAAGAAGGAGGAGGAGGAGGAGGAGGAGGAGGAGAAGGAGGTGGTGGTGGTGGTTTTATGGCCAGCATCACATTTAGGGCACAATCCTAACCTGGAGTTAGGCTGGCACAGTTAGGCCAGCAAAGTTTGGCCAGCACAAGGGCCACTGTAAAGTATGTTTGGACCACTCTCCGAGTCAGAGAGGCCAGCACACAGTCGTGAGCCATCTTCTCTGACTTTGAGAGTGGTCCAAATGCGCTTTACAGTGGCCCTTGTGCCAGCCAAACTTTGCTGGCCTAACTGTGCCGGCCGAACTCCAGGTTAGGATTACGCTCTTAGAGCTGTTTTGTTTTGTTTTGCAAATATGTTTCATGGCATCCAGGGTGCCCATTGCCCTGTTGCAGGATGTCGTGTTCAAGAGACCAATGCCTGGGGCGTTACTGAGCGGCCAATGTTTCACTGTAGTGTAATGTGTGTGTGGGAAGCAATAGATCTTTGAAGAAATTCTCCATATGTGTGGACTGGGAGAGGCTGGTGTCTTGTCTAAATAAGAAAAACATTTCTGGCAAGTTTGCAGGCAGCTATTCCAGTTTCGAGGCAGCTTGTGGAGGCAGGGAGGTCACAGCGTGGAACAGCAAGGGATGTTTTTGCTCAAACATGAATGGGAAAATTCAGGGCGACGGTGAGGAGAGCAAAGCATATTGTGAGCAAAAGCAGTCTGGCTACAGAGTGGCATTTGCTTGCAAGGGTTTTACAAGGAGAAAAGACAGTTGTGGCTCCTCCTGGTCATTCTCTTTTCACTCCTGTTAAGTCTCCACCCCAGCCCAGAGCGCAATCCTAACCTGGAGTTAGGCTGGCACAGTTAGGCCAGCAAAGTTTTGCCTCCACAAGGGACACCATAAAGTATGTTTGGACCACTCCCGGAGGCAGGGGGAATGGCGCACTTCTGCGTGCAGCCCTGTCTGACTCCAAGAGTGTCCAAACATACTTTACAGTGTCTCTTGTGCCAGCCAAACGTTGCTGGCCTGACTGTGTTGGCCTAATTCCACGTTAGGATTGCGTCCTCAGTCATCTGCCTGGTGTGCTTCTGCTGGAGGACTCTAGCTGTGCAGTTGTTGTTGTTGTTGTTCAGTCGCTAAGTCGTGTCCGACTCTTCACGACCCCCTGGACCACAGCATGCCAGGCCTCCCTGTCCTCCACTAGCTTCCGGAGTTCGCCCAATTTCATGTTCATCACTTCGGTGACACTGTCTAACCATCTCATCCTCTGCCGCCCCCTTCTCCTTTTGCCCTCCATCTTTCCCAGCATGAGGGTCTTTTCTAAAGAGTCCTCTCTTCTCATGAGGTGGCCAAAGTCTTTGAGCTTCAGCTTCAGAATTTGTCCTTCCAGGGAGCAATCAGGCTTGACTTCCTGGAGGATTGACCGATTGGATCTCCTTGCAGTCCAGGGGACTCTCAAGAATCTTCTCCAACACCATCATTCAAAAGCATCTATTCTTCGGCGCTCTGCCTTTCATATGGTCCAGCTCTCACATCCATACATTGCTACTGGGAAAACCACAGGGTGATGTCTCGGCTTTTTATTAAGTTGTCTAGGTTCGCCATAGCTTTCCTCGCAAGAAGTAAACGTCTTTTAATTTCATGGCTGCAGTCACCATCTGCGGTGATCTTGGAGCACAAGCAGGTAGGCAGCCTGCATGCTAGGGAAAGGACATTAACAGGATGCCAGTTGGGTGGCGGAAAGCTGGGAGCAGCCATCTTGGAAGCTACAGGCCTTACACTTGCTATATGCCTTTTGTGAGTGTTTGAATTTTCAAGTGAGTTTTTTTAAAATGGCTTTTGGTTCTGTACTTTTATATAATATTTTGTCCTATTCTTGCTTTCATGGTTCTGCAATTGGTGCCGTCCAAGAATGCCAGTTTGCATTCCGGGAGTGTCACTTTATTATGTCACAATGATGGCACTTCCTGCTTGATGATGCCGCTTCCAACTATGACATCACTTCCAGGTTAATGATATCACTTCCAGTGGGTCCTGACATGAGTGCCATTCTAAAAAGTGGGTCCTAGTCTAAAAAATTGGAGAACTTCTGCAGTAGAGGAAAGGGCAAGTGTGAAACAAATGGCCTGGAGAAGTCCCAGGCCTGTGGTTTGTCCAACTTCCATGTGAAATGTTGCCTTTCGTGTGTCTTTTGTCTTTCCAAGCTGGGGTTGTGGTTCACTCAAGCTGTTGCTCGGTGTGTCAATGTCAGCACTTCCATCTTCTGGGTTGGGGCGCCGGGCTAAGGTGCAGCCATGAGACTTTTCTTCTCCCAACTCTTTCATCTTTTGTTCCGCAGTTTGTGTTTGGTTATATTACAAACACGCAGGAGATTATGAAAACATGTGTCTGTGGCCTTAGGGTGTCGGCTGCTCTTTTGGATGTGTTCTCAAACCTGTGATGCTGCTAATAGGAGAGAAGGCAATTATAATAAATTCCCCATTGCAGTAAATCAACAGGGAGAGCTGATGAGAATCAGGGTGCAACATGATTGCATTCTGGCTCATTCCCGCTGGTGCCAACTGCATGATTGCCCCTGGGGGTAGACAAGGTGCCCCCCCCACTTGCACCAAGTCCCTTGGAAAGGCTTTTTTCAAATACAGGTGCCCCACCACCCCATCCCTACATACGTGCTCTGAATACGAGGGAACCTTATAGGTACAATGCTCTGTGCTCATTGTCTTCTGTTTTTTTCATTCTTCCTTTATAAAGCATGTTTCTTGCTTTGACAGATGCTACAAATGGAATGCGACAAGCAGGCAGCAGCCTACATGCTAGGGGGACTGAGCAAAAACCTTCCTGTTTCCTGTTAATGTCCTTTGTCTCCCTAGCATGCAGGCTGCCTGCCTGCTTGTTGTGTTCCTCTTGCAGCATCTGTAGAAGGTAAACAGATGGTAATGGGGTGGGGGAACGGAGGGTGCAGAGAATTGAAACTACGGGTACCGGATCTACAGACAAGGGTGGGGGGGATGCCTGTAATGCAACAGAACTTGTAACTGAAAAATGGTCTTGCTAATTCAGAATTTCAGTGGCCGCTGGAATAGTAGTTTGCAGCACATATTTCTGCAGGGCTCTCTTGGTTCACTGGAAACCTGCAGGTGAAATTCTCTGTCCACAATTTGCTTGGACACATGTGGACAATACATGGCAACCTAAATTGCAGAGTAGTGCAAGAACCAATACCTATCAGGGGCATAGCTAAAGAAGTGCATAGGGGTGCAATTGCACCGGGCAACAAGCTTTAGGGGGGCAACAAGCTGAGCTTGATACTAGTGACCAAAATGGTAAAAACCTTGGTATATATGAATAATACCATCATGTCATATATCATTGGAAAGATAATTTAATGCAGAATGCAATGAAACAAACCACAGTATAATATCTTTACTCTACCAAACATTATGGTAAAAAAAAACCCCCACAAAACGGAAGTACAACTGTGATGTCACTTGCTGTTGTGATGTCACTTCCTGGGCAATATTTTGTCCTCTGCACTGGGCTACACTTTCATTAACTACTCTTCTGATGCATACACACCACAAGGGCTCCCAGAAAAATATATGGGGGATACACAATACCTTTCTTGGCTGGAGCAGTTTCCTACATCCCTAGTCTGAGTGCAGAATTAAGATTCACATCCAGACACTGAAAGATGAACCTTCCTTCCTGAGCTGCTGCTGGGTGTCACTCCAGTACAACATTTGCTCCCTTGTGCTCTCCTGAAAGTCTGGTTTCTGCTTTTTTCATCTGCAGGGAATTTCCTGCCTTCCAGACGATGATGGAGATAGAGATTTGCCCGACAAATGTATTGATTATGTTGCTTCTGTTTTCAGCAGATGCAGCGCTTGCTGAGGGTGCAGTCCTAACCAACCTTCCAGCACTGGGGTAAGGGCAATGCAGCTCCGAGGTAAGGCAGCAAACATTCCCTTGCTTTGAGGAGGCCACCGTGACTATCGCTCCATTGCAGGCTGCAATACTTGCACAACTATGCCAGTGCTGGAAAGTTAGGATTGTGTCCTGAGTCAGCTGATAAGAAGGGGGGAAAGCTTGGGAAGAATTTGAAGCAGTACAGCTCAGGCGGAAGCTCATTGTCTTCTGTTTTCTTCATTCTTCCTTTATAAAGCATGTTTCTTTCTTTGACAGATGCTACAAATGGAATGCGACAAGCAGGCAGGCAGCCTGCATGCTAGGGGGATTGAGCAAAAAGCTTCCTGTTTCCTGTTAATGTCATTAGTCTCCCTGGCATGCAGGCTGCCTACCTGCTTGTTGTGTTGCCCCTCTCTGACGTCTCATTTGTAGGCCAAGAATTGCAGTGCTCCCTTGCATAATACAGGCAAGCTGTTTACATGTGCAGTTCTGAGCGGGCCGCCTTCTCCCATGTGAACTTGCCCATGCACTGAGAACATCCTCAGGTGCCCTTTTCGGGGCCGCTTCTGCTACTTTTAGGGGGTTGTGATGAGAGAGAGGGCCTGCTCAGTGCGGGGTGCTGGCTGTGGAACACTTTCGTTGTAAATCAAATCCAGGTGCATCGAGTTCAGGATGCCTCTCCTCCTCATACAGGTGATGCTCTGTAGGTGTTTTAATGAGCACGTGTGGGTCAGGCTGCCGTTGTGACGCTGCCAACAGCCCATGTTACTTTCAGTGCACGGGGTTTGGCTGTTTCTTTTCCAGAATAGCTCTGGGTAGGCACTAGACCATGGTGAAAGTGTGGCAGGTAGAGGGTCTTTCACCCTTTGCCTCGATCAAAGCTTTTGCACATGTCGACCGTGTGCCTTTTTAACTGGAGAAAAAAAGCTGTCATTGAAAGCCAAAGGAATCCGCCCCAGAAAAAGACCCAGCAGACCAAACAGGTTCACTTATCTCAAGTCAACGCCCCCAGTGGAACCAGCAAGGGTCAGTCTCAAGTTCATTCCTCCCACCTCTCCTACATTCAAAATGAGTCAATCCTAAATTGACTGAGGGCGCAATCCTAAATTGAGTTAGGTCGGCATAAGCTATGCCAGCAAAGCTTGGCCAGCACAAGGGACACTGTAAAGTATGTTTGGACCACTCTTGGAGTCAGAGAGGCCAGCACACAGACGTGAGCCATCCTCCCCGACTCCGAGAGTGGTCCAGAAAGGCTTTATGGTGTCCCTTGCGTTGGCCAAACTTTGCTGGCTCAGCTTATGCCGGCCTAACTCTGGTTTAGGATTGCACTCTGATAGTGCAAGCCTAACATGCACTGGAGAAGGCCGGCCGGCTGAACTGCACCTAATGCAGGCTGAGTTGTTGGTGGAAGGGAGGTGGAAAGTGGGGTGTCTATTGCCTTCCCGGGCCTGGAACATGGCACATCACTGATAGGGACTGTGGGCAGTGGTGGAATCTACCTGCACTAACAACCGGAACACAGGAAGTAGCTACCATGACGCATGGTTGATTGGCAGTTCCTCCGCGTGTCCTCGCTTCCCCCGCGGTCCGCTGCCTGCCTGCCTGCCTAGCTGAAACCTCTGGCTGCGGGCGTGCAGGGCGCAGGCGCGGCCAGCCCCATTCACGCATTGCAGGGGTGCACGTCAGCGATGACTGCAGTGGGCGGAGCCAGCCCTACACGGAACAACCGGAACGGTGTTCCGGAGCGTCCTGGCTGCCTGACATCACTGACTGTGGGCCCAATCGTATCCAACTTTCCAGCACTGATGCAGCTGCAGTGAAGCCCTCCCTACTGCAGGACATAGCACATGCCCCATCGGCATAGCGGCATCAGTGCTGGAACGTTGGATAGGATTGGGCCCTGTACCCAGTTTATTTTTACACCAGGCGGGTTTATTTTCAGCTTGCTTTGTAATCTTCTTGCCATTGCCTCTCCTTTTTTTCATTTTGCTAAGATATCTCCGTTTCCCCCCCCCTCCGGTATTACCTGCTGTTATCTCTCCTGCGGTTCCAAAGCGCTTTTAATAAAAGCCTTGTATGTTTGCTGCTTTTATCTGCCTGGTATGAAAGTCTTCAGGGAGGTGGGATGCTACTCACCCTCAGAGCATTCATGTTTGGCTGGGCTGGTCTTTACTGTTGGCTCATTCTGGGGTTTTGAGGGGCATCCCCAGGATTTTGGGATTCACCTGGGAGAGGGATGATGGCTCATGTCAGCACAAGGGCCACTGTAAAGCTCGTTTAAACCACACTCGGAGAGTATGGCGCATGTCTTTGGGTTGGCCTCTCTGACTTTGAGAGTGGTCCAAACATACTTGACAATGGCCCTTGTGGCAGCCAAACTTGGCTGGCCTTACTGGTGGTGGCCTAACTCCAGATTGCACCCTCAGTCTCATTGGTCAGTTTGGAGTTAAGAAAATCCACTTTTTGTGGCATAAGTCAGTGTGTTTTCCTTTTCTGGTTATTTGAATATAACATTTGATGGAATATAGATATTTCAGCGCAGTTTGTTTCATTGCATTCTGCAGTAAACTACACATAGATCGATATATCACACAATGATATTATTCAAACACTAATTTTTTTTTAGAATGTTGACCAGTAGTGGTGTATTAAGCCCTGCCCCCCCCCAACTGCATCACCTGGTGTGGTCCTCACCCCCTGCACTTTCCTGGTGATGCCACTGAAGTATGTACTTTCTGTGATCCCAGTCGTTCAGCTCAGGATGTGCTTGTATATGGTTGAGAGCGCAATCCTATACTATGCCGGCCTAGTAAGGCCGACATAGCAGCGCTGTATCCTAAAGCACATTAGGAGGCAGCAGCAGCAGCAACTTCCAGGACAACAGGAAGTTTTTCCCTTGCACCCGCCGTAAGTCCCAGTTACCCCTATGGGCCTGCTCGGATCTGCGCCTGCTGTTTTGCAGGCGCAGAGAAACGTGCACGGAAGCGGCCCGAATCAGGGCCACCCTGGCTGGGGACGAGGTTTAGGATTTGGCACTATGGCCGACCTGCGTCACAACTGCCATCTCCGCCCACTGTGCCACACAGTTACACCCCCCAGTGCCTCTGAAATGCCCTTGTGGAGGCCTTGAGTGCCGCCGACGCTTGACTGGCACGTAACCGGCACTGCCGATGGTCGGGTGGCACCCAAGCACCGGTACTGCGGCTCGCGCCAGCCCAGCACCAGCCCAGTGCCACAGCGCCAACACGTACGCACTTTATGGCATGCTTGCGACAGTGTTCGGCCAGCGCAAGAGCTTAGCGCTGGAGCAAGGGGGGCAGTGGTGGTATGTAAATGATCGAAGAACCAGAACGCTGACTGAAGAACCGGAACGCTGACCAGGACTCACCTTTGATTGGCAGCCCGTCCCTTCGGTTCCGCCTCCTTCCCGTCCGCTGAGCGGGCTGCCCTCGGTGGACACGCCCCACGGCCGCTCGCTCAGGCACCCAGCGCGCCCGCCCACCAGTCCCCCCTGGTGAGCAGGTGCCCCCTCTGAGGCCAAGAGCCCCTCGCAGCGCCGCGTCCATCACGGAGCCGGCGACGAATGGCGGTGAGTGGGCGGAGCTAGGCCAGATCAGGTTCAGGAACGGCCGTTCCGGCGCGTTCCCCCTGCATGACATCACTGAAGGGGGGGGTATAGGATTGCGCTGCCCATCAGGCAGCCTGTTCTTATAAACTGTTTCTGTATCTAAGGAGGCTCTATTTTGAAGTGGGACTTAAGCAACACCCCTCGGTGCAGCCTGGCTTTGGTTTTCACAGGCAATTGATTCCCAGAAGAGGAATCGGGTCGATGGCTCTGCTCATTAACTGCAAGAGCCCAGGGTGCTGGGACCGACAACCAGATTGATTTGAGCAGGAGGAACAACGGTGGTCATTTCCCCCCACCCTGAGGAAGGGCTGGAGCTCAGGGCTGAAGCACACGGGTCATTTGGCCAATCGGGCCCTACAGCTGGAGGGGTCCTGCTCTAGGGTGGTGAGTGAAGAATCTGCAGCCACATCCAGCGCCCTGTGCATCAGCTGAGGCTCCAACATGGAATCTTCGATGCTGCAAAATTGCAAGGAAAGTGAGGTGAGCTGAGTATTGCTGCAGGACAGCCCCCTCGTGCCTACCCTGAGTTCGACTGGCTTGAAATCCCTCCCCCGGAAGCAGTAGGCAGTGACGCCGAGAACGTTTGCCTCGCCGTTTGCTGCTCCTCAACCTGGTGAGGAGACACGGAGGATCCTGCAAAAATTGTGTTGGTCCCCACAGGGCCTAAGGCCAGCTCCTAGAATCAGAGCACAATCCTCACCTGGAGTTAGGCTGGACCAGTTAGGCCAGCAAAGTTTGGCTGGCACAAGGGACACCATAAAGCGCCTTTGGATCACTCTCAGAGACAGGGAGGATGGCGCATGTCTGTGTGTTGCCCTCTCTGACTCCAAGAGTGGTCCAAGCATGCTTTACAATGTCCCTTGTGCTGGCCAGACTTTGCTTTATTTACCTCATATTTACCTCAGAATTTTACCTCAGAATGCCAGATACAAGGGAGTGGCGTTTGGACCACTCTCGGAGTCAGGGAGGATGGATGGCGCCCCTCTGTGTGCTGGCCTCTCTGACTCCAAGAGTGGTCCAAACATACTTTACAGTGTCCCTTGTGCCACCAAAACATTGCTGGCCTGACTGTGCCGGCCTAACTCCAGGTTAGGATTACGCTTCCAATCCCCAGTAGTACTTCCAGATGGTTGTATCTCCAAGGCCCCCCCACCCTTTCTCATGGCACAATCCTAACCTGAAGTTAGACCGGCACAGTTCGACCAGCACAAGGGCCACCGTAAAGTATATTTGGACCGCTCTCGGAATCAGAGAGGCCAGCACACAGATGTGCGCCATCTTCCCTGACTCCGAGAGTGGTCCAAACGTGCTTTACGGTGACACTTGTGCTGGCAAAAATTTGCTGGCCTAACTGGCCGGCCCAGCTCCAGGTGAGGATTGCATTCTCAGACACAAACAGGGACACAGAACGTGCAGCCTCTCTGTTCACCTGCCAAGGTGTTCCCAGCATTGGCTCCTGTTCTGCCTGGAGGCTCCACTATACCAATTTCGTCAAATGCAAGCGTTTCCCAATATATATTAGCACAATATAATTGTCCTATTGTCAACGTGAAATTCACTCGAGGACAATTATGCCGCTCTCGCCGGTGAAGTTCATTGCAAAATGAAATGCGACATTCAAATCAGCGTTTCAAAATAGACGGCGCGAGCTGCCTTGGCATCAGCCCTGCAGTCTCTCAAGAGGAGCCTCGTCAACGCTGACTGGCAGCCTCTCTGCAAATGTTTGCTGCCCTCTCCGAAGAAGCTGCCAGCGATCAAGCCTGGACCGTCTGCGTGCAAATCCAGGGCTGCTGCCACCCGGAGCGCAATCCTATACTGGAGCGGCGCTCTTGCGCCGGTCCAGCGCTGGCGCAAATGTGCCGTCAAGAGTGTCTGCGCCAGCGAACTGGGTGCTGGACTGGCGTAAGCAGCAGTGCCAGCGCTCAGGTGCTGCTGCACCCATCAGCTGCGCTGGCGGCGCACCAGTCGAGCGCCAGCTGTGCTTGGTCGGTGCAGGACCTCACAGAGAGCGTTTCTAAGGCATGTCGGGGGTGTAACGGGGTGGCGCAGGGGGCGGCGACAGGGGCGGTGACAGCCAACAGCCATTGCGCCAAATCGTAAACCTCATCCCCAGCCAAGACGGTCCCGATCTGGGCTGCTGCTGTGCACGTGCACCTGTGTCTGCCAATCTGCAGGCGCAGATCCGAGCAGCCCTTTAAGGATGACTGGCGCTTACCTGGGAGCAAGGGGAAAACCTCCCCTTGCCCTGCGCTGAGCTGCTGCTGCCTCCTGCTGGGCTTAGAATATGGCCAGCGGTGTCATCCGGCAACGAGCTGCTGGAACACTAGGTGGACTTACCGCCTGATTGGCTGCCCGTCCATGACGTGTCGCTGCCTGCCCGCCTGCTGCACAGGCACCCCTGGCTTCGGAGGGGGTGCCCGCTTGCCTGGGGGGCGCGCCGGGTGCCTGGGCAAGCAGCGGAGGGATGCGCCAACCGGAGGGAGCCCGCGCGGTGGGCGGGCAGGCGGCAACACGTCACGGACAGCTTGTCAATCGAGCGGTAAGTCCCGCCTAGCATTCCGGCAGCTCATTGCCGGATGACACTACTGGATATGGCCCTGCTGTGCCAGCCTTGCTAGGCCGGCGCTGTTTAGGATTGGGCTGCCAGTGACAGCTGCAGCATGCAAAATGGCAGACCGTGCATTGCACAGCTCATGCCTGCTTGCTGACAGTTCCCAGCTCCAAGGCTTATCCTCATGGCTACGTTTGTTTGAATTCTTGCAATGGGCATGGAAAAGAAGGAAGATGCTCGTACCAGTTGACTCATTTCTAGAAAGCCCCGAGCTGTCCTTTAATGAACTGTAATTAGTGGTAATGCACGTTAAACAAAACTCCCTGTGCCCCAAGTGCCAAACATGCCATCCTTTGGGCATGAGCAAAGTTTGGGACCAGGGACACCGTAAAGTATGTTTGGATCCCTCTTGGAGTCAGAGAGGCCAGCACACAGACGTACGCCATCCCCCTGGACTCCGAGAGTGGTCCAAAAAACTTTACGGTGTCCCTTGTGCCAGCCAAACATTGCTGGCCTAACTGTGCTGTCCTAAATCCAGGTTAGGATTTACTTATTTATTTAATGTATTTTTATACCGCCTTTCTCCAGATTTCACTGGACTCAAGGTGGTTTTACATGGGCAGGCTGTTCATAAACCCCATTTTTCAATTGGGGTTTTTACAATTATTGTTCAATGTACCATTCACAGAACCCTCAATTTCTTCGGCTGTTTTCCCTTTCAATGTGTGGTCATGATCCTGGCTGCACTCTTGCACCTTCTGAGCCTTCACAGTCCACCATGGATCACACCTTGGCCAGTTCTTTCGTCAGCTGACTCCGCCGCACTCCTCCCATTCCTCCACAAGCTCTGTCAGTGACTTCCAGTCTCCCATCCAAGGCTAATCCAAGGCTGATCCTGCTTAGCATCTTCAGGCAAAGGCAACAGCTCAACCTCCAGACCACACTTCCTGCTGCCCTCCCAATCCATGTCCAAGTGAGAGATAAGTGTCACGCTTTGTCCTAAAAAGCCTGACTGTTTCTCACTACTGAGAAGGCTCTTTAGCTATGCTAAGTGCTCTTCTCCTGACGACAATATACCAGTAATCCCGCACCTGTTAGCCAACACAAGAAGGCTTCCTTTCTGAAAGAAGAACCTGCCCCTACTTGCTTTTAATTGCTGAAATGGCTGAGAACCAAATTCACCAAACTGTAATTACTCTGCAACAATTAGGCTCAGAGCAACTGGATTTATAATGTGGCTGTGCCTAACTTGCTTCTGTGCAACCAGGCAATGAGAAGACGTGGACTTAATAACCGGCTCGTGTGCAAATGCGTGCCACTTCACAGCGGCTCCAGCTAATCTGGAGGCACCGACGTCTTGCTTCTAAGAGAGAGGGAGAACCCAGCAACTCTTTTTCGGTGCAAAGCATGGCAACAAAAATGCCTTCCTTCCCTGTACCAGTTTCGAGCCCTTCTCTTCCCAATAAATCTCCGTTGGGTTCATGTTGCTATGAAGATGATCTCGTTCCCTCTCTTCCACATACCCCTCACCCAGTGATGTCATCCGGGTGCGCCAGGAACCGGAACACCTGGATGATTGACAGCCCTCCGCCCCTATGGCGGAGGGCTGCCACGCCTCCCTGCGCCTCACAGCGCCCAGATCGCTCCATTTCAGAGCGATTCGGGACGCAAGGGAGGGCAGGCGGGCCCAGGAGCAGCTTGCCCGTCCTCCAGAGAGGTGGCATGGCCCGGGCCCGTCCGCAGAACTGGCAGAATGACGTACTGAGCCGTTCCGCCTGGATGACGCTACTGCCCTCGCCTACCAACCCCATTTTCCATTCCAGGGAATAGAAGGAGCAGAAGCTGGCACACCATTGCGGGCACAATCCTAACCCACTTTCCAGCACTGGCTTAGCTGTGCCAATGGGGCATGTGCTGCATCCTGCATAGGAACAGTAGTCATCGCGGCCTCCTCAAGGTAAAGGAATGTTTGTTCCCTTACCTCGGAGCTGCATTGCCCTTATCCCAGTGCTGGAAAGTGGGTTAGGATAGTGCCCTGGGTAAAAGGGGCAGTGTTTGAAGCATCTGCTGCCTGAAGCATCTCGGGTCAGGCTACTTTCCTACAGAAGGATCTTAATTCTGTCTAACACTACAGTATCTAATCCAGTGGTTGTCTTGTGGCCATGAATTCCACAAGCTAATTACACAGTGTGTGAAGAAGCATTTCCTTTGGTTTGATCTCAACTTAGCATTGCCAGTCGAATTCCTGGAATGATACCAGGAACAGAAACGAGGAGGGTAGTCTCTCTATTCATGGCTTTTTGAGGAGTGGCCTTCATGACACAGGGCATATTTTGCTCACACTCAGTTGCAGGTCTGCTCCTGAGCTCCATCGACCCATCATCTCACTCAGAGCACAATCCTAAACTGAGTTAGGCCGACATAAGCTAAGCCAGCAACGTTTGGCCAGCACAATCAATCAACAGGTACTTACTTATATTCTGCTTTTCAACACATAGTTCACAAAACGGTTTACAGGCAAATAGTAATAATAAAGTTCAATGGTTCCCTGTCCCAAAAGGGCTCACAATCTAAAAAAAAATGCAGACCACCCCCAGCAACAGCCACTAGAAAAGACCCTGCGCAGTGGTGAAGAGGGACAATTCCTCTCCCCCTGTTAAATATAAGAGGAGCACCATTTGAAAAAGTGCCTCTTGCCCAGTTAGCAGGGGTCTAACTAGGGCCACCATAAAGTGTTTTTGGACTACTCTCAGAGTCAGGGAGGATGGCACACATCTGTGTGCTGGCCTCTCACTCCGAGAGTGGTCCAAACATACTGTACAGTGGCCCTTTGTGCTGGCCAAACTTTGCTGGCTTAACTTATGCCGGCCTACCTCAGTTTCAGATTGCGCCCTCAGACAAAGTCTGGCTTCGAGGCATAATCATCACCTTAACCAACCTTAACCATAACGGTCATAATCGAGTGACCTTTACCCAGGGATGCCTCTGAAATTGTCATCCAAATTTCTTCCTGGAATTTGGAGTTCCAAATTACCTGCTTCTGTTTCCTAAGTGGAATCGATGGGCAGCTTTATGGATTGTCAGCTGTTCCATTTTTAAAATATCTGCATTACAGACCAGCGTGCACAAATAAGTTTCCCATAAGTTTCAGAGCGCAATCCTAAACTGGAGTTAGGCCAGCATAAGCTAAGGCAGCAAAGTTTGGCCAGCACAAGGGCCACCATAAAGCATGTTTGGACCACTCTCGGAGTCAAGGAGGATGGCTCACGTCTGTGTGCTGGCCTCTCTGAGTCTGAGAGTGGTCCAAACATACTTTACAGTGTCCCTTGTGCTGGCCAAACTTTGCTGGCTTAGTTTATGCCATCCTAGCTCAGTTTAGGATTGCGCCCTCAGTTACAGTCAATTCTCTTTATATGCAACCTCACTGTCTGCGACCTCACTTGTTTGCGGGGGGGGGGGCAGAATTGCTACTTACCTCATTATCTGTGTCTCCCTCCTCTCTGCAGAGACCTTCCAAAGGCTGTAGGAACCTTCAGAATGACTCAAGTGACCAGCGTTGACCCCTTTAAAATGGCCAGCAGAAGCATCCACGGGCCATGTTTAAGGGGTCCGTGCTAGTTGCAGATGCTGTTCTGAAGGTCCCTGCAGCCTCTGGAAGGTCTCTGCAGCATTCAGAGATCTCTGGGCACTTCCTGCTTCACTCTGCTAGCTTCCTGGGGGTCTCTGCTGGATTCTGCTGGCAGATAACATACCCCTTGCACCTAACCCCATTGATTCCATGGGATCAATGAGTAGTTATCTGCGAATTTGCTATCCGCTAGGAACTTAGCCCTAGCAGATAATGAGGACTGACAGTATGTCAGTGTGTCTCTTCCCCCAGTACATCACCAATGCACACATATGCATTGATCAAACACTGAACCCCCCACCCCCACCCCAACAACGCTTGATTTATCCATTGATTAATTAATTTAGACTATCTGGATACCATATTTCCATACTTTTTGAACATACTTCTAAATATGAGGCCATATGTACAGTGGAATGAAAGATTCTTCTGTGTGGCCTTCTATCAATGTGCAGGAATGCATATGCGTATCGGTAAAGCATAGCCCAAAAGGGAGCTTGATGTAGTTGTGCCTGCAGTCACATCAAGATTGTGTTTTTGGTGGAATTCAGTGATGCACATGTGCGTGTCTGTAACAGAGGTGAGAAAAGGTACAAACAAACAGAAGAAAAACTCAGAGCTGGTGCAACCTGTGCATGTTTTAATTTAATTGGAATTGATTTTTAGAAATGCTTTTACCAAAATTCAGGAAGAAATAGAACACAACCAGGATAGCAATCCTGGAATGGGTGAGGATTTTTTTCTTCTTCTTCTCCTTTCGTTTTTCTGTCCTAATTCACCAGGAAAAAAAGGCTCCATTCTCTTATGCCTTTTTGCAAACAGAAAATATTGGACGTTGTGCTCTCCAAGAGTAAAAAAATAATAATGAAATGCTTGTTGCTGCAAACAGGGAGCGTGCTTGCAAATGTTTTTCGTTTGGGGAAAAACGTGGAGTCATTTCAGGGTAAGGTGCCGTATGGAAATGGCTCAGATCCGCATTTTTGCATCCGGCTGCCGGCTCTTTTAATGGGAAACCCAGTGGCAGTTGTGGATTAATCACAGCTATGCAGTCATTTGGATCCACTTGGCAACAATGTCATCTACCCATTTCAAAACGATGGAATGCGAGTTAAATGCCTGCTTTGTCGTTTGATAATTTAAAGGTCTCCTCCAGGTACAGCTTCGACCTGAATAAACAGCACCCTTTGGATGTGTTCCACAAAGCAACTGGTCCCAACTAGCAAGTGGTTTCTTCGTGGCATGGAGCGTTCAAATAAATCAGAGTTAGGTTTATGGAATAATTATTTTGTTTGCTGCTAAATTTATGTTTGCTCAAATTGAACTTCACAAGCTCGTGCTGGTCGACGCGGGGCTGGAAGCTTGGCAGGCGTTGAGCAAACATGCTCGGATACATTTTCTCCCCTGACAGATACTGTAGACGGCAAATCTAGAAAGCTGCCCTTTCTGAGACCCCACTCACTTGGCCTCACCCTCCCTCCAGCTGCAAGAATTGGCTGCAATTCTGGGTGCAGTTGTAGGTGCAAGGGAGTGGACACAGGATGCAGGCATCTTGTTGTCTCCTGGGCTCCCTGAGGCACCTGGTGGGCCACTGTGAGATACAGGAAGCTGGACTAGATGGGCCCTTGGCCTGATCCAGCCGGGCTCTTCTTATGTTCAGGGCAGGCTTGTTCCAGATTCGTATACTCTGCACTGACAAAAGGCACCTTGCAAAGGAGCTGGCCAGAACCCTGCAGGGGTTCATCAGAAACCCTCCTCTGTCCACCTCTGGACTTGCCCCACTGTCTTGGGACTCTGGCTGCCCCATCACAACCCTGGAGGTGGAGCAGCTACAGGCACTGTACAGCCAGTGCATGGTGCTACGTTCAGGTCTCCCACTGTCCCTCAAGCCATCAAGGCACAGGGATGCTCCTTATAGGATGAGGGCCTCCCTTCTCTGATGCTGGTCCTTCAGCCCCAAGCATGGACAAGGTGGAGCTGATGGTGGGAGGGGAGAGACAGCCCAGGAAGGGAATGGCCCAGGGCATCAGGTGGTGGGCTATTTCAGAGTACCGGGTGCAAGGGAGTGGCAACAGGATGCAAGCATCTTGTTGTCTCATGCCTCCCTGAGGCATCTGGTGGGCTGCTGTGAGATACAGGAAGCTGGACTAGATGGCCCTTCGGCCTGATTCAGGGATGGCCTTCGGCCTGATTTACCTCATATTTACCTCAGAATTTTACCTCAGAAATTTACCTCAGAATGCCAGATACAAGGGAGAAGATGCAGGCATCTTGTTGTCTCGTGTGCTCCCTGAGGCATCTGGTGGGCCGCTGTGAGATACAGGAAGCTGGACTAGATGGGCCTTTGGCCTGATCCAGCAGGGCTCTTCTTATGTTCTTATGAAGCACTCAGATGGTTCGTCTCTGGAAAGGTTACTGAGGGTTGCACTGGGACTGCTCTCCAGGGACTGGAGCAAGTCCAGAGAAGGAGCCAGGAGGAAGGTTCTACCCTTTTTTACCTGGGTCCCAGACACCAAGGGGAGTGCCTCCCACTTGAGGTAACCCTGTAGGGATGGGGGATGGAAAAATGTGTGCACACCACAGCCAACAGTTGGGAGGGCAATGTGTGAAGGAAGCATCTTCCCAGGGCCCAATCCTAACCTGGAGTTAGGCCGACACAGTTAGGCCACCAACGTTTGTCCGGCACAAGGGGCACTGTAAAATATGTTTGGACCACTCTCGGAGTCGGGGAGGATGGTGTACATCCGGGTGCTGGCCTCTCTGACTCTGAGAGTGGTCCAAACATATTTTACAGTGCCCCTTGTGCCGGACAAAGTGTGCTGGCCTAACTCCAGGTTAGGATTGCACCCTCAGTCACGGCACTCTGGATATGGAATGTCCCCTCCCCCCCACCCAAGATCAGACAGTGCTACAATCTGTGCTATCTAGGATTTGATTTGAGTGGATCTCACTGCCCTGGTGTGCATTTCGAGAGTAGCCAGGTGAATGTGGGGGAGTCCTAGTCCCAGCTATTAACACCAAGTTTTCCGACGCAGCAGCAGATGGCATGGATCGGGGGCAGGAAGTGATATTATCCTGTTCTGTTGCCACTCTATTCCTGTACCTGGCCATCTTCTAATTTTGAATATGTGCCTTTGGTAGTGGTTGACTGAGATAGGGCAAGGATTCTGTTGGTGCAGCTCTCAACCCAATGCCCAACGTTCTGTCTCTTTGTGCTGGCTGGGATGGTCTCAGAGGTGGTGTTTGTGAAGGGGAGCTGGGCAGACCTGGGGCCAGGTGAAGCCTGGTGAGCTGATTCTGAAAAGATTACAGGTTCATTGAGCCAGGTTTACTCTGAGTAGGACCAGAGTCAACTTGTTGGTCGGATCCCAGGGCAGAGGCACTTGTAAGCAACAAAACAGTGAAGGATCAAAGAAGGGGAGGGTAGAATTATGAAGTCTACCTTAAGTCTTAAGCTTAGCCGCTAAACCTCGCTCAGTTGAAACGCAAAGTCAAGTTTTGGGTTCAGATTCAGCCCAGCCAAAAAGCCAGGCTTAAATAAAACCGCAGGGAGCAAGAAGGATGGCAAATTCCTAGCCAGCTAAGAGAGATCTGCAGTCTTGCTGTTCCTGAGGTTATAACTACTGTTTATTGTTTTGCTTAATCCCTGGGAGGCCCCACCTTTGGCTGCCAGCCTTTTTTAAATCGGTCTGAAGGGGAGAAGCTGGAAGCCAGTATAAAAATAGGGGCTGCTGTGAGCACTTTCCATGAGCAGTGAATGTTTCTTTTGGGACTAAGTTCCAGTTAAACAAAGACCCAGAGAAGCAACTTCAGCATCTGTGCAAGGATAAAGTGAGTACAGGCATGCACTGGGATCCACTGGGGTTCTGTCCACCACCCCCCTATGGATACCTGGAACAATGGATAAAAGGTAAAGGTTTCCCCACGACCGAATGGTCTAGTTGTGACCAACTGTAGGGGGCGGTGCTCATCTCCGTTTCTAAGCCAGTATTGCCGGCGTTTGTCCGAGGACAAGCTTCCGTGGTCATGTGGCCGGCATGACTCTACGCCGCAGCACACGGAACGCCGTTCCCTTCCCACTGAAGTGGTCCCTATTTATCTACTTGCATTTTTAGGTGCTTTCGAACTGCTCGGTTGGCAGGAGCTGGGACAAGCGACGGGAGCTCACTCCGTCGTGCAGTCTTGAACTCCCAACCTTCCAGTCAGAAAGCCCAACAGCAGCAGTTTAACCCGCTGCGCCACCACGGAACCATGGATACTGGGGACTTTTTTTAAAGGTAGGGGAACATCATGGTTTTCCTGCAATGAAATAATAAAAAAAGAGATTTGTTTAATGTTCCCCAATCTTTTTAATAGGTGTCCCAGTATTCACGGATAACTGAAACCATGGATACAAAATCAGTGGATACCAGGGCATGCCTGTACAATCTTTTACCTAACTGTGAATTGTTTATCTTCTTGTCTTGTGGTATCACCTTGTGGGCCACGATGAGATATGGGATGCTGGATTCAATGGGCCCTTGGGGTGATAAGAAGAGCCAAGCCAAATCAGGATCAGGCCAAAGCCCATCTAGGCCAGCTTCCTGTATCTCACAGTGGCCCACCAGATGCCTCAGGCAGCACACAAGATCCCTACATCTCGATGCCACTTCCTTGCACCTGGCATTCTGAGGCAACCTATTCTAGAATTAGGAGGTTGCATATACCCATCATGGCCTGTAACCGGTGATGGAGTTTTCCTCCTGAAATATGTTCAATCATCTTGTGAAGGCAACTAGGCCGGATGCCATCATTACATCTTGTGGCAAGGAGTTCTGCAGACTAATTACTTGCTGGGTAAAAAAGAAGTACTTTCTTTTGTCTGTTCTAACTCTTCCACCACTCAATTTTAGTGCATCTGGTTTTGGCATTGTGAGAGAGGGGAAATAAAGAAATTCCTTTATGCACTCTATCCATTCCCTGCATAATTTTGTACCTCTCAATCATGTCCCCCTAAGGCACCTTTTTTTAAGACTGAAGATCCCCTATTGTATCATAAACCTTTATTGGCATTTAAAATTCTAAAGCAATAACAGTAACAAAACAGGACCACCAGGGGAAGGGGGTAGGGGAGGTACATGTTGAAATCTTACAGGTTACAAAGCGAGAGGAAAAAACAAGATACAGAATTAGATCAGGTTGAATGTTTTCTTTGTAACTGCAAGGAGGAAGTCAGCGACCGAATTCGTGATGGTCGCACGTCTGTCACCTATAAGGGTGCGCAAGAGCTCGTTGGGGGGGACAGAGAGGGTGGACAGCATTGGTTCAAGGAACATATCCCAGAGAGGTTGGTGAGCAAGGCAGTAGCATAAGATGTGGGCAACTGTGTCCAGTTCAGAGGAGCAGAAGTTACAGAGCCTACGGTCAGCGGCGTCATGCTGTCGGAACGCTGGGCGGGAGGAACGGGTGAGCGGCAGCCCGCCCGTTGCGTACCGCTCCGTACATTGCGTACCGCTCCGCCCCGGCAAAACGGAGCGGTACGCAACAAGTGGGCTGCCGTTCCCCTGTTCCCCCCACCCAGCGTTCCGACAGCATGACGCCACTGCCTACGGTCATGGGGGATGTTTTGAAATCTCCCGGCTAAAACAGCTGAAGGAAAAATATTGCTCGCCTCTTACTAGGGCTGATCAATTCTCTAAAGTCGTTGAGCGGACGGCCCAATGAAGGGGGCAAACCAAAGTAGTGGGGGGAACAAGTGGGATTGATGTTGGAGAGGAGGAGTTGTGTTTCTAGTTCCCAGAGTTCCCCAATCGCTGTAGCCTTTCCTCATAAAGGAGGTGCCCCAGCCCAGTCATCATTTTGGTTGCTCTCTTCTGCCTCTCTCTCACCTGGCAAGAGGCCCAAATTGGAACAAACTAAACTGCTCAGTCTCCCCCCTCCCCCCCCGGTCAGTTGGTAACCCTAATAAAACTGCATGTGCAGTGGGGCCATGGTTCTCAAAACCTTTAGCACCGGGACCCATTTTTTAGAATGACAATCTGTCGTAAAGTGAAACAATTGGCTTGAAGCTCAACATTAAAAAAAAAACTAAGATCATGGCAACCACTCCCATCACTTCCTGGCAAATAGAAGGGGAAGAACTGGAAGCAGTGACAGACTTTATTTTCCTGGGCTCCAAGATCACCGCAGATGGTGACTGCAGCCATGAAATTAAAAGACGTTTGCTTCTTGGGAGAAAAGCTATGGCGAACCTAGACAACTTAATCAAAAGCCGAGACATCACCCTGCCAACAAAGGTTCGCCTAGTCAAAGCGATGGTTTTCCCAGTAGCAATGTATGGCTGTGAGAGCAGGACCATAAGAAAGGCAGAGCGCCGAAGAATAGATGCTTTCGAATTATGGTGCTGGAGAAGACTCTTGAGAGTCCCCTGGACTGCAAGGAGATCCAATCGGTCAATCCTCCAGGAAGTCAAGCCTGATTGCTCCCTGGAAGGACAAATCCTGAAGCTGAAGCTCAAGTACTTTGGCCACCTCATGAGAAGAGAGGACTCTTTAGAAAAGTCCCTCATGCTGGGAAAGATTGAAGGCAAAAGGAGAAGGGGGTGGCAGAGGATGAGATGGTTAGAGAGTGTCACCGAAGCAATGAACATGAAATTGGGCGAACTCCGGAAGCTAGTGGAGGACAGGGAGGCCTGGCGTGCTGTGGTCCATGGGGTCGCAAAGAGTTGGACACGACTTAGCGACTGAACAACAAAATCTGTCGTAGACCCAATAGAAGTGAATTCATGGCTGAAAGTGCCATCATCGTGACACCAGAGCTTGCTGCTTTCCTGGTAATGCAGCAATAAATTGGGTTATTTCTTAGCCATATTCCAATAGCAAAGTGAATCGGAAAGGAAAAAGCCTATTGACAACCTTGACACAAGCAGAACATCCTCCCCCTTTCCAGCATCCCATCTTCCCAGATTTTCAATATGGCTGCTCTAGGTGCTTCGCAACCCACCTGAAATTGGCTCATGACCCACTAGTGGGTCCCGACCCACAGTTTGGGAATCACTGCACTAGGGTATCAACTTGGAATGGTCTCAAAACTGGGCTGAGAACAGTCAGGAAGTGAAATAAAACTGAGCCAAGAATTTTGATTTCAAGAAAAACAGAAACAAGAAAAAACCCGAGCAGATTTCAGTCCCCGCTTTCAACTGCAGTAACTTCATCTCGGATGAAGTAACTGTGATCTGCGAAATCGGTTCCAGCGCTGCTCCGTTTGGGGGCGTCTCCGTCCCATTTTTGTCCTGCCAAGCCACTACAGCGCATTTGTGAGCGTTTAGTGGGAGATGGGCTGCTCTCCAATGGCAAGAGGGCAGATCCGTTTATGATGCCGGAGTTGGATGACAGCCGCTCTCGGCTCTCCAGTTCCATCTTTTATATATCCGTCTACTATTTCATGGCTTGAATGAGTGTACCGAGGATGACCAAAGCTTCCCTGAGCTGCCCATCTGCAGAGCCAGACAATCCTCTTCAAGGAAACAATTTAGCGTGAAAGAAAAAGAAAAGAACACCTTGGAGTACAAGGATTCATCCCAGGAATGTCATCTGTTGAAGACTAAGACTTAGTCAGAAGAAGGAGTGATGAGCAAACTTTCCCCCAGAACTGGCCCAACAAAGCTGCCTCTGCCATGGTTTTCCTCCCTCCCATCATTAGATTTAGGGTGCAATCCTAACCTGGAGTTAGGGCGGCACAAGTTAGGCCAGCAAAGCTTGGCCGGCCCAAGAGACACTGCAAAACGTGTATGGATCACTCCAGTGGTGTCATCCAAATGATTTAGGAGCAGGTACTCACTTTTGATTGGCACTTGTCGGGGTCCACCCACCGGAAGTGACATCATAAGCCGGAAGTGATGTCATGATTGTTGCCATGGATGTGATCGTGTTTGTAATAACTTCAGCTTGTGGTTAGTGTTGATTTAACTTCTATTGCTTTGCTTTCTAGAGATGTGTCTATACATATTTTGCTTCACCTGTTCCCTGGTTAAATAGCAGGGGCCAGCTTCGAGTGGGCGGGGCCAGCTCGACTTCTAGGAACCGGTACTCGCATAGTGGTGCGTAGTGGGTGCATGACATCACTGGATCACTCTCAGGGTGCAATCCTAACCGGAGTTAGGCCAGCACAAGTTAGGCCAGCAAAGCTGGGCAGCACAAGGGAATGTTAAGGGAATGTAAAGTATGTTTGGACCACTGTCCAAGTCAGAGAGGCCAGCATACGCACGTGTATCATCCTCCCTGGCTCCGAGAGTGGTCCAAATGCCCTTTGCAGTGGCCCCTGTGCCGGCCAAACTTTGGTGGCCTGACTGTGCCAACCTAACTTCAGGTTAGGATTGCACCCTCAGAGTCAGGGGGGATGGTGCACGCCTGTGTGCTGGCCTCTCTGACTCCGAGAGTGGTGCAAAAATACTTTACGGTGGCCTTTGCACCCGCCAAACGTTTCTGTAGAGATGCTTGGAAGAAGTGGTAGAAATTTGCGTTCAGAAGAACCTAAGAAGAGCTCTGCTGGATAAGGCCAACAGTGCATCTCGGGCAGCTTCCTGTATCTTACAGCGGCCCAACAGATGCTTCAGGGAGCACCCAAGACAGCAAGAGACCTGCAATCTGTGACCACTCACTGGTGAAAGCCCAAACCACAACTGGAAGAAGTGTCTTGCAGTCACCGTGAATTTTTTTTCCTCATTTTGCTGAGCTTTCTTGCAGAACTGTGCAGCTGCATGCACACCTCTATAGGGGGTGTATTTCATTGTGTTATCATTACCCTTTGTACCTTTATTGTTGGACTTCGTAAGCTGCCGTGGGCATTTGCTTGGGCATGGGAAAGGCGGGATGGAAATTTGTTTTCAAATAATATGCCTGCGACAGATTGCGATCCTGGACCTCACACAACGTTGCCAGGACTTCCAGACTGCTGAGCTCCATGCCGGGTGGAGTTTGGCTTTGAGCTGGCCAGCTTCGTGGCAGCCCTCCTGATTATAGGGTAGTGGGTCCCATTCTTCTGCCAGAGATTTAGAGGCATCCGGAGGACGGTCAACTGAGGTTCAGCTAAATGGCATTGGAGTGCCTCTGTGGATATCAGTGGGGCTACACACATAGCATGAGTAGTCCTGTTGGAAGAAAATGGTTTTTTACCTATGGCTGTGTTGGCGTCTGTTTTACAAAGTTCCCTCTACTCAAGGGAGTACTTCTGCTCAGTCCTTCTGTATATGAATATTTATCAGGCCAATAAGTGGTGGTTGAAACAGAGCTCCGTCCTTTTATGAAGGCACTCAATCCTAGTTCTGGCAGTGACAATTTTATGCCTTTTCGTCCTGCTTTGTTCTAATGATGCCGCTACCATCACTATTAACCGAAGAGACTGGCTTTCCAGTTTGAGTTCCTTTCTAATGAGGATCTAAGCAAAACCGTTCCGTGCAGATATCCTCTCACTTCAGCTGAGAGTTTCCCATGTCTGCAGGCTGAGGGGCCCTTCTGAGGTGGTACACATCCAGCAGAGCTTTTGAGGGAGCTGAGCAGACAACAGGCCCCTATCCTTGGTTTGGGCAGGCCTCAGGCAACATGGTTGATGTAGGATCTGTTTTGACTTAGCTTGTTAGAAGAGCGGTACTCAAACGTTTTAGATTGGGACCCACTTTTTAGAATGATACTTCCCATCGGAAATGATGTCATTAACCTAGAATCTGTCAAAGTGACATCATCAAGCAGGAAGTGCCGTCAGTGTGATGTAATCAAATGACACTCCTAGTCATGCAAACTGGCATTCTTGGACTGAAGCAAATGCACAACCAGGAAACATCTCTGACAGAAAGCAAGATTAGGACAAAATATTAGGTAAAAGCACTGAACTGAACTTTCATATGATCCATGAGGTCTTGCATGTCTGGAATTTCTTGACTACTTAAGGCAATATGATATCCTCTGCCTCCAAGAGACTTGGACCGACAAGGCAATAACACTCTCTGACTACCAAATTTTCACTTTACCAGCTTTCCGTAGGGAAAAGCATGGCCGTATGATAGCTGGCCTTGCGATCTTGACGAAGAGTCCTCTGAAACCTGTGTTGGTACTGTCTTCTCAAAAAAATAGTAGTTCCTTAGCTGTCCTTGTACAAGGTAACAATCTCTCAATGTTGATTATGAACATTTATTTTCCTCCAAATTCCCACAAACATACTGCTTCGCAGATGTGGGAACATCTTGAACAGTCTTTAGTTGAAATGTCTACTAAATTCCCCCAGGCCCACTTTATTATAGGAGCAGACTTTAATTCCAGGCTAGGAGGTGGCCTTGAAATTTTCAAAAAAATACTGAATGGAGGCTCGCTGTCTACGCTGCCCTTCTATTACAGTTGGCCTAGAGCCTCTAAAGATAAAAAATATAACTCTGCTGGTATTTCTCTTGCCAAATTCAGCATTCAACAAAATCTTCTTTGGCTTAATGGCCTTGTCTTATTTGAACAGGCTAAGGAATTCACCTTTGTTTCTGAGGCGGGTTGTAGTGTGATCGATTACGTGCTAATATCCCCATCGCTACTTACTAGAGTATCTGACTTTGCTGTGGATGCTTTTAAACTGAGTGATCACCTTCCTCTTCAACTTATTTTGGGCAGCTCTCCTGTGAGTCAGGTCCAGACGAACGAGGTAGATAAGGGACAGGTTTGTCCCCCCAAATTTCGATGGGACAAGCTAACCCAGACAAAACTGGCTCTCTTGCTGGAAGAGTCTAATATTCTTGCCCTCTGTTCCTCCATCCTTTTGGAGAATTCCCCATTGGAAGTGGTAAAGCTGTACAACCAATTAATAGAGGTTATTACATCTAATTTAGTGTTGCCTGCAAATGCCTTGCGATCTAACTCACATCAGGGTAATCCGAGCTGGTTTGACTACGAATGCCAACAAATTAAGAGGGCGGCTAGAGTCTGTTTCAAAAAGTTTAGGCAATTAAACTCTTGGCAGGCGCTTAATGAATATTTTTCCCTGAATCTCCATCTGAACACCCTAGCCAAAAGTAAGAAGAATCAATATGAGAAAGATCTATGGGAAAAACTTTATCAGGCCGCGATCCACTTTAACCCCCGCTCTTTTTGGGCATTGGTGAATGGGGCTTTCAAAAGCTAAAGGACAAGATCCCAAGGCAGTCCCTGCTTATAATTAGAAATTGCACTTCTCGAACCTCTTCTTTGATAACATGGCCTCTTTGCCTGATGAGGTTTTTGAATCATCTGCCACTTCGAACTGGCCGCCTGTGTCAACATCGGAAATTAAAGTTTTAATTGCCTCACTCAAGACTGGCAAAGCGGCCGGCCCTGACATGATTATGGGGGAATGGTTAAAATCTAACCCTGATCTCTGGGCCCCTATTCTGGCAGGACTTTTCACGATGGCTATTGCCAGTGGAATTCTTCCGGATTCCTGGAAGAAAGCCATTGTTGCCCCTATATATAAAAAGGGGGACCCCTGTCTTCCCGAGAACTATAGGCCAATCAGCCTTTTGTCGATAGTAGGTAAGTTGTACGCCAACTATCTTTTGATCCATCTTAATATTTGGATTACCCAGAACAAAATTCTAGGCATCGAACAAATTGGGTTCAGACCAGGCCACTCTGCCTTGGACCACTGTGCTGTACTGTCCCACCTAGCCTACAAATATTCCATCAAAGCCAACTCAAAATTATTTGTAGCTTTTCTTGATTTAAAAGCTGCATTCGACAGTGTAGACAGGGCATTGCTCTGGTCAAAGCTTGAAAGAGCCGGAATTCCTCCTAATCTGATTAATCCCATCAGGCAACTGTACTCTTCCACCTCATGCAGAATAAGATGCTCTTGGGATGGCCTCCTCATTGAGGAAATCCCTACGAACAAGGGAGTTAAGCAAGGCTGCCCACTTGCCCCGACGTTATTTAACCTGTTCCTAAATGACTTGGCTCCAGAGCTAGCAACAGTTGACGGCCATTTCCCAACTCTTGGAGACCGTAAGATTCCGGTTCTTCTATACGCAGAAGACGCAGTACTTATTTCGCGGTCACGGTTGGGCCTAAAAAGACTAATAAATAAATGTTTGGACTACCTGTCCACTAACAAACTTCAATTAAACTATCAGAAGTCAAAAATCTTAGTCTTTTCTAAGTCCCATAAAATATATAACTGGATCTTCAATGGACATTTAATTGAACAGGTGAGGACCTTTAAATACCTGGGCCTATTATTTTCAGCCAATAGTTCCTGGGCTGGTCACCGACGCATGGCACAAACGACTGCCAAAATCTCCTCATTGGCAATTTCCAGATTCTTCTACAATAAAGGGGGCCGTCTAATTCCGGCTGCCCTTAAAATATTCAATTCCAAATCCATTTCTCAAGCCCTCTACGGAATCCCCATTTGGATCAATGCTTATCATAAATCATTAGAAATTTTTCAATCGGTTTTTTTGAGAAGAATCATGGCTATGCCAAACTGTGTCCCCTATGAGGCTTTATGCCTCGAGACGGGACAACTCCCAGTCGAAGATGTAGCCTGGTACAGGACTTGTAAGTATTGGCTAAGAGTGTACTTTGACACCTCTCAAACAAGCCTACTATACCACCTTAAAAAAGATTGCTGCCCCCCTGCTGACGGTTGGCTTAGGAAGATCAAACAGATCGGTTTAGACCCGGACATCCTAGGGTCCCTCTCGTTCCAGGTTGCCCTAAGAATTGTCAGACAAAGGTTGGCCAATATCAATTCACAAGACCTACTAAGAGCTGCAAATAGATCCTGCTCACCTTTGTTTTGGAATCTTCCTTTGGTGGTAGGCAGGCCGCCTGTTTATATTTCTCTACCGTATAATTCCGAAGTTAGAAGGGCGATATCTCTGGCCCTTTGTAATTCAATTCCATCGGCGGTGCTAACGGGCCGATTTAATAACATTCCCTTTGATGATAGACTATGTCCTTGCCCGATGAATGCCGTAGAGACGCTACCCCACATTTTCTTTCACTGTCCACTTCATTCGGCCGCGAGGGATAAATTTTTCGCCTCCTTCCCACAACAAAAGCCTTGGCTTACCGATGAAGCTTATCTTAGTTCTATTTTACAGTGGACTGATGTGGTTTCTTTGACTGCCCTTGGCAAATTTTTGCTGGACATAATTAAGACCAATACAGCCCGAGAAGCCAATTTAAAGCTCTAGGGTTCTAGGGGATGACCTAATAAGTTGTGTATCTTGTGTTTCTTTTTGTGTATGTCTGTGTCTGTTATGCCAATAAAGGTTTATTATCTATCCCACTGAACTGAAAACAAACGACGACAAAAAACCTCACTTGAAAATTCAAACTGTTAATACTCACAAATGGAATGTAGCAAGAGTACGATCCGCAGCTTCCAGGATGGCTGCTCCCAGCTCTCCGCGACCCACCTGACATCAGGTCACGACCCACCAAGTGGATCCTGACTTACAGTTTGAATAATACTGTGCTAGAACATATGCACTGAGAAACTACAATGTTGAAAAGGCTTTTGGAACATCATAACTGTCTTGTGTTTTCCCTGATAAATAGATAAGTGCTTGACAAGGCATGCAAGAGACCACATTCATCTTTGCATTCATCTTGGGAAGGGGAGTTTCATTGGTTTTTGTGGACTTCCCAAATGCCTCAGAGCAGCATTGCCATCCCTGTCCTTGTGCTCCCAAAGGAGCATTTGTAGCCCCATGAACAGCCGTTGAGACTCAAGCCAGGGACCAGGGACCCCAAGACACAAAGGTAGCATGCTGCTACCAAACTAGTCACTAGCCCCCAGCTAGCACTGCAGCCATTAGGTGGGTCAGAATTTGCTCCAAAGAATAAAAAGGTAAAGGTTTCCCCACAACCGAATGGTCTAGTCATGACTGACTGTAGGGGGCAGCGCTCATCTCCGTTTCTAAGCCTGTAGAGCCGGCGTTTGTCCGAGGACAAGCTTCCATGGTCATGTGGCCGGCATGACTATACACCATAGCACACAGAACACTGTTCCCTTCCCACCGAAGTGGTCCCTATTTGTCTACTTGCATTTAGGTGTTTTCGAACTGCTAGGTTGGCAGGAACTGCTAGGTATCTATCTATTTAAAAGATAGGTAAAGGTAAAGGTTTCCCCACGACCGAATGGTCTAGTCATGACCAGCTGTAGAGGGCGGTGCTCATCTCTGTTTCTAAGCCTGTAGAGCCTGCGTTTGTCCAAGGACAAGCTTCCATGGTCATGTGGCCGGCATGACTCTACGCCGTAGCACACGGAACGCCTTATCTACTTGCATTTAGGTGCTTTTGAACTGCTAGGTTGGTCAGAGTTTGCTCCAAAGAATACTTAATGCTTAAAGAAGCCTAAGGCAGGGTTCATTTAAGAGTCATGGAGGATGAGGCAGGGGTCCATCTAGTCCAGCTTCTTGTATCTCACAGTGGCCCACCAAATGCCTTTGGGATCTGTTGCCTAGTTACACTAGGGAGGCAGTTTCTAGGCTATAGTTTTATGCATCAAGGAAGCATAAGACAAGGGAGCCTTTTTGGATGGGAGACAGAATGTCAGGCTGTGACGAGCTACTGTACCTGTTGTGGCAGGACAGAGGTGCTGATGAGCTGATGAGTCACTGCAAGTGAGAGTAGACAAAAGCAGGCTTGACTTATGATTGTCTGCAGAATCTCAATGGCAGGCAGGCAGAGGAAAGACCCACATTGCAAAGGCTACATCTGGGACTGGGGATTTGGTGAATCACAGTATATTTGTTTTTTAAAAATGACATTGAAAAATGTTGTTTCGACTAGCCTGTCCATGTAAACCACCTTGGGCATTTGCTTTGGCATAGGATAGGCAGGATATAAATCCTGTAATAAAATGAAATAAATAGGATGAGACAGAAATGTGCATCCTTCTCCCCAAAGTAAGTGATCTGCATGAATTGCCATCTTGTGCATCCAGAGATCAAGATGGAGGTTTGAGAGTGTGACCTGGGTTCTGGAAGGCAGTGCCCATACTTACCTGTTGTGGTCCATTAATGAATATAGAGACTTCCGGAAAATAGTATGAAATGCAATGCTAATGGTAGCAGTCAGAGTTGCCTGGCCTCAGTTAGAGGCATTGCTCATAGAATACAGGGGCACATGAAACACATGACCATAGAGAAATGGATCACAAGGAACAATCAAAGAGAAAATCTCACTTGTTGCAAGGGGAACTCGTGTTCCTTGGTGAGTTCTTTCTTTTTCTCACGCAAAAAAGCAAAGAATTGTCCAAAACTCTGTTTTGCAACCTTCTCCTTTCTCCCCATAATGCATTTTTTTTCTGTTGATGTGCTAATGTGCGTTGGGTTCCTGCTTGCTGGCCATGTCGGTTATCAGCGCCCATCGCACCCCACCCCAACATCTGTGTGCCTCGTAGGTTGTAACATTGCTCTGCTGTGGAGCACACAGTGACAAAAAGAGTCGCTTTGATCAAGAGACCATTGCAGACTTATTTATTTATTTTGGTCCTTGCATCACAGACAAAAGTTTTGCAAGCAAAGGTCACCCGACGAGAACAGCCTGGCCGCTTGCCCAGGGGAAGAAGGGCCGTCCAGAGCACGCCGTGTTCGACTATATTTGGCATTGCCTGCAATCGGACAACACTAATTTATTTTAATTTCACGTATATTTTTAGTTGTCCGTTTTTTCAAGTGAGTCACCGGCGTGGAACGGAATTCACTTCCACCCAAGAAAGCTGGGTGCCTCTGTTTTCCAAAGTTCTCGTTTGGGTGTGTTTTAATGTAGTGACTTTACTCCCTCCCCCGTTGCTTTTAGGCTGTGAAAAAACTAGTGGTGCAGATAGTAAGGAATTTTGGAAGCTGTGTTGACCAAGGCAGCACGACAGAGGGTGCAATCCTAGCCAATTTTCCAGGACCGACATAGCTGCGCCAATGGGCCATTGTCTGCATCCTGCAGTGGAGTAGTAGTCACGGAGGCCTCCTCAACGTAAGGGAATGTTTGTTCCCTCACCTTGGAGCTGCATTGCCCTTGTGCTGGAAAGTTGGTTACCCTTTCCAGTGACCCTCTTGTTGGAAAGTTGGTTAGGATTGTGCCACATTTGGTCATGATTAGGGATGTGGGGTATTTTTTTGCTTGAAAATCCCCTTTTGGGCATTAACAACTGCCTTTTGGCAGTTAAAATATCTGACTAAGAACACAAAACACTGCATTTTGGTGTTTAAGATATTTTGCAGAAATTAAAGTAAGACTGTTTTTTTTCCGTTAGACATAAAATTGTGGCTGTATCTGCTGACCAAATCCTGAAGCTGAAGCTCAAAGACTTTGGCCACCTCCTGAGAAGAGAGGACTCTTTAGAAAAGACCCTCAAGCTGGGAAAGATTGAAGGCAAAAGCAGAAGGGGTGGCAGAGGATGAGATGGTTAGAGAGTGTCACCGAAGCGATGGGCATAAAATTGGGCGAACTCCGGAAGCTAGTGGAGGACAGGGAGGCCTGGCGTGCTGTGGTCCATGGGGTTGCAAAGAGTCGGACACGACTTAGCGACTGAACAACAAATCTGCTGACACTGTATCACCTGTCTCATTGACCTAGTACACTTCTAAAGCATTTAAAATGAATACAAATGAGAACTGGGATTGAGAATGTAGAATTAAAAACACATAACACCGCAATTTGCTATCTTAATCAAGACATTTTGGGGAAAAAAATTCACCAAAACACACACATCCGTAGTCATGATGCCATCACACACACTGAACTGAGCGGGTAGAGCAGGGCAAGGAACAGCATTTGCAGTGGAATGGGATACCATTCTGTTAATACCATCCAACTGAAGAACAACCCACTTTGGGTGCTGATGAGGGTCAGCTTTCAACGTGGCTAAGGTAGGCTCAGTGACGTCCATGTTTTTCTCCCCAGGTTGGCCTCATGGGTGCAGTCATCAAAGGCACCTGCAACAATGAAGTCCTTAGTCTTGAAGGCACCTCCACATCTCTGATGGTCATGCTAATGCAGTCAGATTCTCCTCTGTTTTCCTGCATGCAAAGCTTCAACGGGCAATGTAATGTCCTGATGCTTTTTCTTTGCATAGCCAGCAGAGCAAGAATCTGTTAAGCTGGCTTGGAGCCTTCCTTTCCATCACCCACTTCATTATTGAAGCTCTTCCAGGCAACTGGGCCAGTGCAATCCACTGGTAGCCCAGTGAAACATGATGTCCGTGGTATAATAATCAGATGCTGGCAAGGTTTGCAAGGCTACCCCCCCAAATGCCGTCCCTACTGCCAATGGCCAAGAAGCAGGAGAAAGACTTCAGTCTCACTCCACTATTCCAATGATGAGTTTGGTAATGAGGAAAGGAGTCATTTAGCTAATTGTATCGAAACAGGTTGAAGAGGATCAACATTGTTGGAGAGTCATATAAGGGTGCCAACGTTTAATTGCTCCACACCTTTCACATCTCCATATCAGATGATGGTTTTCCAGCAGGGACAGACAGGACTCACAGAAGCAGCTCCAGTTGGACTTCAGCCTGTAGAACGCTTTCTGGTGTGGACCAGGCTATGGCCCTGAGCCAGGCAATCCTTAGAGCCTGGAGCAGTGATTTTCAACCATTTTCATTGCATAGTTAAGTGCACCTAATTTTGGTGCGCTTAAAACCGTCAAGGTGCGCCATCAGTTTTGGACAATCGCCAAGGCACACTATGCAGCTGGCGGGGGGGGAGGGCTCATATCCCCCAATGGCCCTACTAATAAATGACCTTCCAGAAACTCTCCTGGCACACCTGTGAACCATTTGGGGGTACACCAATGTGTCGTGGCACAGTGGCTGAAAATCGCTGCTCTAAACCCTCTCAGGGCTAGAAAAGTGGATTTCTGGCGATGTCCTGGTTGAGAATGATTGATCTGGAGTTTTTTTTTATTTTAAAATAATTTTAGTAAGTTGTGAGCTGTTTGGGGATTTTTAGCAAAAAGGGAGCCTTAAAACTGAAAACAATATACAGGCATGCCCCAGTATCCTCTGATTCGGTATCCATAGTTTCAGTTATCCACAGATACCATGGGTACTGGAACGCCTATTAAAAAAAATAAAAGGTAAAGGTTTCCCCACGACCGAATGGTCTAGTCGTGACTGACTGTAGGGGACAGTGCTCATCTCCGTGTCAAAGCCTGTGGAGCTGGTGTTTGTCCAAGGACAAGCTTCCGTGGTCATGTGGCCGGCGTGACTATATGCGGTAGCGCACGAAACGCCATTCCCTTCCCACTGAAGTGGTCCCTATTTATCTACTGGCATTTAGGTGCTTTCTAACTGCTAGGTTGGCAGGGGCTGGGATAAGTGACGGGAGCTCATTCCGTCGCACAGTCTTGAACTCCCAACCTTGCGGTCGGAAAGCCCAGCAGCAGTGGTTTAACCAGTAGTGCTATCCAGCCGGTACGCTGGGTGGGACTTACGTTTGATTGGCAGCTGGGTCGTGTGGGAAAGCGGCGGAACGCAGTGTGACGCAATGGGCGGACTGCCAATCAAACGTAAGTCTCGCCCAGCGTACCAGCTGGATAGCACTACTGGGTTTAACCCGCTGTGCCACCATGTCCCTATTAAAAAGATAGGGAAACGTTAAATCTTTTTTAACCTTGTTGCAGCAAAACCACTGATGTTCCCCTATCTTTTAAAGAAGTGTCCCCTGTATCCACAGATTCAGGTATCCACAGTGGGGTCTGGAATGGAATCCGAGCAGATATGGGGGAATGCCTGTAAACCAGTGGTTCTCAAACGTTTTAGCTCTGGGGCCCACTTTTTAGAATGACAATCTGTCCGTGACCCACCGGCAGTGTTGTCATGTGCGGTAGTGCCGCCATTGTGATGCCAGCACCTGCTGTCTTCCTAAGTATGCAGCAATAAGTTGGGTTAGTCACTTTCTAACAGCAATCTGAATCAGAAAGGGGGGAAGCCTTTTTACAACCTCGACACATGCAAAACAACCACACCACCCTCCCACTTTCCAGCATCCCATCTTCCCATGTTTTCAATATGGCTACTTTAGGTGCTTTGCAACCCACCTGAAATTGACTCGTGACTCATGGGTGGGTCCTGGCCCACTGTTTGGCAACCATTGTTGTAAGCAATTAAAACCACCAATGTTTCCCAGAGGGAACAGAGGGGTATGCCCAGGACTTTACAAGGGGGGTGAGCCAGTTTTTTGACATTGTGTTTGTATTTGGGTTACTTGGATCCCAAGTATTCTTATAATCTATACTTATAAGATTATTATACTTGCTAAGAATAACTTGTTTAGTTTCTTGTAAGTGATCGTGATTTTGGCCAGACAAGTGGCTCCTTAGTCGTTACAGTTCTATTTTTTATTCTATTCTATAACTTGTAAGTATATCATACATCACATGTACATGTATATAAAGGTAAAGGTTTCCCCATGACCGAATGGTCTAGTCGTGACCGACTGTAGGGGGCGGTGCTCATCTCCGTTTCAAAGCTGGTAGAGCCGGCATTTGTCCGAGGACAAGCTTCCATGGTCATGTGGCCGGCATGACTATACGCCGAGGTGCACAGAACGCCGTTCCCTTCCCTATTTATCTACTCGCATTTTTATGTGCTTTCGAACTGCTAGGTTGGCAGGAGCTGGGACAAGCGACGGGAGCTCCCTCTGTCATGCAGTCTTGAACTCCCAACCTTCCGCTCAGAAAGCCCAGCAGCAGCGGTTTAACCCGCTGCGCCACCACGTCCCACCAAATGTATATACCCATACATAAATCATTGGTATATATCATTGATAAATCTTATCAGCGGTTTATAGCATACATAAACCATATGTACATAGCATTACAAAAATACTTGGAAAGTACAGTTTGAAATGGAGCCTACATTTCCCGTCTGGCCTGAGCCTCTACTTTACATGGCCCTGGTCATGCCAGTAATACCTTTATTTTTCCAAAAAAGGATGACTTTCTGAGCCAGGGCTGTGGCTATGAAATTCCCACCTCGCCTGACCCAGAAGCAAAGGCACAGCTAATGAAAGTGTATTCCAATGCAGAGGGCAAAATGATGGCCCGGAAGTGACATCACAACAGGAACTGACATCACAGTTGTATTTTTGTTTTCTTGGGCTTTTTTTTGGCCATAACCTTGATAGAATGAAGATATTACACTCCAGTTTGTTTCATGGCATTCTGCATGAAATTCTGCATGGAATGATATATAACATGACAGCATTATTCCTACAAATTGCAATTTTAACAAACCACAATTTTTACATGACAGTTGTATTTTCATTTTCTGGGTTTTAGACCATAACTTTTGATAAATATATTGCACTCTGGTTTGTTTCATTGCATTCTACATTAAATTACTTTTGTAGTTATATGTAACAGGATAGTAATTTGTAATTCCCAGGTTTTTTACAGTTTTGGCCACTAGTGTCAAGCTCAGCTTGTTGCCCCCCCCCCCAAAGCTTGTTGCCCGGTGCAATTGCACCCCACTGTAGATATGCCCCTGCTGGAAGTACTGGTAATTGCAGAGACATGATGATGTTTGGAATGATTATGCACCACTCTGAGCAGTTGCCCACTTTCTTTCTTGCTTGTTTAGCCTTCTTTTTCAAAGCTAAAGAAGCAGGTGGCTGCTCTGTCCCTTCAACAGCCAGTGGGTGGCAGTGGGTGGCAGTGGATGGCAATGTCCCCCCCCCAAGCATTGCTGCCCAGGGGCACAAGCCCCCTTGACCAGGTATGCAACTGGCCTGAGCCTCTCCCCACATTATTATACATTAGTAAAGGCCCTCCTGCCCCAGCTGTGTTCATTTCCTCTTGCCATTGCCTTGTCCCCAATGACGAAAGAAAACTAGAGTGTTTGCTCTTTGAGTTAAAAATATCGCAGGAAGACAGAATTGCCTTACGATATGTTATCGGCAGTCCAAAATATATCCCAGCAGCTGCTGAGTGTGAAAACGCAGGCTGTGCCCTGCAGGATGCCCTGCTGTCCACTGGCACCTGTGGTTTGAAGACGTTTGTGCTCTTAAAAAAGTGAAAATGACAGGCAAGAAGTTGTATAGTGCATCATTTCCTTGATCTGTCTTTCTTGTGGATTTTATGTTCTGGATTTGGTATTTGCACATTTATTTACAAATAAAGGAGACTGGGGGAAAATCTGTCACCCAATTATGTCCCCTACACTTCCAGTTCACTTAATTGATGGTTTCTTATCCAATATCACAGTGGTTCTCAAACTTATTAGCACCAGGATGTGCACCATCCTCCCTGTCTCTGAGACTGGTCCAAATGCGCTTTACGGTGACTCCAGGTTACGATTGCACCCTAAATATCGCCAAGAAGTGTTGCAAATGCACCATAAAGCACATAAAATATGTTAGGACCACTCTCAGAGTCTGAGACGCCACCACACAAATGTGAACCATCCTCTTTCTCTGAGAGTGGTCCAAACATGCTTCAGGATGACCCTTGGGCCAGCTAAACTTTGCTGGCATAGGTTGTGCTAGCCTAACTCCAGGTTCGGTTTGCACTCTGAGGGAGGGTCAAACACACTTTACAGCGCATTTGTGACACTCCTGGGCCGGCACAAGAGACTTGTGCTGGCCTAACCACCTGCTCGGGCAATCTGTTCTGGTGTGCTTGTAGTTCTTGCTTTTGTGGCCAAATCATCGTTGGTATGGTTGATCTGGAGTGGCTTGACGTGTGTGGATGATGCTGTTAGGTAACAGGAGATTTATGAATTCATGGAAAAACTATACAACCTTGTTTGTTCTTTTTGGTGGGCTGTAGTCTTGGACCATTTGTCTCTGTTTCCAGATACATTTAGGCAGTAGTGGGATCTGCAAATGAAGACGTGAAATGCTGGGCGGGACGTATGCGGGACTTACGCGCGATTGGCTGCCCGTCCGCTCCGTTTCGATGCCCCCCTGCTCGCCGCGCGGGCTGCCCTGGCCTTGGAGGGGGCGTCAGAACGGAGCGGAGGGGCTGCCAATCAAACGGTAGTCCCGCCTAAGTCCCGCCCAGCGTTCTACTTCTTCATTTGCAGATCCCACTACTGCATTTGGGGCTATTCAATCTAGAAAGAAGGTGCCTGAGAGGGCAGACATGATGCGAGACACATAAAACTATGCAGGAGATGGATAGAGTGGCGATAGAGGCGTGTTCTTTTTTCTCTCACACAACACCAGAAGACATCCCCTAAAACCAAATGATGGGAAAGTTAAAGCAGACAAAAGAAATTATTTCTTTGCCCGGCACTTATTGAATCTGTGGAACTCCTTGACACAGGATGTAGTGATGGCAACTGAATCCCTGCTTTTACAAGGGGATTGGATAGATTTATGGAGGAAATGTCCCATCACAGATTGCAAGGCATGATGACTGTGCAACCACAGGGTTTTAGAGGTAGCGTATCTCTGAATGCCAGATGGAAGGGAGTAGCAACAAGTTGCAAGTATCTTGTCTATGCTCCCCGAGGCATCTACTGGGCCACTGTGAGATATGGGCAGCTAGATTAGTTGGGCCCTTAGCCTGATCCAGCAGGACTCTTCTCACTAGGTTTTGTTTTTGTGTATTTCAACACTGACAATCCTTCATTCAACAAGATTTCTTTTTAAAAAGTAGACTTTTTATATTACAGAAGTAGGAAAATGCCCTGAAACTTCATCCTAGGTGGCCCAGTAGTTACCTTTTATAAGTTGCCTTCTGCAAGAGAATTGATTAGAAACATATTTGCTCTGTAAAGGCCAGTAAGAAAAGCCATTAGACAGGTCTATCAGCAAACCTGTAGGATGCTGTTCCTTTGAAGAGCTTTTCTGAGATCCAATTCATTAGAGCTTTTAATGGCATCTCATTGCTTTTCAGATTAATTACTTTGCCCTCCTCTGAACTGAAACCTTTTTTAAAAAATTGCTGGTTGTGCATTTGTCTGTTTTAGTTATTGTCATTGTACTTGTTTGTTGTTGCTGCTGCTCCTGCTCCTGCTGTTGTTTCCTTGTGCTAATTGTTGTTGGTGCTTCCTGGAGGCTTTTTGCAAAAAGCCAGGCGGCAACATGAGAATTAGATTAAAATAACAAAAACTGGTTTCATTCAACAGCTGATTTAAATGGCACTGGGTGAGGAAGAACAACAGTACAACACACCTCCAGTTCCCACTTAGCATCAATTTCAGCACATGACAGTTTGGGACAAATGCCTACCCCATTGATTTCTGCACTGCCACATGTACACGTCATATAACAAATCCTGGCTTGTTGCAAGGTTTGAATAAGGCTGAAGTCTGTAGAGCTGTGATTTTCTGGGCAAGAAGAACTTTCCAAGTGATGTTCCTCTTATATTTAGCAGGGGGAGAGTAATTGTCCCTCTTCACCCCAGCACAGGGTCTTTCTAGTGGCTGTTGCTGGTGGGGTTCTGCACTTTTTTTTAGATTGTGAGCCATTTTGGGACCCATTTAACTTTATTTTTTAACTTGTAAACCGCTTTGTGAACTTCTTGTTGTCAAGCAAGAAGTTATATAAATGCTGTATGATTGATTGATTGATTGATTGATTGATTGATTGATTGATTGATTGATTGATTGA
>JAJKFI010000023.1:3114956-3158834 GCA_029204185.1 Lerista edwardsae
TGATTGATTGATTGATTGATTGATTGATTGATTGATTGATTGATTGAGAGTGCAATCCTAACCTTAGGCCAGCACAGTTAGTCCAGCAACATTTGGCCAGGACAAGGACAAGGGCCACCATAAAGCGCGTTTGGACCACTCTTGGAATCAGGGAGGATGGTGCACGTCTGTGTGTTGGCCCCTCTGACTCCGAGAGTGGTCCAAACCTACTTTACGGTGTCCCTTGTGCTGGTCAAACTTTGCTGGACTAACTGTGCTGGCCTGACTCCAAGTTAGGATTGTGTCCTGTGGAACTCCTCCTCACAGGATATGGTGAGGGAGTCAGGGAGGATGGGGCACGTCTGTGTGCTAGCCTCTCTGTCTCTGAGAGTGGTCCAAACATACATTATGGTGTCCCTTGTGCTGGCCAAACTTTGCTGGACTAACTCTGCCGGCCTAACTCCAGGCTAGGATTGTGCTCTAAGTAATTAACAAGTGATGAAAACTCCACTTAACACCCAACAACAATATGTCATACAGTAATAGAGTTGTGGCAACTCAGCATTGCGAACATCCGTGCAATCACTTTATGCAACGTCGGCAGTCGCGTTCCTCCTCCCTCCTAGTCTATTCTTCCAAGTTTTCCTGTATCTCAGTCCTCTTTACAAATCTGGATGACATGGGGAAGCAGATGGGTTCTCAGCTGTGGGGCTGCCCTTGTGACAACACGCAGTGCACCCAGGTGACAAACTCTCTTCGCCCACATTCCAGCCAGGTTGGGTCTGGAATTGATGGAGAGGGTTGTCGTAATTCTAGCACTGCAGCCCCTGGAGGTCACACCTTCTGTACAGCATTTGGGGCTCTTCAGTCTAGAAAGAAGGCGCCTGGGGGCCTTTTGAGACGTACAAAGTTATGCATGGGACGGACAGAGTGGATAGAGAGATGTTCTTTTCCCTCTCTCACAATACCAGAACCAGGGGACGTCCATGAAAATTGAGGGCGCAATCCAAAACTGAGTTAGGCCGGCATAAGCTAAGCCAGCAAAGTTTGGACAGCACAAAGGACCCCATAAAGTATGTTTGGACCACTCTCGGCGTCAGAGAGGCCGGCACACAGACAGGAGCCATCCTCACTGATTCTGAGAGAAGTCTAAACATGCTTTATGATGGCCCTTGTGCTGGCCAAACTTTGCTGTCTTAGCTTATGCTGGCTAACTCCAATTTAGGATTGCGCTCTGTGTGTTGGGAAGAGTTAGAACGGATAAAAGGAAATAATTCTTTACTCAGCAGGTAATTAATCCTTGGAACTCCTTGCCCCAGGAGGTGGTGATGGAGTCTGGCCTAGGTGCCTTTAAAGGGGGACTGGACAGATTTCTGGAGGAAAAGTCCATTGCAGGTTATAGGCCGTACAATCTCCATATTTTAGCTTCTTCAGAATGCCAGATACAAGGGAGTGGCCACAGGATGCAGGCATCTTGTTGTCTTGTGTGCTCCCTGAGGCACCTGGTGCGCCACTGTGAGACACAGGTAGCTGGCCTGATCCAGTGAAGCTGTTCTTAGGATAGCAAATTCTGTATTATTTAATTCATATTTATTTCAGAAGTTTACCTCAGAAATTTACCCCAGAATGACAGCTACAAGGGAGTGGCAACAGGATGCAGGCTTGTTGTCTTGCGTGCTCCCTGAGGGATCTGGTTGGCCACTGTGAGATACAGGGAACTAGGCTAGATGGGCCTTTAGCCTGATCCAGTGGGTCTCTTCTGATGTTCTAATTGCACCCCCTGCACTTCTTAAGCAATGTTCTTCTTATGTTCTTACGTGGTGAAGCTCTGTGAAGTTCTGATTTGGCTGGTGGTTCTGACACAATGCCGTGGGCCAGGATATGATACAACAGTGCCAGGACTTGCACCAAATCGTGTTCCCTTACTTATAGGTGGTAAAATGTCTCATAGGGGGACACCCACCGCTCATGGGGGGTGGCAGCAGTAGTGCACCTACAGGGGCAGCCGTGCGGTATGGGGAGGGTGCTCCAACTTGCCATTTAAGCGGCCTCTCCCAGTTGCTGTCAGAAGTATCCCAGGCAGTGATAGCACGTGGGCCACTTACATGGTGCATTGTGGCTGCTGTAATACTGAGTGTATCATCCCCTGTAACTATGCTACTGGGGGGGCATTTAGACCAGCGCCACTGACCAATGCTTGTCTCCTGTTGTGGCTGATAGTGCAGTTGCCTTTTCCTCTTGCTATGCCCAAAGCTGCAGCGCATGCCTCCTTCTCCATGTAGATGTGGAGCAAATGCAACATTTTCACCTTTCAACTGCATGTAGCTGCTTTGAACCACGAAGAGGCTTTGAGCAGCCTGGCTGCTGAATACCTCGTGGGAAAGACAATTGCACATCCAAATGCCTTTAAAAAAAAAAAGACACATTAGGGTTGTGAGCAGTGATGTCATCTGGGCGCGCCAGGAACCGGAATGCCCGGATGATTGGCAGCCCTCCGCCCCTATGGCGGAGGCCAGTCACGTCTCCCTGCGCCTCCCTGCGCCTTGAATCGCTCCATTTCAGAGCGATTCAGATGCGCAGGAGGGTGGGCGGGCCCAGGAGCAGCTCGCCCGTCCTCGGGAGAGGCGGCGTGGCCCGGGCCCATCCGCAGAACTAGCGGAACGGCGTACCGGGCCGTTCCGCCCAAAGGGTGGCCATCCCATTAACTAGATAGGCCAGCGAATGAATCCAGGGGGCGGGGTTAGCTGTGACGTAAATATACCCACAACAATGCTGATTCCAATGATTTCCAATGGGTTTTCGCATGATGTTTCGGGCTGAATCGTTTACTCCTGAAGCAAAAACTTACCAAAATAACAACGTGTGATCGTGGAGAAACATCAGTGGTAACCATATTATGAGTTAATATGCAATTCCAAGGTTTAATTCCGCAGAATTATATTACTGAACATACCAGCGGCTGTGAAGGGGACTGAGGGAAGGAAGGGGGCGTGGCCCAATCACAAGGCGCTCGCTGATTGGACGCTGGGAGGAGGGAGGAGGGATGGGAAAGGGGAAAAAGGGGGCTGGGTTATACCCGGAAGCTTCAAGTTTGTGACATCATGCCCTCTCTATGTATAATAACTCTATGGTTCCGCCAGGATGACACCACTGGTTGTGAGTGACACTCAGGTGCCAAAGAGTTGAGTTCCCTCCTCTGTTCCACACGGAGCTGCCCAAGACCAAGCGAAAAGATGTTCCTGGTGCCTCTGGGAGCAATTGCTTGCATTCAAAATCAGGAGTGTGGGAGTGTGAAATACTTCAGCTGTTCCCAAGCCTCCGTGCAGCCTGAGGGGATGCTGGCAGGTGTTTCTTAAACGTTCCTTATTTTTACCCACACTTGTTGTTCCACAGAGTTTCTGGGAAGGGATGTCAGGAGACTGCTAATTTTCCAGTCCGCCTGTGCCACTGCTGTTTGAAAAGTTCTTTGTCGAGTCTGTAGACCTCGGGTCAAATTAGTGTCATTTCCCCAACTTTGGAGGGAAGACGAATGAAGAGAAAAAGGCGGGGTGCTTGCATAGCCGGTGGTACCCCAGAAGTGATGGAACGGTGCCTGCGTCTGGAAGGCAGAGGCTGCTGTTGTGGCCTGCCCCCCTTCCCTGCCCAGAACAACAGGGCCTGCTGTTTCATCAGCATTAATAGACTCTAATGCTCACCTGTCTGCCTCTTTCCAAGTCCTGCCATTCTTTTTGAGGTGAGCGCTAAGACTGCATCAAGCTTATTTCGAGGCCCGAGACTGCCAACTTCACTAGCATCTTGAAGACAAGCCAATTTTTGCTAGGTGCAGTGCTCTCTTGTTTCCTACACTGAGTAACTCAAACAGTGTTTATGTTGAATTTTTAAAGTTTCTTTTACGATTCAGGGCACAATCCTAACCTGGAGTTAGGCCGGCACAGTTAGGCCAGCAAAGTTTGGCTGGCACAAGGGACATCATAAATCTTGTTAAGACCACTCTCCGAGTCAAGGAGGATGGCGCACGTCTGTGTGCTGGCCTTTCTGATTCCGAGAGTGGTTCAAACTTATTTTATGGTATCCCTTGTGCCGGCCAAGGTTTGTTGGCCTAACTGTGCCAGCGTAACTCCAAGTTAGGATGGCACCCTCAGAGGCACTGGTTCCAATGCTAATCTTAGGCATTTTTGCACTTTTAAAGTTATCTTGAATTTTGTGTTGCCGTCTCTCCTATTGCCTAAATGCATTGTAATTCACACGATATCATACAAATGCATAGTGTCAATTGTGGCTACACCAGTGACATGACCCCCCAAATTAGTAGCAATTTTGACATCCTTGCATCAATATTAATAAATACAATGCAAACATGAGATGGTTCAAATTTTGTTACGCAGTGTTATCACACCTTTCTGGAGTCTCCCAAGTTTCTCATGGCTCCTGCGAAGTCATTTTTCTAATTTTCTATGGTACTGATCAGTGTGCAGATTGACGGATCACCAGGGTTGGTTTCCAAGCGACTGGCATAATTTCCTTCCACTGAACCTCAAAATCCTAACTTAGTGTCACACTTTGTCATTTCCTATATGGGCTTTTGATCTCTTTTGATCTCTCTATCTTTTATCTCTCTTCTGTTTTCGACATGATACACCAAAATCCTATGCATGTCTCCTCAGAAGCAAATACTGTTGTGATGGTGTGGCTTACTCCCAATTAAGAGTGCAATCCCATACCTCCGTTTCGCCGACGCTACGCTCTTGCACTGGCCGAACGCTGTCGCAAACGTGCAGTTAAATGCAGTGGACCAGCGCAAGCAGCAGTGCCAACGCTCGGACACTGCTGCAACCACCAGCAGCGCCGGCCGTGTCATTCAAATGATTTAAGAACAGGAACTCATTTTTGATTGGCACTTGTCGGGAACCCGGAACCAGCCACGGAGCCCGTTAGGATCTGTTCTGGTCCGTTCCCCCTGGATGACATCACTGCCTTTAACCCTCTGAGTGCCGGTCAACCAAGAAGAAAAGCTCTTTGCAGAGGAATTGGGAGCGGGGAGGAGGGAGAGTGAAGTGGGCGGAGTCAGCCCTAATTTTAACTAGTGGAACTGAGTTCCCCCGCATTCCCCCTGCATGACATCACTGGTGCTGGGCCTTGCTGAGGGCGTTCCAGAGGAGTGCCGGGGGCATAACTGGGCGGCGCAGTGGACGGAGATGGGGGTTGTGATGCAGGACGGCCGTAGTGCCAAATCCTAAACCCCGTCCCCAGCCTCGGCGGCCCCAATTGGGCTGCTCCTGCGCACATGCACCTGCACCTCGAAAACAGCAGGTGCAGATCCAAGCAACCCCATTGGGGTGACTGGGGCCTACGCAGTTGCAAGGGGAAAACCTCCTCTTGGCCTGCACTTCACTGCTGCTGCAACCTAATGGGCTTAAGGATACAGCCCTGTTATGTCGGCCTTACTATCTCGGCCTTACATAGGATTGGGCTGTAAGTGTGCACAGAAGTGCAGCCTTAGAGTGGGAATGTGTAACTGTGTACTCAAAGGCAGGCCGTTTGTGGGGTGACACCTGGCGCTTGCCCGTGGCACCGAAGTGGATGCCTGCAGCTTGTTTTTACCCACTCGCCCTCCCCTGCATCTGTATGATTTTGAAATGGCATGTTCTTGGGCACGGGGGGGGGGTATGGTAGGGCAGGGCAGTGGCACTGGGGGCATGGTGATGCAGGGAGCGACATTATGGCGTCAGCCTCACCCTAGGCACCATCTGTGTGGCCTCATTTTGGCCAAGCCACTAGCCCTCATCAGGATAAGGCGATGAAATTACAATGGCCTCGGTGGTGGGATTGTTGAAAAAGTGCACATGGGGCCCTTTAGAAAAGAGCCATACAAATTGTCAGCATTGTTATCTCAGGTGCTTTGGCGCACTTAGTCCAGCATTGTGTAATCAGTCCGAGCCTGATTATTGCATTAAATGGTTTTTAGTCTCCCCGAATCCATGATTTGGAGAACAGATCTCTTTTCTTTTGATAGTAAAATGCCCACTTAAGGTGGAGCTTTCCTCCAGTTTGAAGGTTCTTTCTTTCTTTCTCCATTAAGAGATGTCTGTTCTCTTGAAAGCACCTCACAATGGTCCACCTCACAAGGACCTCACAATGTGACACTCTCATCAGCAACACAAAGTAGTCAGTCATTACTGCTTCCATCCTAATGGGTTAACCAGGAGGAAAGTGTCAGAAAATGTTGTTCGCTAATTGCCTGAAAAAGATCAAATTATACCAGCAATTGGTCTCTTGGGCAACTGCCTCTGTTGGAGTCTTCCAAGACAGCCACAGGAGACATTGATTAATTGTGGCAAAAGAACAATCAGCTGTCTTAAAAGAGAAAGTGGTCCCTTGAAAACTCTCCAAACCTTGGCTGATTCTGGTAGCTGACCTGGTACAGGGGGAGGGAGGAGCATCTCAACTTCTTTGGAACTACCTGCTGCTTGGAAGTAGCTGTGTGCCAGATGGCTCGCTTCAGCCAAATGGTCGTTTATTATTTTTGACAGGTATTGCCACCTCAAAGTGACCTTGCATACCTTGGACATTTATTTGCAACCAACAACATCCAGTCTTTGCAAGGGAAAGGTTTGCCAAATGACTGCTTCACATGCTCCTTCAGATCATAGCATTTGTTGTTGTTCAGTCGCTAAGTCGTGTCCGACTCTTTGCGACCCCCTGGACCACAGCACGCCAGGCCTCCCTGTCCTCCGCTAGCTTCCTGAGTTCGCCCAATTTCATGTTCATCACTTCGGTGACACTGTCTAGCCATCTCAACCTCTGCCACCCCCTCCTCCTTTTGCCTTCAATCTTTCCCAGCATGTCTTTTCTAAAGAATCCTCTCTTCTCATGAGGTGGCCAAAGTCTTTGAGCTTCAGCATCAGGATTTGTCCTTCCAGGGATCATAGCATTAGGAATGCATTGTTTCCACATTTAAAGGCACAGTGACCCGGGGAAGGTGTGCAAGTTTCTTGATTGAAAGGGGTTGAATTGGGCATTGTTTCTGCATTGCAGGGAGTGGGCAAGGTATACATTTTTTTTCCTGCCCAGCTTGTTGTTTTGCAGGGCTAGTTTGCAAAGTGCAAAGGCTCTTGAGATCCTTTTAAGATACATTCTGGCAGTATTATTTGATAGCAGGAAGGGATTCTGGTCACTGGATTTGATCGGTTTCAGCAATTCTCCATCATGTCCCACATATATGCACTAGGAAGATAACACTTGTCTCAAGCCTGAATATCTGATCTGTATACCACCGCTTCTGTTTCTCTCAACACAGAGCGTACTCCTAACTTGGAGTTAGGCTTTCACAGTGTGGCTGGCACAAGGGCCACTGTAAAGTGTGTTTGGACCACTCTTGGTCTCTTGGAGCATGTCTATATGCTGGCCTCTCTGACTCTGAGAGTGGGCCAAACATACTTTAGCTGGCACAAGGGCCACCATAAAGTGCTTTTGGACGACTCTTGACTGACTCTTGGAGGATGGAACCCATCTGTGTGCAGGTCTCTCTGACTCCAAGTGTGGTCCACGCATACTTTATGGTGTCCCTTGTGGCAGCCAAACTTTGCTGGCTTAAGTGTGCCGGTCTAACTGCAGGTTAAGATTGTGCCCACAGAGTCTGCCACCCCTGCCACAGGTCTCCTTGTAACGGTGATTGGGCTCCTCTCACGCATGGGTCATTGAGAGTCTTCCTCCCTGGTTCATGGACCAGGTTGCAGGACTTGTCCAGATGGGTGGGAACAGTGGTGGGATCTAACTGATCCAGGAACCAGAACAGTGACCAGGACTCACCTTTGATTGGCAGCCCGTCCCGTCGGTTCCACCGCCTTCCCGCCCGCCGCGCGGGCTGCCCGGGTGGACAGGCCCCGCCGCCACTCACTTGGGCACCCAGCGCACCCCCACCCATCCCCCCGGCGAGCAGGCACCCCCTCCGAGGCCAGGGGCGTGTCACAGGTGGTGACGAATGGTAGCGGGTGGGCGGAGCTACCCCTAATTAGGTTGAGGAACGGCCGTTCCGGCGCGTTCCCCCTGGATGACACCACTGGGTGGGAATTTAAGAACTACAGCGAGGGCCTGGGTTGGTTCCTCAGCTCAAGTAGCACAGCCCTTGTCCTGATCAACCTAGTCCTCTCTACCAGGTGCACCCCTGTGTCCACACCTTCCCATGCGTCTTGGAAGGACTTGCCGGAAGGAAGGACCACCTGGACCTGTTGAAGAGTGTGGAAGCCACCTTGCCTCAAATTGCAAGCTCCTTTGCTGATAAAAATCACTTGTAACCAGGGCATATTAGATTCCACACAAAGCCCTCTGTATCTGCTTATCTTGTGGTTAATGATTCCTTTCCAGTTGTACTGCCTGAGGATGTGGGCAGGGTTTTCAGAAGGGCAAGGTGCCCACGGGACCCTTGCCCATCATGGGTGGTGGGATCCACCAGCGGCAGGTGGGTGGGTGGGGGACCGCACTGAGCAGGGAGGAAAGGTAGTGTGAGGATAGAATTGTTCACCAGCAAGAGCACGGGGCATTGTGAAACACACTGGAGTTGCAGGTAATTACCACAATTAATTCTCTCTCAGTATTTTCCTTTGCAGACAGATCATTAATCACAACCTTCTCCTCCTCTTCCTTCCTCCTCCTCCTCCTCCTCCTGAGCCAGACAGGCACAACTTGCCAGGAATTGGCTAACAGGCACCGGGTCTGAAGCAAACCTGGGCAGTCTGGGTGGGGATCAGTGGGGTGCCAGCTATTCATCAGACGGGGACAAAAGGAGCACGGTTCTAAGAGCACAATCCTCACCTGGAGTGAGGCCGGCACATTAGGCCAGCAAAGCTCGGCCAGCACAAGGGCCACCGTAAAGCGCGTTTGGACCACTCTCGGAGTCAGGGGGGATGGCTCACGTCTGTGTGCTAGCCTCTCTGACTCTGAGAGTGGTCCAAACATGCTTTACAGTGTCCCTTGTGCTGGCCAGACTTTGTTTTATTTACCTCATATTTACCTCAGAATTTTACCTCAGAGATTTACCTCAGAATGCCAGATACAAGGGAGTGGCGTTTGGACCACTCTCGCAGTCAGGGAGGATGGCGCACTTCTGTGTGCTGGCCTCTCTGGCTCCGGATGGGGTCCAAACACACTTTACAATGTCCTTTGTGCTGGCCTAACTGTGCCAGCCTAGCTCCAGGTTAGGATTGCGCTCTCAATCCCTGGAATTGAATGGCAAAGCACACCTGGGGGATGCAGATCAAAGCTCATGTTTGAGTGAGCAGCTCCGCCACCCCGCTTGGGCTTCAGAGAGCACGAAAAGTGGATTGAGATGGCTGTCGGACGCCAGTAGACCAGGCAATGTCTTCGTACCCCTCACCTGCTGCTTTTGGTCTACTTCAGATGATTTATCACACAGTATACATAGCATGAGCCCTGCTGGATCAGGCCAAAGGCACATCTAGTCCAGCTTTCTGGATCTCACAGGGATCCACCAGATGCCTCAGGGAGCACAAAAGATAACAAATGCCTGCATTCTGTGGCCACTCCCTTGTATCTGGCATTCTGAGGTAAAATTCTGCGGTAAATAACTTGCCATCCAATCTGGGCCTTAAGAAATAAGAAGAGCCCTGCTGGATCAGGCCAAAGGCCCATCTAGTCCAGCTTCCTGGATCTCACAGTGGCCCACCACATGCCTCAGGGTCAGGGAGCACACAAGACAAAAAGAGGCGGTTTCCATTCCCTTGTACCTGGCATTCTGAGCTAGTCTAAAATAAGGAGGTTGCACCGCCCATCATGGCCTGTAGCACTTTCTGCCTGATGATGGCACTTCCAGCTATGACATCACTTCCAGGTTAATGACATAACTTCCGATGGGTCCCAACATGAGTGCCTTTCTGAAAAGTGGGTCCCAGTCTAAAAAGTTTGAGGATTACTGTCTAATTCTGTACCAATTGCCTGTTATTTTCCAGGTTTTTTTTTACACATTACAGAGTCAATTAACTTATAGCCCAATTCTACGTTTTACTAGTTAAAAATTATTTACTGAACTTACTGAACACCTTTGGTTCTAGGCTCCTAATGTTACCCTGCCCTCTTTAAGAAGTATTTTTCTCTCTCACTCCACTCAAATCTGTTGTTAAATGTGAATAGTGGAAGTTATCCAGGATCACAATTAGAATGCGTAAGACATTCTAAAGACTCCCGCCAACCTAGCAGTTCGAAAGCACCTAAATGCAAATAGATAAATAGGGACCACTTTGGTGGGAAGGAAACGGTGTTCTGTGCGCAATGGCGTATAGTCATGCTGGCCACATGACCACAGAAGCTTGGACAAACGCTGGCTCTACAGGCTTTGAAACGGAGATGAGCACCGCCCCCTACAGTCGGTCACAACTAGCCCATATGGTCCTGGGGAAACCTTTACTTTTACCTTAAGACATTTTTGGCCTTATCATTTGATTGCTATGACCGATGGCGGATTTTCTCCCTAGCAAGTGGGTGCCAAAGGAAGGGTACCTGCTAACGTGTGCAGAGTGCACTTTTTCAGCAGATCTGACAGCACATCTTCGCATTAGGCAGGGTAAAATTCTGGGCTGTATCATTTCTGACTGCAGGAGAAGGCATCTTTTTGGGATCACCCCTCTATTAAGCTCTGTTTCAAGTCCATTTCTTGAATTTCTCTTGGAAATGACATGGCAGTGCTATTTTGATGTACTGGTTACAACATGGTGATGGCATAAAAAGCAACGTGAGCTCGGAAGTGGTACGGCTTTATCACCATCTTCTATGATGAATTCTGGCTCGGAGTTACTACAGAACAGCAATGTTCAACCAGTGTGCTGAGGCACATGGGTGCGCTGCAAAATGGTCTGCAGATAAACCATGGGGATTTGGAGCACAGCTGTTGAAAGTCGCTGCTACACTCTTCTGGGTTATGTGGCTCTGTTTTAGGGCAACTGCTTGTAGTAATGAATTGTCTGTCCCTCTTCCTCTGCCACGGGACGTGTTGGCGCTGTGGGTTAAACAGCTGAGCTGTTGACCGGAAGGTTGGGAGCTCGAGACCACGCAACAGAGTGAGCTCCCGTTGCTTTTCCCAGCTCCTGCCAACCTAGCAGTTCGAAAGCACCTAAATGCAAGTAGATAAATAGGGACCACTTTGGTGGGAAGGGACCGGCGTTCCGTGCACTACGGCGTAGAGTCACGCCGGCCACATGACCACGGAAGCTTGTCCTCAGACAAACGCCGGGTCTACAGGCTTAGAAGTGGAGATGAGCACTGCTCCCTACAGGTGGTCACAACTAGACCATTCGGTCATGGGGAAACCTTTACCTTTACCTTCCTCTGCCAGCAGCCAAGAGGGGCAGACTATTGGTTACTGCAGACAGTTGCCCTAGAAACAGAGCTGCAGAACCCGGAAGAATCTCCTGGAAGCCAGAAGTGACATCATAAGAGGCAAAGACCATAGAGAAGACAATAGAGGTCTTCCATGAAGGTCTGCCATGAAGAAGAAGATTAAAGAGTGTGGCTATAGACTATCCAGCTACTCTCAGCTTGCAGATTCTATCCTGAGGCATGTACCTCTGGCACAGCAGAACCCGGCTTTGCTTTCAGCGACACTCGTCTCTGAACACAGACTTGCATCAGACCCGTCTTTGCTGGTTTCCCGTAGCCCGCTTGCTCTAGGCCAACAGTTACTGGCAGGCATGTTTGTTGGCTCTGCCATTCCCAGAAAGCTCTCTTCCTAGTTCCTTCTGAGCAAGCGAAAATTTGCTTCTCACAGTTTTCCCACTTGAAGAAAAAAAAAATTCATCCCAGCAGGGATGATGCTGGGCTAAATAGAGACAATGTTTTTCTTTCACGTTTCAAAGTTAATTAATAGGATTGTCAGTCGTCGGCTACGAGTTGTCAGTGTGCTTACTCGGAATAATTTTTAAGCTTCTAAACCTTGCTGCATTTCCTCTTGTAATTGTCTCGGCTGTGGGTGTGGGTGTGTTTCTCTATACCCGTGCAACCAAAGCTTATGTGACATTAAGAGCGCAATCTTAACCTTGAGCCAGGCCTGCACAGCTAGGCACAAGGGACATGCGCTGTAAAGCATGGAGCATCAACATTGCGGCACTGGCACCAGCTGCTGGTGTACCGCTCCTGTGCCAGCTGAGTTAGGCTGGAAGAGGGGCATTTCTGGGCAGGGGAGGGCGGGAGGAAGGGTGGAATGGTGCAGGGGGTGTGTGGGTCGGGGGAGGGGTGTAGCTGGGATGCAGTGCAGGCTCTGCAGCCCTGATTTGGGCCACGCAATTTTGCTCAGATCTGCACCTGTGAAAAGCTATGGCGAACCTAGACAATTTAATAAAAAGCCGAGATATCACCCTGCCAACCAAGGTTTGCATAGTCAAAACTATGGTTTTCCCAGTAGCAATGTATGGATGAGAGAGCTGGACCATAAGAAAGGCAGAGCGCCGAAGAATAGATGCTTTCGAATTATGGTGCTGGAGAAGACTCTTGAGAGTCCCCTGGACTGCAAGGAGATCTAGTCGGTCAATCCTCCAGGAAGTCAAGCCTGATTGCTCCCTGGAAGGACAAATCCTGAAGCTGCACCTCAAGTACTTTGGCCACCTCATGAGAAGAGAGGACTCTTTAGAAAAGACCCTCATGCTGGGGAAGATGGAAGGCAAAAGGAGAAGGGGGTGGCAGAGGATGAGATGGCTAGAGAGTGTCACCGAAGCAATGAACGTGAAATTGGGCAAACTCTGGAAGCTAGTGGAGGACAGGGAGGCCTGGCGTGCTGCGGTCCAGGGGGTCGCGAAGAGTCGGACACGACTTAGCGACTGAACAACAAGCACCTGTGAAACAGCAGGCACAGGTCCGAGTAGCCCTTGAGGGCAGCTGGCACCTACTCCGGGGTAAGGGCATGAATGCGCCTTTGCCCCGTGGAGGCTTCAGGCGCTCCCAATGTGCACTGGATACAGCACAATGTATCCAATGTGCACTGGATATACCAGCCTGCTCGTTCCAGCGCACGTTGGGATGGTGCCCTGAGTTTAGTGTTGATCTCAACTCCTGAAACACTCCATGGTGATTCTTTCCCTCACGTTTGTCTCCTGCTAGATAATAGAGTCAGACTGAATCAAGCCTACACACTCCCTTTCCCTGCAAAGAGCAGCTCTCATCAATAGCCTCGCTCTTTTTCCAAAGCCTTTGAGCTGTTGCGCCAGAGAAACGTCGGATGCTGCTGGGAAAATGTTCGTCGGATCTCAGTGGAATGTGAGTGATGGGGTTGGCATGCTGGCAGGGCTCTACCCATTCTGTGTCTCAGTCCAAATGAATTGTCTTGACTGTGTTGGAAACCAAAGCGATCACTGCTCTTAAAATAACCTCCCTCAGGGAAAAGAACACCTGGCAGCTTCCTTTACGGTTTCATTCTGGAGAAGGCCCACAACCAGGATATTTTCCAAGCCAGTGTCGCTGGAAGGGCTTTGGAGAAAAAAACGGACCAGGTGTCCATTCATCTGAGCAGGGGTTGTGCAGGAGAAGATGCCCTTTGCCCTCTCAAATCTGGAAAAAAAAAGCTTGTTCCAGCCAGGCAGCTCGAGCCACAGGCCAGGGGTTGTTTTTGGATAGCAGAGGAAGGAATATGCTCAGTCCAGAGTCGGGATTCAAAAGCACTTTATTTCTTCTAAGTCTAAAACAAAGCTCATCTCACTAAGCAAAGCAAAACTTACAAAGTGTTATCAGGTGGTGTGGAGTGACACTGTGGCCTCCGAACTCAAGTTGCTCCCGGAGGCAGATCTAAGGTAGGGCAAAGCTCTCTAAGTGTTGCAAGAAGCCTGACCTTGCAGTGGAACTCACTCCTTTTCTGCACCGTTTTAGCCAATCCTCACAGGGAACAGCAACATCTTGGCGTTGCTTACTGGCTACGGCAGCAAGGGAGAGGAGGGATTGACATGACAGGGTAAGGCTCCTTGCAACACTTAGAGCTTTGCCCTCCCTGTTGATCCGCCTCTGCTCCCTAATCTAAGTTACAACAAGCTTATATATAGGCTAGGTGCTTGCTTAGCAGAAAATCAGTGCTAACTGGCAAAAGCAAACTATTTGACAGCGCAATGATACATGACGATCTACTACGTGGGTCACAAAGACCTTTGGGAGATGTTCCCCTCACCAGAAGACCTCTTGTTATGCACCTGCGACAGATAAGGGACATCCGTAAAGTGTGCCAGCCTCCCTGACTCAAAGAGTGGTCCAAACACACTTGATGTTGTGCTTGTGACACTCCTGGGGGACTTGTGCCAGCCTAGGTTAGGATTGCACCCTTAATTTAATGTTTCAGAGGCATTGTAACATGAGTGTGACTAGGGGCGCAATCCTAACCTACTTTCCAGCACCGGAGTAAGGGTAATGCAGCTCCGAAGTAAGGGAACAAACGTTCCCTTACCTTGAGGAGGCTTCTGTGACTACTACTCCATTGCAGAATGCAGCACATGTCCCATTGGCACAGCTATGCCAGTGCTGGAAGTTTGGTTAGGATTGCGCATTAGCTCATGTGCTAGGCTTGACTTCTGATGCTTCTCTCTTGTTGTTTTGTTATGCCAATCAAGATTTTTCAACTTGGACTTGAGAATGTATCTACTGATCTGCTGTAGTGGGGGGTAGGGGAGGCTGTGATTCTTTTCTGAATGGAGGGGGGGCACCTCCAAAGCATGCGTGCACACACACCGGAAAATGCAGAAGTGTATCCTATTGCACCCCACCTGCTCCACAGTTCACCAGCCGCCAGCACTGCAACATTCTAATTTTCCTCCCGTAATCCATGGCTTTCCTTTACGAGCGCCTGCAAAGCTAATGGACGCTCTCTGCCTCCAAAGCACGAGGAGCCCTAATTGAACGCCTGCTTCTGGCGCACTTAAAACATTATCTTTGCATGAATGTTATTCACACCCGGCTTCTAATGTGGCCACAAATGAAAAGCTGAAGCGTAACAAAATGTGAAAGGCCAGGACACCGTGGTGGAGGCCGTTCCAACAACCCAGGCTTGCAATGAAGACAAATCGCTCAAGAAGTCGGCAGACTGAGGAACTGTGGGTTCACGCTGGACTTCAAAGGGTTAAGTCGCAGTCCCTGAACATAAGAACATCAGAATAGCCCTGCTGGATCAGGCCAAAGGCCCATCTAGTCCAGCCTCCTGTATCTCACAGCGGCCCACCAGGTGCCCCAGGGAGGCATGAGACAACAAGATGCCTGCACCCTGTTGCCACTCCCTTAAGTAACATGTCCCTGAAGACAGTGCACATGTTACGCCACTAGGGGGATGTGGCTGAAGGCACTTTCTTGTGGTGAGGGACACATGTTTTCCGGGCTGTTGCAACTCTGTTCACCGTGTGGGGACTGTCACTGTAAGTCTGCCTCAATACTCAGGACTTCCTCAGAGGCTCTTGTCCAAGACATCACATCTCCAAAGTTTCCCCATTGTGGTGATCCCTGTGTAGCTGGGGTTCCTGCAGAGGCTTACCCAACACCCATTGGGTTGATCTTTTGGCAAGGCCTTGGTCTTTGCAGCCTGCGATCTAAACAGGAGGATGGCAGGAGATGTGGACTGTATGGGCTTGAGGTGTGGACTGATGGTTGAGCTGCCGGTACTGCCTGAAGCTAAGTAGGAAAACTCTGTGGTCTGTTTTTGGATTTTTGTCTTGGGGACAAACTGCTGTACCCATTGTGGCAGGACAGAGGTACTGATGAGCTGATCAGTCACCACTGATCAGTGAGAGTTGAGGGGGAATGAGTGAAAAGTCCAGCCAGCAAAAGAATGGAGTATGTTCTTACGTTCTTATGAGTACAACCCCGAGGACCAGTTCAGGCTGGACTTACAATTGCCTGCTGAAGCTCAATGGTACGCAGCCAGAGGAGAGAATCACTCTGTTATGGTGCCTGCAATACTGTCTGAAACTAGGCAGGGGAATCTGTGGTCTTGTTTTTGGATGGGAGATGGAAAGTGACAAGCTGCTGTTCCTGTTATGGCAAGATGGAGGTGCTGATGAGCTGATCAGTCATCACAAGGAAGAATTGCAAGGTAGTGTGTGAGAAGGCCAGCCAGCAAGCTTGACTTAAGATTGCCTGCTGAAACTCAGTGGCACTCAGCCAGAGGAGAGAACCACACTGTGAAGGCTCCATCTGGGACCGAGACTTCAGTGAACCACAGAATACTGTATATTTGTAAAAACCCCATTGAAAAATTAGAGTAGCCCACTCAGCAGTTAACTGTTACCTGTGCGCACACCGGAAGTGGTTTTCGCAAGTGCCTCATTCATTTTCACAAGGGGTGGATCAGAAATTGTTTTGGATATAGTGGATTCTTCTGCAATGCAGAGATTGTCAAGACTGGAAAAGCCTTTGAAGTCCTTTCAGTCGCTTAGCTCCAAATGGAGCACTTTTCCTGGCCTGCCAGCAAATGTTTCCCAATCTGTATTTTGGAACGTAATGCTGGCTTTGAAGTTCCAGCTCCCCCCACATGTTGTTCCAGATGTTGGCCTTGTCTAGGATATGGTGCGGGTCGTGTCACCTTGGCTCAGCCTGGTTGCAGAATGTGCCTTGTTGGGGCGTGGCATGCAAGACTCAACTTGGCCAGGGGTACAGCTCCACCTGCTCCCCACAATGCTAGCCAAGTGGCCAATGTTTGGGCTTCCTTCTTAATTAAACAACAAACCAGCCCTGCTCTGCCTCAACAACCCATAGTTCCCCGCAGAGCCTCTGAGAGTACATCGTATCTGGAGGTACATCATGGGAGTGCATCGTATCTGGGCTTGGGGACAAAAGATGAAAGCTGGAAATTTCTTTCCCCCCCCCCAATATTTTTATTTTCTACTATTTAGTAATGGGAAAGGTTAATGGTTACACATAGGGTAAGTGGGAAACAGGGTTTATGCAATAGGTATAGATGGAGGGTTACATCAGTGTGTTATAATCATCTATATTGCTACAGCATATCTCATCTAAAACGAAATTAATCACTACTAAGACAACCTCATAAGGGACGTGGTGGCGCAGCGAGTTGCTGCTCCTGGGCTTTCCGACTGGAAGGTTGGGAGTTCAAGACTGCACGAAGGAGTGAGCTCCCGTTGCTTGTCCCAGCTCTTGTCAACCTCGCAGTTCGAAAGCACCCAAAGATGCGAGTAGATAAATAGGGACCACTTCGGTGGGAAGGGAACGGCGTTCCATGCACTACGGTGTAGAGTCATGCCGGCCACATCACCACGGAATCTTGTCCTCGGACTGCATCCTAACTCCTGTCCCCGGGCTGAGTGACCCCTATTCAGGCCGCTCCTGGCTACGCGGGCTTCTGCCTGCTATTTTATGGGCACAGATCCGAGCAGCCCCATAGGGCTCGGTGGGGCTTACTGGGGGCAAGGGGAGCAGGTCCCCTTGCCCCATGCTGAGCTTCTGCCGCCTCCTAATGTGGTTAGGATGCAGCGTAGGTGAGCCGGCCTGCCTATTCCAGCACAGTTTAGGATTGCGCTGTTAGTCTCGTAAAGCTAGGCGGGTCCCGATAGACCGTCATTTTAAAAAGTGGGTGGGTCCTGGGGCTACAACGTTTGAGAGCCACTGATTTAAGGTCTAAGGCTGTTCTTTCCACCCAATAATGCCTGCCTGACTTTGAATACACTACTGTGTTGTTGTCTCCCTTCTTGAACATAAATGCAGTTTGTAAGTATAGACATCACTGCTGATTCATATAATTTTTAAATTTTGTTTTTAGTTCAGTGCTTTTACATCATATTTTGTCCTAATTTTGCTTTCTGTGAAAAAATGTTTCCTGGCTGTGCATTTGCTTCAGTCCAAGCATTCTAGGAGTGTCATTTGATTACGTCACACCAGAGGCAGATCTAAGGGAGGGCAAAGCTCTAAGTGTTGCAAGGAGCCTTACCCTGTCATGTCAATCCCTCCTCTCCTTTGCTGCTGTAGCCAGTAAGCAATGCCAAGATGTTGCTTTTCCCTGTGAGGATTGGCTAGAACAGTGCTGGAGAGGAGTGATTTCCACTGCAAGGTGAGGCTTCTTGCAAAACTTAGAGATTTGCCCTCCCTTAGATCTGCCTCTGCGTCTCACTGACAGCACTTTCTGCTCGATGATGGCACTTCTGGCTATGACATCACTTCCAGGTTAATGACATCACTTCCGGCGGGTCCCAACATGAGTGATTTCTGAAAAGTGGGTCCTGGCCTAAACTGTTTGAGGACCACTGATATAGGGCAAAACATGATGCCACATTTTGGGGATTGGATCTTTCTTTCTATAAACCTGACAACAGTATTGCAAAACATTATTTTAAACACTTACCTGAAGATACTTTAAATAAAAGAGAGAGGGGTGGAGAGAAATAAAGAGAAGACTTGTAGAACTCAGGTATAATGAGGAAATGTCTATTCTAGGAAACTGATTGTGTCTCAGCAGGTCAGGCTAAATTGCAGATAATGCAGGCCCATTTTTTCAAATTATGTGTATGCTTGATTAGCATGGCAAGGGCAGTAATTGCCTAAGCAAGCAAATTCACAAACCTTTTGGCACAGCTAAATGTGGAAGCCGTTCTGGGGAAAAAAATCCTGTTTCATTTGTACAATATCTCTGGAGAGTGAGACAAATAGAGTTTCTGGGTCTTGGCCTTTGCAAAACACCAAAGCTTTCAAAGGCTGCACAAGCACAAATGAAATAAGTCATTGTGCGCATGACAAGCATTCCGGCATGCGCCATGATCACCGCGTCATCCAAATTCAGCCCATGATAAGGGTGTTTTTTTTTGCATGTACTCACAACAGGCTGAATTTAATTTCAGCCTGTCATACCTTTGAAAATTGCAGCCATTAGTAAGGTCACAGCACATAGCAAAATAAGGAAAACAACAAGGATTTTTTTAAAAAAAAGATGCATTACCAACTCATTCCCAGATGTTCTTTTGCATTTCAAACAAATATGCTCTGATACAGGGAATCTACTCAGCGTTTAATAATGACTCAATAATCTGATTCTGATTCAGCTTCCTGCAGTTGCCTGATATGTTCATCCTTGTTAAGGTTGTATGAAAGCAGCAAATCACAGAGATGCTTCTTTCCCCAGGCGCATGGCTACGTCTCTCTTGTATCCTGTACCCGTTTACAACACCTGCTGAGAAAACCATTTTCAATTTGCATTTGTGGTGGTGCTCCTGTTGATTTGTTTTTATTCCTTTAAAAAAGGTTGAAGCCTCACTTCTGCTGCTGGTGAGATCTATAGTAGACTTCAAAGACCAAACACACATCAAAACACCAATAACTAAAAACAAATTCAGGGCGCAATCCTAACTTGGAGTTGAAGGTAAAGGTTTCCCCACAACTGAATGGTCTAGTCGTGACTGACTGTAGGGGGTGGTGCTCATCTCTGTTTCTAAGCCTGTAGAGCCGGCATTTTTGTCCGAGGACAAGCTTCTGTGGTCATGTGGCCAGCGTGATTATACACTGTAGCACACGGAACGCCATTACCTTCCCATTGAAGTGGTCCATATCTATCTGCTTGCATTTTTAGATGCTTTCGAACTGCTAGGTTGGCAGGAGCTGGGACAAGCGAAGGGAGCTTACTCCGCTGTGCAGCCCTGAACTCCCAACCTTCCAGTCAGAAGCCCAGCAGCAGCGGTTTAACCCACAGCTCTACCACATCCCCAACAACCTGGAGTTAGGCCAGCACAATTAGACCAACAAAGTTTGGCCGGCAGAAGGGACACCATGAGGTAGGTTTGGACCACTCTCGGAGTCAGAGAGGCCAGCACACAGACGCGCGCCATCCTCCCTGACTCTGAGAGTGGTCCAAATGCGCTTTACAGTGGCCCTGGTGCCGGCCAAACTTTGCTGGCCTAACTGTGCTGGCCTAAGTCCAGGTTAGGATTGCGCTCTTACTCTTATTAGGCTAGAGACTAAATTTTCAGCAAAAAGTAACATCACAGATCCATTCCCCTGTTTTTTCCATGGCGCCCTGTAGAACAACTTGAGGTCACAATATCGTTCTAGTGTGTGGCCTTCAGTTCAAAGGAAAAAGAGGAAGTTTGTTTTGTTTTGTTTAATTTGATTTATTTCCTACTCTGTGCTATGGGCTCAGAGTGGCTTACAGTGTTTTTCCTACATATAAATAGTTCTGCTCTCAAGAGTCTAACAATGATTTTTTAATGCTTTGAAATAACACCATGGAAGACCTGTACCAAATGGAGATTTCATTTATCATTTTCTTATTTCAGTGTCTGTGTGTGGCTGGGTGCACATTGCCAGTGATGCTATAGAGTAGTTTTTATTTTATTTTATTTTATTTTATTTTATTTTATTTTATTTTATTTTATTTGAAGAGTTTCTATTCCGTCTTTCCCATGCCAAAGCAAACACCCAAGATGGCTTACATGGGCAGGCTAGTCTGAACCACAATTTTTCAGTGGTTTTTTTTTTAAACATACAGTATTCAGTGATTCACCAAATCCTCAGCCCCTTCACAGAGTTGTTCTCTCCTCTAGCTGTGTACCATTGAGCTTCAGCAGGCAATCACACGTAAAGCCTGGGGAGGTCCTCAAGATCGTTTTCCATTCTTTTGCCGGCTGACCTTCTCAAACACTCCCCTGCAGCTCTCACTTGTGGAGACTGATCAGCTCATCAGCACCTCCGTCCTGCCACAACAGGTATAGCAACTTGTCCCAGTCTGTCTCCCATTCGAAAACAAGACCACAGATTTGTTGGATATATAGGCAACTCCGTTTTCTGTCCAGAGGGGGCAGTGTTGCATGTATATATGGTAAAAAAATAGCACCTCTATTTGATTGGTCAGACACAACTTCTTGTTTAGAATGCCCAGATGGGTGTGGTTGGTTTTGACAGTTTAACTGTCAAAGTTGTCAGTTGAGTCTGAGTCTTTGTCTGCTGACATGTAGGAGAAGGGAGCAATTTATACTAGCTCTACAAATCCTGTCAGGAAAGTGAATGTAGCTATATATGAAATGCAGTGTAACCATATATAGGCATTGCCAGCATATGATAGCCTGAAACAGTAATTGTAAATATAACCAGTTAAAGTTTAATCGAAGCCAGTCAGACTATGTTACAAGAGTAAAGAACGTTTTCTGTTACAAAGTTACCAAGTGCCTACAGAGTCCTTCTTTCAGTCTAGTAGCAAGAAGTGTGTGAGAGAGAAAAACAGGCTTGTTTTACAGGGGAATTCTGCAATACTTTAATCGACTCTGTTTTCCCCTTTAAGCACACGGAATATATACCATAACCTTGTAAAGGAACATTACATATATCCCAATAAGATTCTCCCACCTAGTTTCAGACAGTACTGGAAGCTCAACCATCAGCCCACTACAACTCTTGGTTGGTTGGTTGTTTGCTTGCCTGAGGGACACCCAAGAGGTAAAATAGGATATATTCTCTTGTACGGGAGGTTCTTTAAGCTCTACACAACTTGGAGAAGGATAAGGGTGAGGAAACATTAAAAGGTGGAACTGTACGCCCATATACTGGTCTACACCTCTGTCCAATATGCTGTTGACTATTCCAGGATTTATCTGTGTTCTTGGGCAGTTTTGCTCCGTGCAATGTGGGGACACAGAGGTTATAGTGGCCAACTGGCTTGTGGGAAGGAGGGGAAGCAGAATTTGGGCAGCATCCAATCTTTGACAAGCCACCATGTCCACGATGAACCTTAGCCCCGGTTTATAGCACATGGCCAGCAATGACGGCCCATGTTCAACGGCTGTCAGTTGCGGACCTACCATGGGGTGAGGGGGGGCAAAGCCCTGGGTGCTGGGACTCTTGGGGCTGGTGGAAGGTGGTGACAAATTGGTTCACTTCGCCGCAAGGCACGTGGTTTTGACCTGCCCAACCGCCCCTGCCTTTGTACGGCTCCAAAATGTCACCTAGTGTGTTGGTGGGGGCCAAGCAGTACAGCGCATGGGGTTGGGGAGCGGGTAGAGGAGGCAGACCTCCTCTGCCTGCCTGGGTGGGCCATTTGCTGGGTCCACAACTGATGGCTGCTACACAGTGACATGGATGTGCAAGTCGTCTTACAGATGATTGCATCTCTGCTAGAGAATGTCTGCTTGTCTCACTAGAACATGCTTTTTCCACTTGAACTCATGCTGGCGTTTCTCCCAGCTCATCTATCTAACCCTTTCCCTTTCGAAGGCATGTGGGTGGCAGCCCCTCCGTATCCCGAACGCCACCAGCTTTGCTCACTATGCCAGACCACCAAACGTTCTTTGGAACTTCACCGGTGCTACGAAAGCTTTAATTGCAAGGATTTGGAAGGGTGGAGGTCTCAGGTGCCAAAAGCAACTGAGAGCTAGAGCAAAAAAGACTGGAGGAGCCAGGTAGACTGGCAACCTCTCAGGGGCAGAGAGGAAAAAACAGTGCCGGCTAAATGGGGAGACTTAAAGTCTTTGGAGAAGGTGGGAAAATGCTTTTAAGGAAGCTTATGTTCTTACAACCTGGATTAGACACATTCACGGAGGCAGGCATCTCACCTGGCACAACCCCAGATGGTAAATGAAACCTGCAGTTCAAGAGGCCATATTTTCCCACAATAATGGTTGCCTGCATGTGCAGCATATGTGCCTCTGGGAGGCTTCTGGTGCTGAGCTGGCTGAAACTTGGGTCTGATTCAGTATGGCTGCTCTTGCAGAGAGAGTCTACCAGGGGTGATTAGATACACCAGCTCAGTGTTATTCAAACTTAAGTCAGGACCCACTAGGTGGGTCGTGATCTGATGTCAGGTGGGTCGCAGAGAGCTGGGAGCAGCCATCTTGGAAACTGCAGACCTTCCTCTTGCTATATTCTTTTTGTGAGTGTTAACAGTTTGAATTTTCAAGTGCGTTTTTTTTTAAATTTAGTTCAGTGCTTTTACATGATATTTTGTCCTAATGTTGCTTTCTGTCAAAGACGTTTCTTGGTTGTGCATTTGCTTCAGCCCAAGAACACCAGTTTGCATTCTAGGAGTGCCATTTGATGACGTCACACTGGTGGCACTTTCTGCTTGATGATGGCACTTCCAGCTATGACATCACTTCCAGGCTAATGGCATCACTTCCGGTGGGTCCCAACACGAGTGCCGTTCTGAAAAGTGGGTCCTGATCTAAAAAGTTTGAGAACCACTGCCATAGAAATGAAACCTCCATAGCCAAAGGTGGGTTTTTGTGTGTGTTGAAGACCACCTTTTAGTGGTTAAAATATCTGAATAAAAACACAAAACAGCACATTTTGGTGTTTAAGATATTTTCCAAAAACTAAAATAGACTATTTTTCCAATTAGAAATAATACTATGGCTGCATCTGGTGACACTATATCGCCTCTATCATCTAACTAGTACACTTTTACAGCATTTAAAATGAATAAAAATGAGAACTTGGAATGAAAACAATAACACAATAATTTTCAAATTTAATCAAGAAATTTTAGAAAAAAATATTACCAAAAAATCACACCCCTATCCATATCTAGAGGCACTTGATCTCTGATTGTCACAAGCCCAAGCAACACAACACAAGGCAGGCTTGGTCTATGCTCACCTGCACATGCCCAGCACCAAGCACATGTGTATACACACACATGCAAGCAGTAGACCTTCTGAAATAAAATGGGCCACAAAAAGGGCCTTTTCAGTGGTGGCTCCTGGTTTGTGGAGTTCCTTCCTGAAAAAGAAGACATCGCAGATCATCTGCTCCTTTCACCCTTTTGTGAGGGCCACGAAGATGTTTATTCTTTCACCAAATTTTTAATCTGCACATTGCCACTAAAGGCTAAAACGAAGTCCCACTCTTTTGGGGAAACTTGTGTGCTTATTATTGAAAGTTGGATTTAAAAACTAAACTTTATTTGTCTTATATTTTCCACAATTTCTGTATATCATTTTGAGAACTTCCATTGGAAAATGAGTTATACCAGTGGTTCTCAAACTTTTTAACACCGGACCCACTCTCCCATTGCTTTTTAGCACCGGGACCCATAGAATGGCAATCAGTTCAGGACCCACCGGAAGTGATGTCATGGCTAGAAGTGCCACCATTGTGACACCAGAGCCTGCTGCTTTCCTGAGAATGGGTTATTGGGTCATTTCTCAGTCATTTTCCAATAGCAAAGGGAATCGGAAGGAAAAACAAGTCTATTTACAACCTGGACACAAGCAAAACAACCACATAGCCCTTTCCAGCTTCCCCTTATTTTCAATGTGGCTGGCCTAGGTGCTTTGCGACCCACCTGAAATTGGCTCGCAACCCACTGGTGGGTCCCAACCCACAGTTTGGGAACCACAGAGTTATACGTTTGCAATGCATTGCAATATGTTTCCAAACATCTACAGTACTTTGGAGATGTTGGAAGAAAGGTTACACACACACACGAATGCACACACACACACACACACACACACACAGAGAGAGGGGGGGGGGGCACGCATCAGAAACCTTTTTGCAACGTGCTTGTCTTTACTTGTAAATATGCTCTGATGCTTCGAAAACAAATGCTTAAATATATGGCAGAGGCAATCTCATGTCTAAAGGTATGTGGGAGAATCTATTCCCCCTCTCCCCCACCACCACCACACATACAGTGAATATTTTAACATACTTGGGGCACAATCCTAACCTGGGGTTAGGCCAGAAAAATTTGGCCAGCACAAGGGACACCGTAAAGTGCGTTTGGACCACTCTCAGACTCAGAGAGGCCAGCACACAGGTGTGCACCATCCTCCCAGACTCCGAGAGTGGTCCAAATGCGCTTTACGGTGTCCCTTGTGCCAGCCAAACTTTGCTGGCCCAACTGTGCTGGCCGAACTCCAGGTGAGGATTGCTCCCTTAGCCAGTAATTCACGTTTAATTCTTGTATTAAGTAATTCATGTATTAATTCATGTTAATATAGCCTTGCTCTGGACAGGAGAAAGGAACAAGGGGGCCGGCCAGGCAAGGATGGATGGGATCAGGGTGACCTCACTCTGTTCCCACTTTCAGCTTTTCAGTTCTATTATCAAATACGGAAACAGCACCCAGGAGGAAAAAAAAAAAGCAAAGCACAGTCCTTTAGAGAGGCAGGGCAAGGGGGAGATGATGTTGAAGACACTGCATTAAACTTCACTTCTGCTTTGCATACCAATCCGAAAGCCATTTTAACCATTGCAACGGCCTCTACAATGTAATTATGGGGCTCCGGAGATTCTAGCATGTGGAGAATGAAGCCCATTGTGCACTTGGGGTGTACTCAAGAAGCCACTTTCCGAAATGTTAATGCAGCTTCTTGCTGAGGCTGAAATGCCTCGGCTGTAAGGAATGGGGAAGCTGACCCATTCCGTCCGCAGCAATCTTAAGTCGCATGCAGGCATCTAATAAATGGGAGAGGAGCAGGATACCCAGACATTTGGCAGGGGAGAAGTAGGGCAATGCTGTTGTCTCCGGTGTTCTTTTTTGGGAACAATGCAAAAAGGCATTTAGCTGGAAGATGCATCAAGATAATGACTTATCCTTTCTACCTTCCTTCACCATTTACTGCAGAATGTTTTTCGAGAGCTCAGTTGCCGGGAATAAATCTGTCTCCATCTGTAGAGGGTAAGGAGGGCATGGCCACAGAAGAAGGGGGAATCAATTTGATTGCAGTGAGCCATTTACAGCCCAAGCCCAAGCTCTGAAGTAAATCCTACTGTGGATTTACTTCAGAGTAATGGAGCTTACTCCTAGGAACGTGTCTTCTCGTTCGATGGCAAGAAAGCTGGCCACAGGTCCCAATGTTGTGGCATGTGTCAATATTTCGGATGGAGAGTTGGAAACCAAGAGCACACCTGATGGAAGGATACCCAGATTGTGCTCGCAATGTGCTTATGAGCATTTGTGCAGGAACTTTGAGGGTCAAAAACAGGGCAGTGTGTTTCTAAACATCCGATCACACAGAGCGCAATCCTAACCTGGAGTTAGGCCGGCACAATTAGGCCAGCAAAGTTTGTCCGGCACAAGAGCCACTGTAAAGCACGTTCGGACCACTCTCGGAGTCAGGGAGGATGGTGCACGTCTGTGTGCTGGCCTCTCTGACTCCAAGAGTGGTCCAAACATACTTTATGGTGTCCCTTGTGCTGGCCAAGCTGTGCCGTGTTGGGATACTGAAGTAAGTCCCTGGAAATTTACAGGCCTGAATGGGAAAGGCTTAACACTAGGCCGACTGAGGGGGTAAAGTGCTGAGTCATTCAGGCCTAGCAGACCAGCAGTAAAGTGCTGAGTCATTCTGACTCAGCTTCAGCCTGGGGATGAGAACATCTGATCTCTGATTGGATGCTGGGGACTATTTAATCAAGACCAGAAACACCTGCGGTCAGTTGCTGGCGATGTAAGTGTTGCTGTTGGAGGAGCTTTGCTGTATGTACCTGTTACCTGTTCTTTGCTGCAAGAAGCCTTCTTCTGAGACTATAGAAGTTCTTGCTACCCTAATTCTGTTGTCTGAGTGATTCCTTGCCGGAGCTCTGCGACCTTGAAGCCTTTCCAAGCCTCACAGCTGTAAGCTGCTTCTACGCTATCATCATGCCGGCCTAACTCCAAGTTAGGATTGCACTCACAGACAGAAGGAATGCTGGGGCAGTGTGGAGGCAGTGGCACAACAGCTGGGGCTAAGCTAAGGGTACATTCCCCATGGTAGTTTTCTGGTGTCTCTGCTGTGGGGAGTAGATGAAAGAGCTTGCCTCTGTCACATAGCAAACATCGTAAAATTGCCCTTCCCTCCTGCCCTCATCTGCCATTCCCCCAAGCTGCAGCTATCGCTCCCAGGTGCCCTCTTGGCTTTGGGACGTGGGAAGCCATGGGAGAGAGCATGTGCACACCATTTGCTTCCCCAGTTGGAGAAGCAATTGGCCAGCATCGCTAGTGCCCACCTACCCCTACGGTGCCCATGCCATGCCGTATCATGCCCCAGCGGTAATATGTCTCTGGCTTTAAGCTGGTTTTTCTTGTTCTTTGCTGTTCCTCTTTTGTGTCAAGTTCAGTGGGGACTTGAACCCTGGTCTCCTCCCCTCTACCCTCATCGGACATGTGAACCACAGCACCACGTTGGCTCTTGACCATGGAAGGCCATCAAAACCAGAGGTGTTCAGTTGAAGACCCCTGACCTCACAGCTTCCATAAGGTACTTTTAGCTGGTATGGGCTTTGATGGTCCAAATTGTGAGACGCGATACAACTGTGGCCACAATTCCACGGGTGAGGAAAAGGACATGGCTTTAAAAAGTAAGAGATTCTACTTTGAGGGTGTCAGAGAAGATAGTGAGAGAAGGCAGGTTGACTGAAGGGAGTAGCACCTAGTGATTAAGAACATAAGAAGAGCCCTGCTGGATCAGGCCAAAGGCCCATCTAGTCCAGTTTCCTGTATCTCACAGTGGCCCACCAGGTGCCTCAGGGAGCACACAAGACAACAAGGTGCCTGCATCCTGTTGCCACTCTCTTGCACCTGGCACTCTGAGGTAAATTTCTGAGGTAAATATGAAGTAAATAAAACAGAATTTGTTGTCCTGTCCGTGGGGAGGGAGCTTGCAACCCAATCTGGGCCTTAAGAGCATAACAGCCCCGCTGGATCAGGCCAAAGGGCAGAGATGTACGAGGCTTCGAGCACGCCCGGGGGCAGGGCAACGTCACCGTGCCCAGCCACGCCTCCCTGTGCCCGGAAGAGCTCCATTAAGGAGTGATACGAGAGCAAGGGAGGGTGGGCAGGCCAAAAAGCACATGAGTTTTTCCACGCCGTGCCCATTGCTCTCGACATCCCCCTACACCCTCCCTCCACCTCTGCCAAAGGGGGCCCATCTAGTCCAGCTTCCTGTAGATAGTCTCAGGAATTAGTGGAGGTTAATTGGGTGTTCCTTCTGCAAACCCGGACTTGGTTTCATGGCAGACCTGGCAGAAACAGCCACCTAGAGTGTAATGGACATGCAGAAGATCCAACCAGGAGGTAGCTTGTGGTGGCAGCAGTGGCCTCCTTTCTTGCTCAGTCTGAAGCACACAGAGTCAACCCCAGAGCTCCTGCTAGAACTTAGGAACACAGCTGTGGCCTGGGCAGGCCAATGAGGGCCCTGGCTCAAGGGAGGGAGATCAGCACCAGGTGGTGTGTGGTTGCAGCAAAGTTTGCTTTGAGAGGAGCTGGAGAGAACTGACTGGCCTACCTATGAATGACAAACCTGGACGGACTGTTGACTGCAAGCTTGGATGCTGACTTGGCTTTGGTGTGACAAGGAAGGACCCTGGTTGGCCTGGTGGACTGACGATTGGACCGGCCTGCTGGCGACTGAGCTTGGGTTCTGGACTGACCGGCTTGTGGACTTTGACCTGGCTTGCTGACTATCTGGCTGGCTTGTGGATTACTGGGCCTTTCTCAGTGGTGGAATCTAAAACGGGAGGATCCAGAACTCTGGGCGAGACTAACCTTGAGTGGCAGCCCGTCATTCGGGCCTGCCGCCTTCCTGCCTGCCGTGCGGACTACCCTCCATGGATGCGCCCCACCACCGCTCGCCCATGGCACCTGGCGCGCCCCCCACCCATCCCCCCCGGCGAGCAGGCGCCCCCTCCGAGGCCACGAGCGTTTTGCAGCACCATGGCCACCAAGGAGCCGGGCGAATGGCGGCACGTGGGCGGAGCTAGGCCGGAGTAGCATTCCACTCACAGGTTAGTCCCGCCCAGCGTTCCGGATCCTCCTGTTTTAGATTCCACCACTGGCCTGACTCGTGGACTAACTACAACCCCGGAGTCTGATTCTGATTGGGCTTTGGACTGGCGTGGATTGTGGTGGCTGCTGCGACTGAACAGGCACCTGAGAAGGTAGGGCCCAGTTGGGTTCTCTCCAATGCTGCACCGGAGCTGCTTAGGGGGGAAGCTGGTCACCCTACTGTGGGCATCAGGACCCCTGGAGGGGCCCAGGACAGGGTTTCTGGAACATAGAGCCCAATCCAGAACTGCCATGGTTGCAATGGTAGCCAAAAGGCTATTGCTGCATCCAGCAGTCGCCAGGCAACTGCTGGAGTCTCCCTTGGAGAAAGGGATGCTCGTCCCCTTTCCTTGGGGAAAGCCTGCTGCCCAGAATGGGGCTCCTCAGTGATTTGAGCAGCCCTGTGTTGGGTGCCTGGGCCTCTGCCGGGGATAAGATTTGGCAATGGAAGCCACCACCTGGTCCCATTCCCTTGCAAGGCTGCTCTGCTCCTCCCGCCACCTAGGAATGCCCTCCCGGACCATCCAGAAGGAGCGCAACACCGATGAGGGGTAAACACGCCAGCATTGTGTCACTGTCTCCGGGCAGTGAAGGACTGGCACTGCTACAGCACGGGCGGTAAGAGCTTACCACCCGTGTTGCACGTGAGTTACAGCACGTTTACGACACCAGAGCGAGTGATGCGCTCCTACCGCTCGAGTTGGAAGGTTTTCTGGATGTTACTAAATTCTGCATGGGATGGATAGAGTCGATAGAGCAGTGGTCAGGGAACAGGGGTAAATTACCCCAAATGGGGTAAAAATGAAATTCCTGGGGGTAATGGACAGATAGGAGTATGCCCCACCCCCCTTTTCCCTCATCCTTCTTTCATGACCAACGTTCTCTCTTCTGACCAATGGGAAGTTCCTCTCACGCTTGATGGATTTCCCTTGCTTCCAATAGGAGATTAGAAGCGGCAAGGTACTTGGACCCCAATGTGCAGCGTTCCCCTCCCTTCCAGGTGGCGAAGAAGGCCGTGGTTATCGATCCCGCTGCTGGTAGAGGGAGAAGGAAGCAACAGCAGAGAAAATGGCTGCTGTGGCTGCAACTGCGGCAGTGCCGGGTGATGGGGGAGCCGGCGAGGCCAAGCCTATTCTGGGCAGCAAGGCCGGCGCAGACCCGCTCCCGGCTGGCACTCAGGCAGCCATGGAGTCGGCGGTGCTCGACGCCAGGGAAGAGCCCGAACCAGCTCCTGGTGGGGAGGCTGAGGAGCTGCTGCCGTCGCCGCCACCCAGGAGCCTGGCAGGGACACGAGACGTGCAGGCGTGGGGGAGGCTCCAGTGAGCGGCTGAGGGGTGTGTGTGTGTGTGTGTGTGTGTGTGTGTGTGTGTGTGTGTGTGTGTGTGTGTGTGTGTGTGTGTGTGTGTGTGCCCGCAGGCGCGCGCGCGTGTTGAGAGGACTTCTGTGGACGTGCCTCTTTGCTTGTGAGCAGCTAGGGCTCTCCCTGGGTTTGCCTTGTCTTGCTGTCCCAAGGAGTGGGGCGGGCGGGCGAGCAGGGGGAGGGCTGGGGTGCCTGCACCTCCACAGGGAGTCAGGGACACAAACAGAGGCGGGAGGCAACAAGACAAGGCAAACAGCAGAAAACAAAAACAAAATCAGAACTGCTGTTGCTGGCCTCTCTCTCTCTCTCTGTGTGTGTGTGTGTGTGTGTGTGTGTGAGTGTGAGTGTGAGTGTGAGTGTGAGTGTGAGAGAGAGAGCCAGCCAACCAGCCCCAATCTGAATGTATTATAGAGAGAAATCTTAAGTCCAAGCACCTAAACCTGTTTTCAAAAAGGTAAGCTAGTTGTAACCCAGAAGGGTTGAATTCTATTCTCTCAAGGTCTGCAGGTGTACCCAAACTCTTTACAACTTCATATTTACATAGCATTAATTAATCTCATTAATTAATCAAATAAAAAGCAATGGGTTCCAATCTGTAATTTTTTTTCTTTTGTTCTGGCAGCAGGGGGGCGGGGCGTAACGTCAAGGGGGTAACGTCGGCATATCTAAATATATTTTGGGGTAAAAGGTAAAAAAGTTCCCTGACCCCTGCGATAGAGGGATGTCCTTTTCCCTCTTTCACAGCACCAGAACCAGGGGGGCGTCCACTGAAATTGGGTGTTGGGAGAGCAAGAATGGATAAAAGGAAATACATTTTTACCCAGCGGGTAATTAAGCTGTGGAACTCCTTGCCACAGGAGGTGGTGATTGCATCTGGCCTAGGCACCTTTAAAAGGGGATTGGAGAGGTTTCTGGAGGAAAAGTCCATTGTGGGCTGTTCAACCTCCTTACATTAGTACTAGGCTACTTCAGAATGACTGATGCAGGGCAGTGGCTACAAGATGCACCTGGTGGGCCACTGTGAGCTACAGGCAGCTGGACTGGATGGCCCTTTGGCCTGATCCGGCCTGATTCTTATGTTCTTAGGATAGCAAATTCTGTTTCATTTACCTCAGAATGCCAGATACAAGGGAGTGGCAACAGGATGCAGGCGTCTTGTTGTCTCATGTGCTCTCTGAGGCACCTGGTGGGCCACTGTGAGATACAGGAAGTTGGACTGGATGGGTCTTTGGCCTGATCTAACAGGGCTCTTCCTATGTACTTAGCTAATTTTTGGAGGAGTATAACACACACACACACACCGATCGGAAGGAGCCTGGCCATGCTCAAAAGGAGCGTTGGCTAGTCTGGGCATGAAAAAGAATAGAATCGGCTGCAAGAGCATCTCCAAACATGGTCAGGTTCCTTCACCAGTTCAAAGGCTTCTGGGAATTTTTTTTAAGAAGTCTCCAAAAATAAAGGAAAAGGTAGAGGAGAAACAGGGCACTCATCACAGTGGGGTTAAATGAGCAGTTAAAAGGGGGCGATGCTTGCGGTTACTGTAGCTGGCCACATTTTGCTGAGCAGATCTCATGAAAGAGTTTTTTTTTTTTTTAATATACATATATTCGGTTCCCAGGAAAACCACATTGAGAACCCCAGTCCTTGCAGCTGTCCTTCCTGCACAAGCTTCTGGGTTTGCTTGCAACCTCCCTGTCAAGAACAATTGCAAGGAGCAAGCAAGGCACTTGGTGGATTGAAACGGATTTTTATGGCACTGCTGTTGTGCTCCAGGAAGGCAGCGACATGCTGCCAATTTGCCTCTTTCGGAGAGCTGGGGAAACACCTGGAGTGCTTTCCCCAAAGAGTGCAGGCGCAATTCCTTTCCCCTCCAAACCAGATGTGTCTGTTCCTCAGAAGCGCTGCTATTTATGTCTCGCTTGCTCAACATGCTCAGTGGCACTTGCGATGCTCAAGAAAATGGTCCCCTGCAATCAGTGTGCTGGCCAAAGTCACATGTCCTTGCTGTCTGAACAAAACAGACTTAGACGGTTTGAGCTGCCTCGATAACATGGTTAAAGTATAAGTTGGGCAGCCCAATCCTAAGCAGCACCAGCATAGCAAGGTCGGTGCAGCAGGGCTGTATCCTAAGCCCAGTAGGAGGCGGCAGCAGCAGCGCAGAGCAACGGAGGGTAAGCCCAGCCAGCCCTATGAGGCTGCTCGGATCGATGTCTGCTGACTTGCAGGCACAGGTGAATATGTGCAGCAGTGGCCCGAATCAGGCTTAGGATTTGGCGCAAGACTGTCGTCCGTTGCCGTCCAATGTGCCACCCCGTTACGCCCCAGCATGCTCCTGGAACACGATGTCCTCCACGATGTCCTGCACGGACCAAGCACAGCTGGCGCTCGACCGGCGCACAACCAGCGCAGCTGACGGGCGCAGCGGTACATGAGCACCAGTGTTGCTGCTTGCATCAGTCCAGTGCCTGATTCGCTGGCACGGGCGTGTCTAATTATGACAACACTGGACCGGCACAAGAGCGCAGCGCAGGCATAGGGCTGCGCTATGAGTATGAGCTACCTCTTGGGACAGGGAAAATAGGATACCTGCCCAGTTCTCCAAGACTAATACAGTTCATTTATTCCAATAGAAATTTGCATTCATAAGAACTCACGCTCCAGTTTGTTTCATTGCATCCTGCGTTAAATTCTGCATCAAATGGTAAATAACTAATGATGGAGTTATTCATACAGTTCAAGGTTTTCACCATTTTGGTCACTAGTGTCAAGCTCGGCTTGTTGTCCCCCTAAAGCTTGCTGCCCGGTGCAACTGCACTCCCCTGTCTCATACCAGAGACAGATTCTCAGGAAGGGAAAGTAGCAGACTCTCATTTTGGCCTCACTGACTGTACTGTGTTCGCTGACGGAAGTTTAGCAGGTGTCTGACAACACTCTTGTCCTATTTTGTCGCTTTGGGGCAGCGATCGCTGGGCTTGCCTGGCCTAGGGTGTTGCAAAAGTGCCATAAACTGTGCTGCAGCACCCAGCGTGCAAGCAGCACCAGCGTGAAGGCCTGAGCCATCCCATCAGTGCCTGATCCTGAGACATGCGTTCTGGAGGAGGTAACAGGTGCTCTGAGACATGCAGGGATGGGGGCAGTGATGTAATGTAGGGGGTACGCGGGGGTACTCGAGTAGCCATTCCTAGGATTACGGCTGGCCCCGCCCACTCGCCCGCCCACTCGTCGACTCCATCAGCGCTCCGCTCCGTCCCCTGCAACGTTTGAATTTCCTGCACGTTTGAGTTGCCTGGCAGCGAGCGGAGCGGAGCGAAGCAAAGCGAGGGAGACCGACGGCAGCAGCAGCGTGAGCAGGTAGGCTGCCTGGCGCTCCCTCTCCTGAGGAGGCGCAGCGGTTCCTGGGGGGGGGGGGATTTTGGAATTTGTCTCCAAAAGATTTTGGAATTGCTGAAATGAGCTGGTGGCTTTTTAAAACTTGCCTTGCCTTCCCAGGCCAGGCCTTGCCTTGCCTTGCCTTGCCACGCCACTGAAAAATGAGCTGCTGTCTTTGTTAAACTGCTGTGCTGTTGCTCTGTAAGATTTTGGAATTGCTGAAATGAGCTGGTATGGTGGCTTTTTAAAACTTGCCTTGCCTTCCCAAGCCAGGCCAGGCCTTGCCTTGCCACTGAAAACTGAGCTGCTCAAGGGTTGCTCTCGAATACTTTTGCTCAAGGGTTGCTCTCGAATACTACCCCTGCTAACTGGACAAGAGGCACTTTTTCCAGTGGTGTTCCTCTTATATTTAGTAGGGGGAGAGTAACTGTCCCTCTTCACCCCTGCGCAGTCTTTCTAGTGGCTGTTGCTGGCGGTCTGCCTTTTTTTAGATTGTGAGCCCTTTTGGGACAGGGAGCCATTTAACTTTATTATTACTATTTGCCTGTAAACCGCTTTGTGAACTTCGTGTTGAAAAGCGGTATATAAGTACCTGTTGATTGATTGATTTTGGAACTGTTGGGTCACTTTAACACGATACCAGGCCTCCTTAACCTGTTCTGGGGGTGCTGTGGAATACTGTTGCAACTGTTGGGTCAGTTTACAATCGTCTGAGGCCTCCAAAAGGGCTTTTTTCCTGTCCCTTCCTGCCACGAAATCCCTTCTGGCTTATGATGTCACTTCCGGTGGGCGGGTCCCGACACGCGCCAATCAAAAGTGAGTACCTGTTCTTAAATCATTTAGATGACACCACTGGATGGGGGGGTGATGGAGGGAGAGCAGGGAGGAGTGTAACAGGTAGGGGAAGCTGGAGAGGAGGGTTCAGGCCCAGGAGGGGGCGGGATCAGTGCTTTTGGCCTACGCTGCATCCTACCCCCCTCTCTTTCCAGGCTTGAAAGTCCAACCTTGGGTTTCTCGGACTTGAGCAAACAATTTAGCTGGTGCAGATCCAAGTAGTCCTGTTGGGCAGGTTGGGGCTTTCCCTGGGGTCTGCTCCTAGCCAGCTCAGGATACCGTGTGGGCCCTGAGGTCCTGTTGTGCCAAAGCTGGTTGGAGGGGGTTGCCTGAGGGTGCAATCCTAACCTGGAGTTAGGCTGGCACTGTGAGGTCATCAAAGTTTGGCCGGCACAAGGGACACCGTAAAGCGCATTTGGACCCCTCTCGGAGGCAGGGAGGATGTGTGCTGCCCTCTCCGACTCCAAGTGTGGTCCAAATATGTGTTACGGTGTCCCTTGTGCCAGCCTAACTCCAGGTTAGGATTGCACCCTGAGTCACAAAATCATGGCGGGCCACCTATTGTGTCGGCCACAGGATTGGGCAGCTCCACGTGGGATAAGTGAGTGATGCCTCAAGGACCCAAATTCTCCAAATCTGGAGAGGAGCAAAGGGCTCGGAACAATGAGGACCTTGGGCTGTGCAGGGTAATTCTGATGTGTGTGTGTGTGTGTTTTTTCTTCTCGTTGCTCATTACTGTCGGAGCCACACAATGGCTTGCAGAATTACAGGGCTCGATAATCACTGATCTTGAACTAATGACGCTTAATTGCCTCAAATTTGTAAAGGTCTTGGATAGTGTCTCACATGCCATGCGCTGGTGAAGTGCATGGAATGGACAGGCTAGATCACGCTCACATCTCCTTTCTCCAGTCAATGCCAGGTTGGCTCGATTGGAGGAAAGAGTCCATTGAAACCAGAGGAATTGCACTGATGGAGGGGGAGAGGTGTTTAAACCAAGGGAGGAAGGGCTCCTCCTCTTTGCCAGGACCAGGGTGCATCAAGTGAGCCTCCCCACCCTTGGAAGCATCAAGCTTGGCTTCCATCTTTCGTGATCGGCCTCCATACTATGTTGGTCTGACCTTCAAACTTCAACTGAGAAACTCATAGAGCCCCACCTTTCCAGATGCTTTCCTTCTCAGTGTGGTCATCATTCTCCTGCTTACCGTGCCCTCTGAGATTCCAGCCGGAGCAGCCACAAATCTTCCAGATGTTATTCATTCTTGGTAGCTGAACTCTGCACTCCTCCACCTCCTGGATCCTTAACCTTGACCCTCTCACGGCCCGGTGATCAAAAGTGTCTCCTTGTGGCTCCGTTCACTCACAAGGACTTATCAGCTACATCAGTCTCCCCTCCGAATCACAGCCAGTATTATTTCCACTTAACATCTTTGAGCAGCGTAACAGTTTAACCTCCAGACCACACCTCCTGCAAGGAGGTGTGTTGCAAGGTATGTGTTTTCTCTTGGGACACTCCTGATCAGTGCCATTACTGCAGTGGCAGTGGAACTCACCCCATTTCGGAAGGCCTGTTTAGACCCAACACAGCACTCTTTCGATCACCCAAGAAGTGAATCACCATGTGGGACTTTTTTTTTACCCAGTGGATTATTTTTTAAATTAATCCATAAAATTAATTTGTGCAACTCCTTGCCACTGGAGGTGGTGATGGCATCTGGCCTAGCGGTGCCTTTAAAAGGGATTGGGCAGATTTCTAGAGGAAAAGACCATCCAGAGGCGGATCTACAGGGAGAGCAAAGCTCTAAGTGTTGCAAGAAGCCTTACCCTGTCATGTAAATCCCTCCTCTCCCTTGCTGCCATAGCCAGTAAGCAACGCCAAGATGTTGCTTTTCCCTGTGAGGATTGGCTAAAACGGTGCAGGAGAGGAGTGATTTCCACTGCAAGGTAAGGCTTCTTGAAACACTTACAGCTCTGCCCTCCCTTAGATCTGCCTCTGAGTCCATCACAGGCTGCAGGCCATGGTGGGTGGTGCAACCTCCTTATTGTAGAAGTAGGCTGCTTCAGAATGTCAGCTGCAAGGGCGTAGCAACAGGATGTAGACGTCTTGCTGTCTCAAGTGCTCCCTGAGGCATTGGGTGGGCCACTGAGAGATACAGGAAGCTGGACCAGGTGGGTTTTTGGCCTGATCCAGTGGAGCTCTTCTTATGTGTGCTGCCCTACCCAGGGCTGCTTTCCCTGTTTACAGATCCTGGCTGTTTCTGTTCGACTCCCTTTGATTCATGTATTTTCCATTTACCGTGAGCGTTTTCATTATTAATTCCAGCTGCTTTTAGAAAGCAACAGTGGAGCAGACATTAAAAAACAAGCAACCCAATCCTTTGCCTGTCTGCTCAGAACTAAATCCCACTGGGGTTAATGGGGCTTACTTTCAGGTAAGTGTGGATAGGATTACATCCAAAGACAGTAACCAGGTGTGGAGGCAGATGGGACAATTCAAAGGGCAGCCATCATAAGTGTCTTTAGCTTTTCTGCAGCATCTGGAATGACTAAATTCCAGCACAAACTGAGAGTCTCCCCGTAACATAGCTGCAGGTCTGGAACCCCAATGGTGCAGCAGTCACTTGGCAGGGGCAGTGGTTGAGCAGAGAGGGGGTGCTGCATTACCCCAACTTCACCAAACAGCACCAGCTCTGGGCCGCCATTATTTGCTAATGCTTTAATTGCTGCTAATGCTAATGTATTTTTTACGGATGGAATTTCACTAATCATTGCCGTAATGGATTTGAATAGTTTTATATTTGTAAGTTGCATGGAGTATTCTTCCTTTTTGTCGCACAGAAACTGAGAGTGCCATCCTCACCTGGAGTTAGGCTGGCACAGTTAGGCCAGCAAAGTTTGACCGGTGCAAGGGTCACTGTGAAGCATGTTTGGACCACTCTTGGAGTCAGAACACACAGCCACATAGGCTCCGCAACGCCTGGACCGACTCGCGCCAAACTCGGCACACGGGTGCCTTGGCCCCCTGACACTGTCGCTGTGGGGGTTTGGAACGGCTCGCGCCCCCATGGGCGGGGGTAAAAGTGAATTTGTGGTTCTCTATGGGTGGCTATGGGCTGAGCCACTGCATTCTGATGCACTGATGATGTCATGATGAGATGCAAACTACATGCAAATGACATGCAGAATCTTCAGGCAACAACTGAACTCTTTACAGTTGAAGACAAACAGCTGCAAATAGGTTTCCTGCAGGCAAACCGATACAGGGCCATCTGTATGGCTGGTGAGTCTGGTGAGATGGGGGGAGAGGACTCCCTCTGCAAATAGGTTTCCCGCAGGGAAGCCTATACAGGGACATCTGAAGTGGCACTTGCAACCATTTCCAAATGTGTTGTGTGGCTGGTGAGTCTGGTGAGATGGGGGGGACAGGACTCCCGCGTGACAATCTACACTGGGGAATCAGGGATGGGACACATACCCATCCGGGCAATGCCGGGTAAATTTAAAACAACAAAAAACCCTTCTAGGGGTGGGTTTGCACAGCCAGGCAACAAACACTGGGGGGGGGTCAAGGACGGGACAAATAAACACCCGGGCAACGCCGGGTACATAAAAACAAAACAAAACAAAAAAACCCACCCAGGGGTGGGGTTGCACATCTAATCCGTTAATTTCCAGGGTTACCCAACAAACACTGACAATAAACACTAGGAAGAAACACTGGGGGGCGGGGGCACGGATGGGAGAAATAAACACCCGGTCACCACCAGGTAATATTTTACAAAAAAAAAAACACGCCCGGAGGTGGCCGAAAACCACTGGGGGGGAGGTCAGGGATGGGACATATAAACACCCGGGTGAAGCCGGGTACATAAAAGCTAGTCTATATATATAAAAGGATGTATGTGTGTGTGTGTGTGTGTATGTATGTATGTTCCGCATAGGCTCCGCAACGCCTGGACCAATCGACACCAAACTCGGCACGCAGACACCTTGTGGCCTGGAGACAAACGCTGTGGGGGCCTGAACGTATGTATGTGTGTGTATGTATGTGTGTGTGTGTGTGTGTGTACTTCAGCTGATATGTGGTGTCCTGAGGCAATCTATTATGATGTCATTGCTGTATTGTGACATGAATCTGTATTATGACATGCAGAGTATAACCTTTCCAGCACCTGAAGTCTTCAAAGTGTTGCACAGCTGTAAAGAGGTTTGCCTTTACAGTTAGAAGTGGTACTGATCAGAACCATCAGAGGGCGATGTGGGCGGTCCCTGCTTCTCCATCTCAAGTGGCAGTTGGGGCCACTTTGGAATGTGTTCTGTGGCTGGTGCTCTCAGTCTGGTAAGATGGGGGGGAGAGGTCTTAACCGGGCAACGCCGGGTACCAAAAAGCTAGTTAAGCATAAAAGAAATCTTCCGATGTTCAGAGCCATGATGTTGGTTCACCAAGCCCACCCTATATGATTCCAGGGAGGCAGTGATGTCATGCAGGGGGTACGCGAGTACCAGTTTCTAGGATTATGACTGGCCCCGCCCATTTGCCTGCCCACTCGTCAACTCTGCCCCCTGCAACGTTTGAATTTCCTGCACTTTTGAGTTGCCTGCACGTTCTCAGAGCCAGGCAGGCAGGCAGGCAGCGAGCGGAGCCTTGCCTTGCCTTGCCACTGAAAAATGAGCTGCTCTGGGGGTTTGGAACCGTTGGGTCACTTTAACATGATGCCAGGCCTCCTTAACATGTTCTGGGGGTGCTGTGGAATACTGTTGCAACTGTTGGGTCAGTTTAAAATTGTCTGAGGCCTCAAAAAGGGCTTTTTTCATGTCACTTCCTGCCACGACCTCACTTCCGGCTTATGACGTCACTTCTGGTGGGCGGGTCCCGACACGTGCCAATGAAAAGTGAGTACCTGTTCTTAAATCATTTAGATGACACCACTGCAGGGAGGGTTTTTCCTAGTCTGGGAGATGCCAAGATTTGGCCCCCATAATTTTCTATATAGAACATATATGTGCTCTACCAGTGAGCCAGGGCTCTCCTCTCTTTTGTGCCCTCCAGACCCCTCCCCTCTAATCTGCTGTTCTGACCAATCTCTCCTTTAACTCACCCAATCTGTTGCTGTTGTGTTATAAACTCCTACCCGAAGTGTAGCTCTGTAATTACTGCACTTGTTATTTGACAGAGCCTGCAAAGCTGCCAGATGCTTCCCCCCTTTTGAATCACATCAAAGACTGTTCCTTTCCTAGCTGTGTTGTATATATACACTCTAAGGCTTTGAGTCAGGAAAGGACTTTAAAATCACACACTCGAAGCTAAGCATATGCCGAAATCCTTTCCTGAACCGAGACCAAAAAGCCCGAGTGACGGATATATAATAGACGCAGGAGAAATGACTGAATAAGGGGAAATAACAGGGGCTGCGGAACTGCGCTCCAGAAGCCCACAAATGCAACTAAACATGGGCCTGGCTTAAATACTATTATTGGGTTGCAAAACAGAAGGAAATCAAGGAAATCTTTTGCCAAACAGAAGGAAATCAAGGCCAAGGCATGACAAAAGGGAAGAATGAAAGGGAAATAAAGCAACAAAATGCAAAATGCACCAATGGAATCTCTAGTTATTTTTTTGTTCCTCTCCACATTTTTGAAAGGGGATTTTGATCTATGTTTAGAAGGAGAGCAACGTGTTCATCTGGCCCCGATGTTTTCATGGCATTGTGCGAGTCTAATTATTCTGCCTTCTAAGCATCTTTCCCCCTTTCCTTCCTTGGTTTAATGGGTTGAATTGCCCTGTTTGTGTGTGTGCTGCTTAAATAGCCCATCCATCCCTAATAGCTGGTCCACCCTGTCAAAGCTTCAAGATTCGGTGGGGGCTGCTCCAGGCCAATGCAGAACCGCAATGACTGCAGGTGGCTCAAATTCTCTTTCAAAAGCAGCAGCTGCCCAGGTGCCCTCTGTGGATTGGGACCATAGCAAATGGAAGGCATCTTACGTCTTGGCCTCATGATGGTCCCAATCCCTGACTGCTATGTTTCGACAAGCCAAAATTTCTCCCTAGGGTAGTGTCAAGCAGAGGCCAGTGGAGTCAATCTCAGAGCCCTTGGTGCACTTGGCGCAACAGGGCATCAAGCAAGCTGGCACACGGACTGTTCCCATTGCTGCCAACGACAGCAGTTTCCCTGCTCAAATTTGATGAAATGGTTCACTGGGCTCTCCAACCCAGTTTTAGCACCAGGACCCACTTTTGAAAACTACACTCTATCAGGACCCACCTAGCCTTACAAGACTTGAAAAAAAAAAGTGATCTAGAAAGGAATATTTTATTTATTTATTTGCAGTTGAATAGCACCAAGACTTGAGCGGCTTTGAGCCCATGCCTATGCATCTCTACTCAGAGACAAGTCCCATTATCGTCAATATGGCTTACTTCCATGTAAGTGTCGATGGTATTGCAGCCTTAGTGATGTGACTAAGAGCGCAATCCTTACCTGGAGTTAGGCCGGCACAGTTAGGCCAACAAAGTTTGGCCAGCACAAGGGCCACCCTAAAGTGCATTTGGAGCACTCTCTGAGGGAGGATAGTGTCCCTTCTGCCTCCTAAACATTGCTGGACTAACTGTGCTGGACTAACTCCAAGTTAGGACTGCGCCCCAGCCTTCCCCTGCTCCCACTACCTGTCAGTGATAGACTTGGAAAAACACAGACACACACACCAGAAAAAAAGACATTTTATTTCCCTGTATTTACACAAGCTTGCAAACTGCAGGAGCTCAGCTCTTAGCAGGGCAGTGAGCAGCTATCTGATTTTTTTTTTAACAGCCCCAGTTATGTGATCTTTCCACCCAGAAACTGGGTCACACAACCCACCAGGTGTGTCCCGGCCCACAGTTTGAGAAATGCTGGTTTAGCATAATGTCTCTTTGCCTAATTCACTTTCTGGCTTTCTGTTCTCTCCCACCATCAAATACCTTTTAGACAGACTCTTTAGCCAGGAGACCATTGAGTCATCCTGGCTTCTCTTCCATCAGTCTTTGGCAACAAATCATTAATTGTCTTTTATGATTGGGCCCATAGTTGCAGAGATCTGGAATTCTCACCTTATGCATGCCACACATTCTTGGATGCTCAGACTCGGTAATGGCAATAATAAACAGCCATTGGAAATTATTCATGAAGAATGCCGAACACGGAGAAATAATGAATAGGAAATTCTATTTACTCATTAGCATGCCACCAAGACGGACAAAAAAGTGTGTTTCTCCTGCATTTGGGTGCATTTACTTCCCTTACCTTGCGACGTACTGATTAGTACTGGTATTAAAGTTGCTAATTAATATGTAGAGCATTTCCCCTGCCATTAGTTGCAGGCATATCATTATGCCTGAAATGAAATAAGAACAGCCTTGGTGTCTCGCCCCACCTGCTTCAATGCCAATGTTTCCATTTGTTCATTGAAACAGAACGCAAAACAGAGGCAGGTAAAACTAGCAGGCCTGATCAAGACCAGATCCCAATGAGCAGGATAATTCCTTAGCAGATTCTTCAGGAAAGGAAGGGTAACAGAGGCATTCCCCAAGAGGAACAAGTTCTTTCTGTGGACTACCCTGGAGATGTTCACATGGATGTATGATGTGTCCCCCACCACGGTCCCCCACCAAAGGCTGCTGAAGAAACTTCACAGTCAGGGAATAAGAGGGCAGGTCCTCTTATGGATCCAGAATTGGTTGAGGGCCAGGAAACAGAGAGTGGGGGTAAATGGGCAATTTTCAGAATGGAGAGAGGTGAAAAGTGGAGTGCCCCAGGGATCTGTCTTGGGGCCCGTGCTTTTCAACTTATTCATAAATGACTTAGAGACAGGGATAAGCAGCGAGGTGGCCAAGTTTGCAGATGACACTAAACTTTTCCGGGTGGTGAAAACCAGAGAGGATTGTGAAGAGCTCCAGAAGGATCTCTCCAAGTTGGGGGAATGGGCAGCCAAATGGCAGATGCGTTTCAACGTAAACAAATGTAAAGTGATGCACATTGGGGCCAAAAACCAAAACTTCACCTATAGGCTAATGGGTTCTGAGCTGTCTGTGACAGCTCAGGAGAGAGATCTTGGGGTGCTGGTGGACAATTCCATGAAGGTATCGACCCAGTGTGCGGCAGCAATTAAGAAAGCCAATTCCATGCTCGGGGTAATTAAAAAAGGGGTTGAGAATAAAACAGCCAATATTATCATGCCATTGTACAAAGCAATGGTAAGGCCGCACCTGGAATATTGTGTCCAGTTCTGGTCGCCGCATCTCAAAAAGGACATAGTGGAGTTGGAAAAGGTGCAGAAGAGAGCGACAAAAATGATTACGGGGCTGGGGCACCTCCCTTATGAAGAAAGACTGCAGCGTTTGGGGCTCTTCAGTCTAGAAAAAAGGCGCCTGAGGGGGGACATGATTGAGACATACAAAATTATGCATGGAAGGGATAGAGTTGATAGAGGGATGTTCTTTTCCCTCTCTCACAACACCAGAACCAGGGGGCATCCGCTAAAACTGAGGGTTGGGAGAGTTAAAACAGATAAAAGGAAGTACTTTTTTACCCAGCGGGTAGTTAATCTGTGGAACTCCTTGCCACAGGAGGTGGTGATGGCATCTGGTCTTGATGTCTTTAAGAGAGGATTAGACCGATTTCTGGAGGAAAGATCCATTGTGGGCTATAGGCAATGATGGATTGTGCAACCTCCTTACAAAGGTGGTGGGCTACAGGTACCGGGTGTAAGGGAGTGGCAACAGGATGCAAGCATCTTGTTGTCTCCTGCCTCCCTGGGGCACCTGGGGTGGGCCGCTGTGAGATTCAGGAAGCTGGACTAGATGGGCCCTTGGCCTGATCCAGCATGGCTCTTCTTATGTTCTTATGTTCTTATGTGGCTTCAGCTCTTTGAGGTGGTCTTCTTTCCTCTTGCTTTTAGTGGCAAAGACCTGAAGCAGCAAAATGTAGACAAGTGTAAAGTGATGCACATTAGGGCAAAAAATCAGAATTTTGCATGTAAGCTCATGGGTCCTGAGCTGTCTGTGACAGATCAGGACAGAGATGTTGGGGTGCTGGTGGACAGCTCGATGAAGGTGTCGACCCAGTGTGCAGTAGCAGTGAAGAAAGCCAATTCCACGCTTGGGGCAATTAAAAAGGGAATAAAACGGCCAACATTATTATGCCATTGTACAAATCAATGGTAAGGCCACATCTGGAATATTGTCTACAGTTCTGGTCGCCACATCTCAAAAAGGACGTAATGGAGCTGGGTAAGGTGCAGATGAGAGCGAGAAAAATGATTGCTGGGCAGGAGCACCTCCCTTATGAAGTAAGACTGCAGCATTTGGGGCTCTTCAGTATGGAAAAAGGGCATCTGAGGGGGTGTTTGAAATCTTTTTAAATTAGGGATGGAAGGATTGGAACCCTGTGCTCGGGTGTTTATATGTACCATCACTGACCCCCCCCCCCACTCACCAGGCATACAGATGGCCTGTTTATATGTCCGATCCCTGCCCCCCCCACTCTCATGTGTGCCTGGGTGTTTATATGTCCCATCCCTGACCCCTCCCCCCACTCACATGTGTGCCCGGGTGTTTATATGTCCCATCCCTGACCCCTCCCCCCACTCACATGTG
>JAJKFI010000023.1:3159632-3177032 GCA_029204185.1 Lerista edwardsae
ATTATTATTATTATTATTATTATTATTATTATTATTATTATTATTATTATTCATTAACTTATACACAGTCAAAATGATAAAATGATCACAAATATCACAGACTGGTCTTTTGTTGGCAATTCAAGCTCTAACCAAGCGTCTTAAGAATTGTCCAAATATCTGCGTAAGATATATGATGTTCCCAACAACGTAGTTTTTTGTAGGTCAGACGTTCTTATACTATTGATCTTCAAAGTTTCTAGATGTTTTTGTAGATTTTTCGAAGTAGATCCAAGTGCCCCAATGACAATTGGCACTACTTTGGATTGTTTTTGCCATAATCTTCCAATTTCAATTGTCAAGTCCATTGTCAATAATAATAGTTGTTGTTGTTGTTGTTGTTGTTGTTGATGATAATAATAATAATAATAATAATAACAACTACTACTACTACTACTACTACTACTACTACTACTACTACTACTACTAAATCCCCTGTGGATATGGGAAGACGGTTATGGATGCTAGCCAAGGCACAGTTATACATTCTGACCAAAACTTTTTTGCCAGAGGGGCAAGAGAGAATGGAGAAAGGAATTGGCACTAGCAAAAGTGTTCGTGGATGGAACCAAAGAAAGATCCAGTAACCAGTCAGTTCTGGCTGTGTGAGCTTAAACTGTTTCTACCAATGATGCGTTAGAGCAACGTTGGTAGAAATGGCATCTCCAGAGCACCATTGGTAGATTAACTGAAAGGCGCCACTGTGTTCCTCTCTGCTATTCCGTTGACCAACCTGATTCCTTTTGTAGGGGCTCCTGAGAGGCTGGAGCCAAGAGGGCCAATAGCAGACATGCCAAATTAACCCCAGCTGTGCCTCATTCCAGGGCTGAAAGGGAATTCTCACTTTAACCATTGCTTTGGGGCAGAGACTTCCAAGCAGAAAATCTGCTGGCTATTTGACCGGGCATGAAGTGTGCGCGCCAAACGGTGTCCTTGCATAATACTGAAAGACGGCAGTCAGGAAAGGATCCAACCCTCAGCCTCAAGTGAAACGCTGCAGAAAGCCCTTTCTTTTAGAGAATGGGTATCTCCTTACAGGTTCTTAATGGGGATTTCCTTCTTTTACGGCTTCCTGCTTGCATTTTAGCCTGTCTGGCGGTGGAAGTTGTAAACCTGGTTTCTGAGGGACCAAGAAAGGAGGCATTTGAAACCCCGTCTCGCTTGGCTGGGATAATATGGAGATTAGGAAATAAAAAGGGGGGGGGTATTACAATAAGGTTGCCTGTTTGAGTTGGCAGACGCTGCCTAGTCAGTGATGGCGAACCTATGACACGCATGTCAAAAGTGACACACCACAATATTTTGGGTGACACACCGGAGTTCACCAACCCCTGACACCAACCGAGTTTGTTTTACTTTTATTTTATTTTTGTAATGATTTGATGCTTTTCTTAATATAATGCATAGTCCCACACATGATTGGGCTGGGTTTTTTTTTTTTTTTTTGTAAATCCCTCCTCTCCCTTGCTGCTGTAGCCAGTAAGCAATGCCAAGATGTTGCTGTTCCCTGTGAGGATTGGCTGAAACGGTGCAGGAGAGGAGTGATTTCCACTGCAAGGTCAGGCTTCTTGCAAAACTTAGAGCTTTGCCCTCCCTTAGATCTGCCTCTGAATGCACTGCCCGGATAACCAGTGTGATTGCACTTGGAGAAGGCATTGTTTTTTGAAACGATTGAGTGCTTTTGAAACGTTCACAGACAGACTAGCACCAGTGAACTGATCATCTCCTTCACCTGTCTAGAAAGGCCAGGGTAGGATCCTGTCTTTCCTCTTCCCCCACAAGCAATTTATGAGTCCAAATTGACAAGGGTTGTTCCCAAAGGCACCTCCAAGCCTAACGCCGCGTGACATAAAACCACTTTTCAGCCCCAACAATAATCATAATAATTTTGAAAAAGTGCGTCGTAAAACAGCAGTAAGCCTGGCGTGTTGGAGGATGTTCTTCTTTCCGCTCCTTCTGGGCAGGCTGACAGGCCCTCCATTAGCAATCTCGCCAGTTCTGACTTCAGAGGGTTCTTAAATTGCCAGGCGAGCCCAGTCCTTAATTCAGCAGACCAGGCACGGCCTCCCAGCTCCGGCGCTCACAACGCACAGTGTCCCGAGAGACCTCTTTGCGTATGAGCTGTTCTTAGAGCTGGAGTGCTGTCTTTGCACTTTGGAAACCCTCTGCAACTTTCTCCTCGGTGCAGCTTAACACAGAGCGCAATCCTAACCTGGGGCTAGGCCAGCACAGTTAGGCCAGCAAAGTTTGGCCAGCACAAGGGCCACCGTAAAGACCGTTTGGAGCACTCGCAGAGTCAGGGGGGATGGTGCATGTCTGCTTGCTGGCCTCTCTGACTCCGAGAGGGGTCCAAACATACTTTACGGTGTCCTTTGTGCCGGCCAAACTGTGCCGGCCTAACTGTGCTGGCCTAACTCCAGGTTAGGAATGTGCTCTGTGGAACTCCTTGCCACAGGATGCGGCGAGGGAGTCAGGGAGGATGGCACATGTCTGTGTGCTGGCCTCTCTGACTCCGAGAGCGATCCAAACATACTTCACGGTGTCCCTGGTGCCGGCCAAACTTTGCTGGTTTAACTGTGCCAGCCTAAGTCTAGGTTAGGATTTCGCTCACATAAATCTATCCTCCAACTGCCTACTGCTCAATAAATTCTGACACTGGTATTCGCCCCCCCTCTGATATTTGATTGCCCCGTTGGATAGTGGGCGAGTCAGAATATAACAAAAGGAAAGCCCTGCTGCTTCCAGCCAAAAGGGGGCGCCATCTAGTGGAGCAACCTGTTTCTAACAGAGGCCCACCAGCTGTGTCTGGGAAGCCCGTGAGCCAGAGCAAAACACTTCTTATGGGCTGTTACCCCCCCTTGCAATTGGTAATTCCAAGGCACACTACCAGAGAAACCAGGGACAGCCATCAAGGCTAGCCATCAAGACTCGCCCTGCTTGTGTGCTTCTCTTCTGGGGGGCAGCAGCCAGTGTCACCCTTCCAAGGCCAGTGCCCAGGGCATTTGCTCCCCTTGTGTCGTCCCCCCCCCATTCAGGTATCAGGTAGACATCTTCGGATCCCCAAGATAATCACTTCCCATCCTATTGCCATGTTGCTGCTGTACTGATTGTTCTGTTCATAATTTTACAGCGGAGTGAGAGCACAGAATAGTTCCACAAGTTGTGCAATTTCACATCCGAAAGACAATGAACCCCCCCCCCCAAATGGGAGATTTTAGGTATGCAGCAATGTTACTGCCCAATTCTGAACTGAATTCAGTCACTTTGAATTTCATTTGGCTGAACTGGCTGACAATTGTGTATTAAAATGCAGCGGAGGTCTATTGGGAATTTTTTTTCAGCTGAAACAGGGAACGGATTTTGAAAGGAGCTACAGAGCGTTTTTGCTAAGACAAATGAAGTTTTTCAGAGGGATTTTGAGCACACCTGTTGCTTGGAGATATTAGGAAAGATGCTGAAAGGACATTCACAGTACTTCATAAGAACATCAGAAGAGCCTTGCTGGATCAGGCCAAAGGGCCATCTAGTCTAGCTTCTTGCATCTCACAGTGGCCCACCAGATGCCTTAGGGAGCACATGAGACAACAAGATGCCTGCAGCCTGTTGCCACACTCTTGCACCTGATATTCTAAAATAGCCTACTTCTAAAATAAGGAGGCTGTACCACCCATCATGGCTTGTAAACTCTGATGGACTTCTTGTCTAGAAATCTTTTAAATCCAATCTTCTTTTAAAGGTGTCCAGGCCAGATGCCATAACCACCTCCTGTGGCAAGGAGTTCCACAAATTAATGAGCTGAAGTAGACCAATTGCAGGCACACAGACGTGCGCCATCCTCCCTGACTCTGAGAGTGGTCCAAATGCACTTTACGGTGGCCCGGGTGCCGGCAGAGGCAGATCTAAGGGAGGGCAAAGCTCTAAGTTTTGCAAGAAGCCTTACCTTACAGTGGAAATCACTCCTCTCCTGCACCGTTTTCTCCTGCATCCTCACGTTTTCTCTCCTGCATCCTCACAGGGAAAAGTAACATCTTGGTGTTGCTTACTGGCTACAGCATCAAGGGAGAGGAGGGATTTACATGACAGGGTAAGGCTTCTTGCAACACTTAGAGCTTTGCCCTCCCTGTAGATCCGCCTCTGGGTGCCAGTCAAACTTTACTGGCCTAACAGTGCTGGCCTAACTCCAGTTAGGATTGTGCTCTGAATCTGATTTCCACCAAACACATGTCAACCTGCCTCTTTTGTATCCTATGGGTTTTTTTAAATAAGAATTCTCTCTGCTGTGCCGACTAGCCATGCTCACGCCGTCATCGTGGCTTTGCTGTGCTGCGTGCATCCCAGGATGTCCTGTCTCCTACTGGCAGCACTACCTTGGCAAGAGCGAAAGAGCACCCCCTGCAGGTGCCGATGGAGCTTGGCCTCCCTCCTTGCTGAGAGAGAAATGTTACTCTTCCTGTTGTTGCCGCCGCTGCGCATGTTCTTGTTCCAGTTGCGTCAGTGTGTCGCCGGGGAGCAGCTTGCGTTAGCGTGCAGCACCACAGCAGGGGAGGAACGTGGAAGGTGGGGCAGCTGGAGATTCTACCACTGCACCAGGCGCAAAATACGCAGACACAGATCTACTGTGAAACTGAGAGCGATGCTACTGACTAGCAGAAACTGTGTTAAGCACCATTCCACAAAGACGAGTGGAATGAGGAATGGAATGGCTTCCTAGAGCAGTGGTTCCCAAGCTGCGGGTTGGGACCCACCAGTGGGTCGCAAGCCCATTTCAGGTGGGTCGTGAAGCACCTAGGGCAGCCATATTGAAAATAAGGGAAGCTGGGATGCTGCTAAGAAGGAGGGCTGTGTTGCTGTTTTGCTTGTAAATAGGCTTTTTTTCTGATTCACTTTGCTATTGGAAAATGGCTGAGAAATAACCCAACTTATTAAGGCATTCTCAGGAAAGCAGCAGGTTCCGGCGTCACAATGACCGCACCTCTGGCCATGAAATCACTTCTGGTGGGTCCCAAAAAGGATGTTGTCATTCAGAAAGTGGGCCCTGGTGCCAAAGGGTTTGAGAAACGCATTCCTAGAGAACAGTGTCAATTATTTTCTTTTGCGAGCTGATGTTCCGAGTCTTCCTGCCGCTATCAAATTCCTCCATCTGCCCCAGCATGTCTTTCAAGACAGCTGAATTATTTCCAGATCATTCCGCTGAAGATCTGTTGAGTATCTGATACGGAGAAGCCTTAGAAGAGGCCAGTGGGGTAGGCAGAAAGCCCTATCTGGGAAGTCGGCTGGTGTGTTTGTCGGCAGAGACTGAGGGCACAATCCTAACCTTGAGTTAGGCTGGCTGGGTGTGAATGAACCATTTAGATCAGTGGTTCTCAAAACATTTTAGCACCAGGACCCACTTTTGAGAATGACAGTCTGTCTGGGACCCACCGGAAGTGATGTCATGGCCGGAAGTGCCGTCACTATGATGCCAGAGCATGCTGCTTTCTTGATAATTCAGCAATGTCGGGGTTATTTCTCGGCCATTCTCCAATAGCAGAGTAAATAAGAAAGAAAAAGCCTATTTACGACCTTGTCGCAAGCAAAACAACCACACAGCCCTTCCTTTTTCTAGCATCCCATCTTCCCTGTTTTCAATATGGCTGCTCTAGGGGCTTCGCGACCACCTGAAATTGGCTTGCGACCCATTGGTGGGTCCTGACCCACAGTTTGGGAATCACTTAGAGATTTAAGCAGTGGTGGAATTCAAATAGATTAACAACCCTGTTCTATAACATCATAGCCGGAGCCAAAAAAAACCCCGAAGCCAGCCGAGGTAAGTGAGTGGGCGGGGCCCGGCCATTTAACAGCCATATAGAACCGCCATATAGAACCTGGGCAAACCCCCTGAATCCCACCACTGGATTTAGGCATCAACTTTCATTATAAACATAGATGGTTCTCTCATTGCAACAAGGACTTAAAATCGTCTGAAATGTCCTCCCTTGCAATTTCCCGGGGATAGAGCTGCCTGGAATGTCCCTGCTGCCTTGGAGGCATTCAAGGCTCTCACACCTCTTTATGGTTCTCGGATTTGGGACAAGAGCTTGAATCCATCAAGGGAGAGCATACAAGCCTCCTTTTTGCAGAAGGTGCTGGGCTACCGAGATGTGTTCCACACCCTGTAATGTGCCTTGAAGGGGTTTTTATCCTGTTGCAAACGCTGGCTTGGTTGAGATTCCTAAAAACTCAGGCTTTTTTAATTCTGCCCCCTCTGGGCTAATGGATCAGATTTTGACAAATTCAGTCCTGCCTGGTTCTGCAGCGAAAGACAGCAGCGTTTGGGGCTCTTCAGTCTGGAAAAAAAGGCGCCTGAGGGGGGACAAGATTGAGACATACAAAACTATGCACGGGAGGGATAGAGTCGACAGAGGGATGTTTTTTCCCCCCTCTCTCACAACACCAGAACCAGGGGGGCATCCACTCAAATGGAGCGTTGGGAGAGTGAGAACAGATAAAAGGAAATACTTTTTGACCCAGTGGGTAATTAAACTATGGAACTCCTTGCCACAGGAGGTGGTGATGGCATCTGGCTCAGGTGCCTTTAAAGGGGGACTGGACAGATTTCTGGAGGAAAAGTCCATTGTGGGCTATAGGCCAGGATGGTTTGGGCAGCCTCCTTACGTTGGAAGTAGGCTACTTCAGAATGCCAGGTGCAAGGGAGTGGCCACAGGACGCAGGCATCTTGTTGTCTCGTGTGCTCCTTGAGGCACCTGCTGGGCCGCTGTGAGATCCAGGAAGCTGGACTAGATGGGCCTTTGGCCTGATCCAGCAGGGCTCTTCTTATGTCCTTAAGTCCCAGATTGGGTTGCATTATTTACCTCAGAATTTTACCTCAGAATGCCAGGTGCAAGGGAGTGGCCACAGGATGCAGGCATCTTGTTGTCTCATGTGCTCCTTGAGGCACCTGGTGGGCCACGGTGAGATCCAGGAAGCTGGACTAGATGGGCCTTTGGCCTGATCCAGCGGGGCTCTTCTTATGTCCTTACATTCTTATGCCCCAGTGGGTTGTGGTTGTTCCCCTGCCTGGCTAAGTGTGGACAAGTGAGCAAGCCCAGCAAGGCACCCTTTTGGGTCCCTCTGTTTTATTCTGCTCAATTCCCCACAATAAATCCTTTCGATGGCACCTTTCGCCCTCCCCTCCTTTGCCCTTTCCTCCACCCAACTGCCGCTGGCATCGCCATGGCGTTGGCCACTGCAGAGAATCCCTGCCGACGAGTTGGGTGTCCTGCCATGTCTGCATGCTAGGCATGTTTGAAAAGGACACCCGGTAGTGCAGAGAGGTGTGCATGCCTTCTTGTGTCCCTGGGGCACAACCCTCATCCAGTGCTTGATCCAGGCACAAGTCAAGCCCCGGGCACAGGTTCTTGTTTTCTCTGAACTGTGGGTCCAGATGGCATTCCCAGGCCAGTTGTGACCCTGTGTTCTCTTCAAGCTATAAATGGTGTCCTGCATTCTATTCTAGTGGTGTCTGTTCATGCCCTCCAACATTCCCCTGATGGCATGCACAGAACACCCTGATGCCCGAGCCTGTGGCATTCCTACGGGGGGGGGGGGATGCTGAAGTGTTCCAGCTCCTGTGTAACGCGGCCCCTCTCCATTGCCTTCATACAGAGGCGGAGCTACAGGGAGGGCAAAGCTCTAAGTGTTGCAAGAAGACTTACCCTATCATGTAAATCCCTCCTCTCCCTTGCTGCTGTAGCCACTAAGCAACGCCAAGATGTTGCTTTTCCCTGTGAGGATTGCCTACAACGGTGCAGGAGAGGAGTGATTTCCACTGCAAGGTGAGGCTTCTTGCAAAACTTAGAGCTTTGCCCTCCCTTAGATCTGCCTCTGCCTTCATAGCCATTCACGGCTCATAGAGTAAAGCCTCCTAGCCAGCTCTCTGAGCCACAAATGGCTCCGGCGGCAAGGGGCATTGTCATGGGGCCTTCCTGCATCCCCCTCTGGCATAGCGCCCAGGGCTATGTTGTTGAGAACCTGATAGCTCCGGATTCCTGCTTGCTCCCGGACACTCAAACGGACAGACCAGACTTTCTCAGCCAAGCAAATTGGATGGCCCCTCTCAGTATTCACTGCGGTGCTCGCACACTTAAGCGTCTCGCATCTTATGCAAGCCACAGCCGTGATTTTTTACGACGAGGATGGCAAAGACAAATTGCACGAGGGAGGAAAACAGCTCCTGCACGGAGCAGTGCTTTGCTGGGGCCCTGGACTCTGCTCACGAAATGGGGCTATTATATCACTGGCATTCTAATCAGCATTTGGTTCTTTAGCGCTCATCCGTCTGGCCCGGAGGTGAGAATGCACTCCCTTGTTTTCCTTCATCTTCTCCACTCTTCCTCATAAAAAGGACAACGGCCCAACAGGGACAGCTGCAAAGTATCATTTCTTACCGTAATTATCCTGGCCGTCCTTATAGAGGGGGGGACAAAAGCACAAGAAGAATGTAATTAGGATGCCTAGTGCAGGAGAAATGCCCCAAATTTGGCCTTGGACTCTTAAAGGGGCTCTCTTGGGGAAATGACAGACCACTGATTGGTTGGGATGCCATAAATTAGGCTGCAAGGGGCAGAGGGAGGGGCTGTCCAGGCCACAGCAGGCACTTTCAGCCCAAAGGATGGAGCAAATCTTCCCGGACAAAAGGATTGCTTGCTCGGCACAAGCACAATACAGCAACCGGTGTGCTGGTTGCGTCCTCCTCTGGGGAATGTTGATCCCCTTGAGGCAGAGGTTCCCAAACTGTGAGCGTGGCTATCTGGGGAGCCACAGAAGCCACCCAAAGTAGGTCACGGAATCCTTGCAAAAATTCAGCCACCCTATATACAATGTATAGGGTTGTACCCAGTGATGTCATCTGGGCGCACCAAGAACCGGAACGCCCAGATGATTGACAGCCCTCCGCCCCTATGGCGGAGGGCTGCCATGCCTCCCTGCGCCTCACAGAGCCCGAATCGCTCCATTTTTGAGTGATTCGGGATGCGAGGGAGGGCGGACGGGCCCAGCAGCAGCTCGCCCATCCTCTGGAGAGGCGGTGCGGCCCGGGCCCGCCTGCCGAACTGGCAGAACGGTGTACCGTGCCGTTCCGCCTGGATGACACCACTGGTTGTACCCCTAGTGGGGAGCTGTGGCCAGTGATCTAGTACAGTGGTTCTCAAACCTTTTAGCACCAAGACCCGCTTTTTAGAATGAGAACCTGTCCAGGAGTGATGTCACGGTCGAAAGTGACGTCATTGTGATGCCAGAGCCTGCGGCTTTCCTGAGAACACAGCAATCAGTTGGGCTCTTTCTCAGCCGTTTTCCAATAGCAAAGTGAATCAGAAAGGAAAAAAAGTCTATTTACAACTTGAACACAAGTAAAACAACCACACAGCCCACCCCCTTTCCAGCATCCCCATATTTTCAATGTGGCTGCTCTAGGTGCTTCGCAACTCACCTGAAATTGGCTCGACCCACAGTCTGGGGACCACTGATCTAGTCCGTCGAGGGAGCAGCCAGTCAAAAGGTTAGGGAACCACCGCCTTCAAGGTGTTGTTGTCTGAATCTGGTTTGCAATAGCTACTGCTTTGAACATTTACACACCGTCGGGCTATGGGACACACAGTATAGCAATGTATGGATGTGAGAGCTGGGCCATACGAAAGGCAGAGTGCCGAAGAATAGATGCTTTCGAATGATGGTGTTGGAGAAGACTCTTGAGAGTCCCCTGGACTGCAAGGAGGTCCAATCGGTCAGTTCTCCAGGAAGTCAAGCCTGATTGCTCCCTGGAAGGACAAATCCTGAAGCTGAAGCTCCAATACTTTGGCCACCTCATGAGAAGAGAGGACTCTTTAGCAAAGACCCTCATGCTGGGAAAGACTGAAGGCAAAAGAAGAAGGGGGTGGCAGAGGATGAGATGGTTAGATAGTGTCACCGAAGCTATGAGCATGAAATTGGGCGAACTCCAGAAGCTAGTAGAGGACAGGGAGGCCTGTTGTGCTGTGGTCCAGGGGGTTGTGAAGAGTTGGGCACGACTTAGCGACTGAACAACAACAACAACAAAACTGCTTTGGGAACTTTATGCTGAAAAGCGGTTTATAAATACTTTTTGATTGGTTGGTTGATGATTTATTTGCAATAATAACCAGTTACTTTGCAAATTAGAAGACTAAGCAACCACAATGGGAGATGAAGAAGTCAGTTTAGAGTTGCATCAAACTAACAACAACACCCTTGACTCTTCCCAAACTGGCTTTTCCCCAGAAATCTCTTAGCAGTTCTATTCAAAACAGGTTTCCAGGTTTCTGTTCCTTGCAACCACAGGCAGACTATAAAATGTATTGCTGCTTATACCGGATCGTACAGTGTGAAATTCTGTCCGATCACAGCACCTGTTGATTGCCACTTGATTGTGGGTGGGTGGTGAAATTGACAAGCTGATGGCCGACCAGGAAAAATGTATAGAGAGCCCTGTGGGAAGATAAAACAGAGCAGCACATGCACGTTTGCTCATGAGTAGGCAAATGCGCCTCAGACCACTTCAAAGGGCAGGCCGAGGGGAATGCAACGCCACCTGAATGTTCCGATCTGATGAATCTCAGGAAGGAAGTTCTTCCTCCAAGCTGACAAGGAAAATGTATTAAGCTGGATGGAGAGCAAAACTGAGCCACCTGTTTACTCATTACTTGGTCAAGATGACTTGGTTCTCATCACATGTCAGGTGTAGGGGCATGTAGCGCCACTTGAATGGTCCCAGTTCAATTAACGTGGAGCTCAGCGAATGCTCCAGAAGGCACAAAAAAGGAGAAAAACAGAGGCTTGAGCTTCTGGTAAAACTTCATCCTCCCTGCCTCCGAGAGTGGTCCAAACGCTCTTTATGGTTGGCCAAACTTTGCTGGCCTAACTGTGTCAGCCTAACTCCAGGTTAGGATTGCACCCTGAATGTGATTTCTGTTTGTATATATTTTGCATTACTTAGGTGCTTATGATCTGTTTCTTCTCATCAATTTTCCGCAAAGTACCTTGAATAACAATAAAAACAAGGCACCACGGGAAAATGGACACACAATTTACAGCATCACATTTATTGTGCTATAATTCACACATAGGCTATAATAAATCATCATTCACACATGTGCTGCATGGGGTTAACACGGAAGCTGTTGCCTGACTCAATTTAATTCATTAGTTAATCAGTTAGGCCAAGTGCTATAAATGTTCCCTGTTGGTGTCTGTACACCACTGCCATGGTGGACTAGGAGATCTGAAGATACTTACCAACTTGTGTCCTGGGATGGTTCCACATGTCTCTTCAACTGCTTCCCTTCAAACTGGCATCTGAAATTTAAAAAAATATTCTGATGAACATTGCACCATTTCAGTCTTCTATTTATTGCATCAGTCTGAACTTGAATGACATTTTGAATTGCATAATACATTCTTTGTAACACAACCGCATTTCTGAGTTTGACACTTTGTCTTACAGATGGACTTATCACATTCTTGCCTGGTTCCCATAGTAGACTGTTGTGTTGCAGCTGACCCGAGTGATGCTTATTGCAGACTTTGCCCCCAAATGGGTAGGCATTCTCTACAATCCCTAGGTACAGTATGCAAGGTCAGAATGAAATAAGCTTGTTTCAAACTTGACCAGGCATTCTATAGAATGCTGAAGTTCACACAAGGCCTATAACACAGAAGTTCCCAAAGTGTGGGTCGGGACCCACCAGTGAGTCTCTAGCCAATTTCAGGAGGGTCATGAAGAGCCCTAGAGCAGCCATACTGAAAATATGGGAAGATGGGATACTGGAAAGGGGGAGGGCTGTGTGGCTGTTTTGCTTGTTTTAAGGTTGTAAATAGACTTTTTCCCCCTTTCTGATTCACTTTGCTATTAGAAAATGGTTGAGAAAGAACCCAACTGATTGCTGCATTCTCAGGAAAGCAGCAGGCTCTGACATCATAATGACGGCACCTCCTTCCATGACATCACTTCTGGTGGGTCCTGGGCAGACTGACGTTCTAAAAAGTGGGTCCCAGTGCTAAAATGTTTGAGAACCACTGCTATAACATATACCGTATAAACAAACAGCCTTTTCTCGATGATCTGTTTGCACAAGTGTTCCCTGCCTAGGTTCTCTTTTTTTCTTTTCTACCTTCCGTTTGAGTCCGGACCAGGCAGTTTCACTTCCAAGGAGTGGAGAGAGACCCCCCTCCCCTCATCACCTTGTTCTAGAAACATTTCCCGGGGCCAAGGAATGTTTCAGATGAGCGAGCGGCTACAACAGAAATTTTTAATTAAGAATTAAGGCCATAAATCAAGGGGAGTTTGTTTTCACTACCGCAAATATCAAAAGTTTGATATTTGCTTGGAAAGATCAACAGAGTCAAGGGCAAAGAAACAAAAGTAACGAGTGGAATGATCGATGCCTTCATTGTTCTCTCGGAAGACGGGCAAAGCAGCCAGCCATACTCAAAGGCAGTGCTTCTCAAACTGTGGGTCAGGACCCACTTGGTGGGTCATGACCTGATGTCAGGTGGGTCACGGAAAACTGGGAGCAGCCATCTTGGAAACCGCAGACCTGACTCTTGCTATATTCCTGTCTCATTTTCAAGTGAGATTTTTTTAAGAATTGTTTTTAGTTCAGTATTTTTGCATAATATGTTGTCCTAATCTTGCTCTCTGTCAGGGACGTTTCTTGGGTGCTGCCATCCAGTAATGCCAGTTGGCATTCCAGGAGTTCCATTCCGTCACAATGACAGCACTTCCTGCTTGGTGATGTGCTATGATGTGCTATGATGTACTTCCAGCTATGACATCACTTCCAGGTTAATGACATCACTCCCCCGAGTGCCAGTCTAAAAAATGGGTCCCAGTGTTAACACGTTTGGGAACCACCGTGCTGGACAAATCACTCAGTCAGAAAAGGAAAGGAAATTCGTTTAGCACAACTTGTTCTTGACGGACCTGTGCTGTCGCCTAGAATTCGCCCAGTTGTTTTCTAAGTGCAGCTCTTGTGGCTTGGTGTGCACAATGTTTTGGATTCCCCATACTTACTTCTATGAAGAAAGAATGTCAGTTCCAGAACAAATGGCTGATGTGGACGCTGCACAGAGCATAAGAACATAAGAAGAGCCCTGCTGGATCAGGCCAAAGGCCCATCTAGTCCAGCTTTCTGTATCTCACAGCGGCCCACCAGGTGCCCCAGGGAGACATGAGACAACAAGATGCTTGCATCCTGTTGCCACTCCCTTGCACCCGGTACTAGTAGCCCACCACCTTTGTAAGGAGGTTGCACAATCCATCATTGCCTAATGCACCACAAACACAGCTCCAATCTGCCCAATCCTAAATCCTCAGATATGGAAAGATGAAGTGGGGAATATCATGGGAGTATACTGGACGATGCGTGGGTGTAGGCTGGCCCCAGAAGTGGAGCTATACCCCCCTGACTACACACAGACTCTATGCCTTTGTAGGGACAGGAGCAGAGGACTGTCGTGTAAGAGCTATCATCCTCTTTATCCTGTTTCTTCGCTTTAGTTGTGATCCTTTGAACAAACTTTTCCAAGCCTTTGATTGGCTCCCCGCACTCCAAAACCACTGCCACCGCCAGGACGTCCAGTTGCAGCCCCCGAAACTGAACTGGGAGAACGCTTGGCGTGGCTCAGCCCGAGATTGTGTCAGATGCTGTGTGACCTCCTTCCACAACTCACAGAAGACCCAGAGTCAAAAGCAAATTGACTGGGGCAGATTTATGGCCAACAGAGCCCCGGACCATTGAGAGAGAGAGAGAGAGAGAGAGAGAGAGAAATGCGCAGAGTAAAGAGGCCAGAGACAGGAAGTGCCCATGAAATCTGAGCTGCAGCTGCATCTGGTCCACCTTTGCATTTGCCAAAGGAATTTTGGGAGAGATTCGCCATGAGGTTTCGAACGGCTCCCACACAGCCTTCATCTTCAGCAACGTTCTGAAGACACATTTGCTGTCTGTGGGAATGAGAGGTGAAATGGGAGGAAATCAAGGCCAGGAAATACAAGCGATTTCTCCAAGTCCCTGTCTCTTTAAGTGGTGAGACCGGGCTCCCAAAGATTGAGAGGTCCGTTTTTCCCGGCGTGCATTCAGACTCAACACTGGTGGCCACTGAAGACAAGAAAGACCTGGCTGATCCCAGGAAAAGGGGAAAAATGTCTCTTTACCCCTCCCCATTGTAAAAAACGTGTTTTGCTAGGGGATCAGACTATTAGAACTGCTATTTTGCAGCTTGCTGCAAGCAAAGGGACTCCTTCCCTTTGTCCTGACTCGCTGAACAGTGGAATGCAAAAGTGATTTATCACGCTCAGGGTGCAATCCTAAAGTGCCCCAGGTCCGACAGAAGCTGCTTCCATTGGCCCTGCAGTGTCGCAAAAGAGTCAATCAATCTCAATCAATCAACATCAATCACAAAACATATTCACGCCAGTGCTTCTGGGGCAGGGCCTATCAGAGGCAGAGCTAAGGGAGGGCAAAGCTCTAAGTTTTGCAAGAAGCCTCACCTTGCAGTGGACATCAGTCCTCTCCTGCACCGTTTTAGCCAATCCTCACAGGGAACAGCAACATCTTGGCGTTGCTTACTGGCTACAGCAGCAAGGGAGAGGAGGGATGTACATGACAGGGGAAGGCTCCTTGCAACACTTAGAGCTTTGCCCTCCCTGTAGATCCACCTCTGGGGCCAATGCAGGCAATTGTGTTGGCCCTGCAGTGCTGGCACGACCCCCAGTTGTGTTGGTCCGGTGCTAGCCGGGTTTGGCTGATGCGGGGCCAGTTCTGGGTGGGGAGAAGGCAGGAGGGAGGGTGGAATGGGGCAGGTGTGGACATGCCAGGGGGTGGGGCAGCCCGGGAAGGGGAGGTGGAGGCCGGATGCAGCCATTAGGCCACATCCAAACACCCGTCCTCAGCCTGCACTGCCCTGATTTGGGCTGCACAGTGTGCTCGGACTTGCGCCCACTATATAGTGGGCGCAGTTCTGAGTAGCTCATAGGCATGGCTGGCACATACCCCGGAGCAAGGGGACGAACCTGCCCTTGCCCCTTGGAGTCTCCAGCCTGCTCCCAACCTTTATTGGATACAGTGCAGGCCCACCTAGCCTACCTGTTCCAGCGCAGGTTAGAATTGTGCTCTCACATTCTGTTCTTCAGTGAGTGAGGGCTAAGGGAGGGGTTTGCTTTTCTTGGAGCGAGCTGCAAAAGCAGTTCTAACTTCTGGGGCAGAAGATTTAGCTGAGAAGGTTAATGCCTCCGTTTGCCCGAAGATAACAGCTGAAGATCTGAAGGTCGTGAGCTCGAGACTACCAGAAGTCTCTGTGAGCGGCAGACCTTGCAAACTGCGGCTGATTAAAAGCTGAGTTCCAGCTGCCTCGTGGGAGGAGGAGTGTGCTGAAGTCAGCTACATCTCTGGTGGGAGCAGGGAAACCTCTTATCAGCCAGCAGAAGACAGACGGGTGGCTAAGAAAGAAGGCTAAATCCAGAAAGATCCATCTGTACGAGTGTTGTTCTTGAAAGATGGAACATTTCTATAAATTGTAAAAACCTTTGGGTTTGTGAATAAAAGTCTGCCTATGTAAACCGCCTTGAGTTACAGTCATTAGAGAAATCTAGTGATCTTAAGAAAGGCGGTATATAAATACATGTATTATTATTATTGTTGTTATTGTTATTGTTATTGTTAATTTACTGCCTGCCTGACTCGTGTTTTGTTTTAACTGCTTTTATTTAACACCGTTTTTGGTATCAGCAAGAGCACTTAGAACCAAACCCCAGTGGAGACTGAAGCCCCACCTGTACTCCTAAAAAGCACAACTACCCCAGAGCCCCCTGCGCCACGAAGGACCGGCAGAGCTCTCCCCAGCAGAGATCAGTCCCCAACTCTGGGTTTATGAGCACAGCACGGTGAGAGTGACCTGAAATCATCCCACGGGTCCAACTTCTGGTTCTTATTATGGCAGAAGACCCATTGCCGTTGCCAAAGAAAGCAGCATTTGTTGGAAGGCGGTGGGGAGAGAACATGGAACTTCCCCACAATCATTCAACCAGAAACAAAAGCTCCAGCATGTAAACGCTGCAAACAACGCTGTTTCCCGACTTACACACATGTTATCCAGCTTGGGAACTAGCCCATAAATCATTTCTTCTGCATGAAGGGGGCCCGGCAAAGGGTCTCATCGAATTCATGCCCACCTACGCCGTCCCCCAGAAGTAACAGAAAGCAGATTTCATGGCAGGCCCTGGACACGGCCTGAGAAACCTCCACAGAACAGAAGCACACACACACAGAGAGACAAAGCATTGTAGTTTTGCCATTGCCAACACTTGCCAAGAGCAACTTGAGATGCTCGTGTCATTGTCTATGTCTTCTTTTTCTCAGCTGCCTTCCAGGCTGGAAGTCTTGAGGTTGCTGGAAGGATGGAATGGTGGGTGAGCAACCGCTTAGCTTTGCAAAGCTGAGCAGGGAAGTAGAGCTGGAAACTTCATGCAGGTTGTAGGACTGTCACTGGCTTTGTGCTGCTGACAATATTTCTTCTTGTGGGCTTGGCTGTTTGCCTCCTTCAGTCATTTCTTTCTCCAGTGCTTGGTGGCTGTGCTTGGCTGCTGGTCTCCCTCCTTGCCATTCCACACCCCCTAAAGCCCAGGAGCTTCTGGAAGATCTACTCTCTGGCTGCTACAGCTGTTGAATTCAAAGAGCCGTTCCTGAATATTTGGCAGTCCCTGACATCCTGGCAGTGATGCATTCCCTTAACCCCAAGTCTTGAGTCAAGTCTCAAGTCTCTACCCTCAACTCGAGTCTCGAGTCTCAAGTCTCTCAAGTCTCTGAGCCAAGAAAAAAAGGCAGATAGTGGTGGAGTGTGTGGGGAGTTGTAAATACCCCTCTGAGGGTGGGCACTTCCAGGTTCCTGCTCCATGACATCCAGCTGATCCACAGGGATCTAAGTGCCACAGGCAGGATCCAAGCTGCCTGTGGCACTTTGATTGCTGCGATCAGCTCAATGCCAGGGGATGGGCGCCCTGAAGTGCCTTTTCCTCCCCACCTGCTGATCATGGTGATCTAGCCTGATGTCATTGGCCACAGCATGATCAGCCAGGCAAGGAGGGAAGGACCAGCTCTCTTTGCCTGAGTAATCCTGCTTGCTTCTGGATATGCAGGGAGTCTTGTGGTGCTACGTGGAAGCAAAAAAAAAAAAAAGTATGCAAGAACTCTCTCTCTCACTCTCTCACTCTCTCTCTCTCTCTCTCTCTCTCTCTCACACACACACACACACACACACACACACACACAGAGAGAGAGAGAGAGAGAGAGAGAGAGAGAGAGAGAGAGAGAGAGA
>JAJKFI010000023.1:3177042-3195971 GCA_029204185.1 Lerista edwardsae
AGAGAGAGAGAGAGAGAGAGAGAGAGAGAGAGAGAGAGAGAGAGAGATTTGGCGATGAAAGTTGCTTCGAGTCCCATGTTGAGTCGCGAGTCAGTGATTGACGGGACTGAAGTCTGAATTGAGAGTGAATTGTGGGACTCAAATCAACATCTTTTTTTAGCTTTCTTTTCCAGCTAAACAATAATGTGGAACATTTCAAATTTTTCAAAGTTCGATATAAATGTTAGCATTGAAGAAAAGGAAAAAACAACAATCCAAGAATGCTAAATTGTTGGTGAGCTGTTAACTTTTGTTAAATTATGGGCTTTGAATGCCCATCAGAGTGATAATGTGGGGTATAAATTTATAAATAAATACATGTATACATGAATACATTATTTGATTTTGTCTGTAAACTGCTTGGTGAACATTTTTGTTGACAAGTGATATAGAAATATTCTTAGCCATATTAGTGAAATTGCCATTTGACTGGGAAAAATCTGGAGGATGTTTCCTTTTTTGTGCAAATAGTTTTGCATGCCTTTTTGAAGGAGGTGATCTCAGAGATCTAGAAAAAAAATAGATCAGTTCAAAAAGGGAAGATGAAACTGTTTATGTTAACAGGCAGTGAGGTCTGTTTCATATTAATTAATTACGTTCAATGATTTCATGCATATTTTTGTACTTTTTCGTTCTACATTTTCAGGGATTGGAAAGCCATTTTAAGACAACAGCATGCAATTTTTTTGTGTGTGATTTGTGGACTAAGTCCTGGCCTGGACAACACCTGCCTCTGGAGATCAAAAGCATGAGATTGCTTGGAAGGGCAGGGAAGGGCAGCCACGATCAGGAGCTGTAGAATCTTCCAGACAACGGAAAAGTTACACTCACTTGGGACAGGCTTTTTAGTTTTGAAAAAATAGTTGACTAATGGAAGATGTGAGAGATCATGCGTGAAACCAGCAAGGTGGCCAAAGCTTCTTTTGAGGATGATTCATCACACTGGGGTTTGATACATCTGCAGGGAGGAGGGTTGTTTCTTTCCCTTTATATTGGGACGCCAAAATGAGCTCAGTATGGACTGCAGTAATTTCACACAGTGGCACAGCTAAAGGAGTGCAGGGGGGTGCAATTGCACCGGGCAACAAGCTTTAGGGGGGCAACAAGCTGAGCTTGACATCATTGGCCAAAATTGTGAAAACCTTGGTAAGTACGAATAATACCACCGTGTGATAGATTTTTGGAAAGGTACTTTAATGCACCCTAACCCTATATACACTTACCTGGAAGCAAGTCCCGTTGACTACAATAGTCATGCATAGGATTGGGCTCTTACTCTCTTTAGATACTCTCTTTAGTCATATGATCAAATGTTTAGAAATGATAAGAGTTGGTATGGTATATGGAAATCCTTTCAGCACCAGGAAGCAAAACTCTAAGGCTTCAAATTTTGGTCTCCAAATCAGTATTGATGGAGAGTGTTACCCCATCAAATGGGATGCTTTAGTCAACACTTCTACTGGTCTTATTTATCACACAGAGTAACTTTCTGTGGCTTGCAACAGAATCACTAAAAATCCCATGCATGGATCATGCAGGTGATTCTACTACGGTCGTTCTCATTCCAAAGCTGAGTGATAGCTCCGTTTGGCACAGTTGCCAGACTTGTCTTCTCTCTGATCACATGTCTTGTGCCTGATCACATCTGTCACTATTGTAATGTCCCACATTCTCATTAGCTGTTCTATTCTTACAATGCCAGGGCACCTTTTTGCCTCCAAGCTACAGCCCAATTTCTTTAATTGATGCTCAAGAGTTTGCAACCAATTCCAAACCACGGTACTCCTTTCATGCGTCTTGGCAGCGCAATGTTAGAAGAGACACAACTTCTTTGTTCCTCGCAAATATCCAGGATACACTGTTTCTCCAAGATGCTTCAGGTGATGGGACAATGCCACCAGTTGCTGCCACCTCTACTCCCTGAAAAGTCTTAACAAGACTCTAAGAACTTTCTTTGGGTGATTTCCCTGATGAGGAAATCCAAATTGGCTTCCAAGTTCACTTTCAGTGAAATAGCAGTCCAAGTGCTATTATATATGCCACACTGCTATATGTGGAAGAGCTATTATATATGCACATACAGTATATCATGTATGGTGTGCAGTGGACAGGGAAACTGGCAAAAGGGACACCGTAAAGTATGTTTCTTGGAGTCAGAGAGGCCAGCACACAGACATGCATCATCCTCCCTGATCCTGAGAGTGGTCCAAACATGCTTTACGGTGGCCCTGGTGCTGGCCAAACTTTGCTGGCCTAACTGTGCCGGTCTAACTCCAGGGATGAGTGCGCTCCGGGTTAAAATAGCTTTTTGTTATTTTAAAAAGGCTTTAAGGTGTTATATACAGGCAACTCATTATTTTAAAGCAATGGCCACGTAACATCGCACAAGCTGTAAATGTAATGCTTTCTTTCCAGATAAACTCCCAAAACCTGAAATCACAATTGTGCCCAATGTTTTGTGAACTTGACACCATGCATTTTTTTTTTTTGGTAACTTGCTCCATCTCTCAGCTATAATGGGTTAATCAAATATGTCTGTTTTTCTCCTGAAATAGAACTTCAAGTTGAGATAATTCTCTCCCCTGGAAGTTCTCTCAACGCAGTCTCATTGTGTAGCTACTGTGGTGTGAAAGTACTCACACCACAGGGGTTGGGATGATGCAGGAAAACGCAACTTGTTTGTTAAAACGTTCTCATCCACAAATCAGAACTTGCAGCTCATTTTTCTTCCCTTGTTTAAAAATTGAAATAACCGTTGGTTTGAATTCCACCTCATAATTACTGCAAGTAGGGGTCTTGCTGCATTCATTTGATTTCAATATTTTCCCCAAACCATCAACAAATGGCTAATCATTTCGTAATCATACACTTTTTAATCTACCCCAATTGCTTCACAATAACGCCTGCAATTGAATTGGAGTGAAAGGCTGTTCCACGATAAGAGAGCTTCATCTGTTCTGTAGCTCACCATAAACACCTGCGTAGTAACAGAGCTTCAAGGTTGGTACACCTAAGCCTCTTTTTGTATTCAGCTCCTATACGATCACATCCCGAACTCTCGGCTTCTTATCACTCCAAATAAACGATGGCAATAATTTCTGCCTTTTTTAAAAAAAATGATTGATCCTCCTTTTTAATTGGAAGTGTCAGAAAGAAACAAATAATATTGCAGGAGTATTGTCATTTTAATGGTAGCAATTTTTCCCATAAAAGCAGTGGTGTGATCCTGGTGGAACGGGCCGGTACGCCGTTCCGCTAGTTCCGCGGACGGGCCCGTGCTGCTCCGCCTCTCCCGAGGATGGGCGCGCTGTTTCTGGGCCCTCCCGCCCTCCCGTGCGTCCGAATCGCTCTGAAACAGAGCTATTCCAGGCGCAGGGAGGCGTGGCTGGCCTCCGCCATAGGGGTGGAGGGCTGCCAATCATCCAGGCGTTCCGGTTCCTGGCGCGCCCGGATGACATCACTGCATAAAAGTCCATCCAAAGTCCACCCATTGATTCTGCGGTAATGTTACTCTTGTGTATTTCAATCCTTTGCCAATCTTACACTAACTGAGGACGCAATCCTCACCTGGAGTTAGACCAGCACAGTTAGGCAGCAAAGTTTGGCTGGCACAAGGGCCACTGCAAAGCGCGTTTGGACCACTCCCAGAGTCAGGGAGGAGGGCGCACTTCTGTGTGCTGGCCTCTCTGACTCTGAGACTGGTCCAACCATACTTTACAGTGTCTCTTCTTCCAGCCAAACTGTGCTGGCCTAACTGTGCTGGCCTAACTCCAGGTGAGGTTTGCGCCCTCAAGGCGGTTGTTGCAGAACTGCTGGAGAGCATGTGCCCCAACTGTGCAACTCGCATACATTTCCAAGGAAGGGTTGCAGAAGAGAGTATCTGGGTGAGTTCTGTAAAGAACCCCCAGCCTACCTTGGTAATAATAATAATAATACTTAGTATTTATATACTGCCTTTCTTGGTCATTAGATTGCTGTTTTGACTTTATTCAAGGTGGTTTACATAGGCAGGCATTTCTAAACCCAAAGGGTTTTTACAATCACAAATAAGTTCTAATCTTACAAGAACTGCTACATTCAGATGACACTTTCAAGTCTAGCCTTTCTTTCTTAGCCGCACGATTGCCTTCCTGCCGGCTGATAAACGGCTTCTTGCTCTCACCAAGAAACAGCTGGCCCAGCACAACAACTCTCTCACAGGCAGCCGGACACAGCTCAGATCTTATCAGCCGCATTCTCGAGGTCTGCCGCTCACGGAAACTTCCAGTGTTCTCGAACTGGCGACCTTCGGATCGTATCTTATCTTCGGGCATGACTGTGGCTTTTACCCTCTCGGCTAGACGTCCTGCCCTCATTGCTTTCTTTGGGCTTGTCCATTTCCCTTTCTGCTGCTCCAGTTTCGGCTCCGGTACAGAAGAGGTTGGGAGTAAGCTGCTTGCAGCCCTCTTCACCGGAGAAACACAATCCAGTTGGAAACCTTGTGGTCTCTCTGGCCAAGCCAAGCAGCCAAAGTCCTGGTGGAAAAGGATTTTTCCAAGGTGCTTTTCAATCTACAATGCAGCAGGCAGGAAAAGAGATGGCTTTTGTACACTCGTTATATATACTTCATTTCCTGAGCCAAAAGTCTTGGGTTCATTCACGCAGAAACATATTTCCTCATGGTGGCCAGGGAAGGGAAAATACATGATGCTGCAAAGGGAATATTGCTCAATATTAAAGAGGCAGAAGTGAAGAATGGCAATTATTTTCAGTGCTATCTCAAAATCCCCCGTTTTTGCTACTTGACTGCAGGAATAAAAAAATGTGGCATGTTGGGGCCATTTCCAGACAGCGCTCCTTCTGGTATCCACTGACTGGTGTCCGCCACTTTTCCCAGAAAACTCCAGCAACAAATCTAGATGCTATTCCAAGGAATATTCTGGAGGGGGGGAAATGGCAGCTTCTAAGGGTGCAATCCTAACCTGGAGCTAGGCCGGCACAGTTAGGCCAGCAAAATTTGGTTGGACCAGGGCCACTATAAAGCATGTTTGGACCACTCTTGGAGTCAAGGACGATGGCGCACGTCTGTCTGCTGGTCTCTTGACTCCAAGAGTGGTCCAAACATACTTGTCTCTTGTGGCGGCCAAACTTTGCTGGCCTAACCGTGCCAGTCCAACTCCAGGTTAGGATTGAGCCCTAAGAACAGTACCAGTAAGTTACTTGCACATCAAATGTGCAAAAGATGTAAAGTTGTTTTGTCCCCCAATCACACAAAAACAGAACAAAAAATTCTTTGCTGATGATGTTGATTACAAGGATTTGGTAACATTCTGATGCAAAAAGCCAGCTCAAGAAGCCAGCTTTACCACTGTAAAGCACATTTGGACCACTCTCTGAGTCAGGAAGGATGGCGCACATCTGTGTGCTGGCCTCTGACTCCAAGAGTGGTCCAAATATTCTTTACAGTGTTCCTTGTGCCGGTCAAACTTTGCTGGCCTAACGGTGCTGGCCTAACTCCAGGTTAGGATTGCACTCTGGGTGAATGTTCATAAAACAGTTATGATGAGGTCCACATCAGGCACCATTTCCATTCCATTCTCCACAGTGAAGATTTTCTTGTGAATGATCTTCAGAATGTTGAATCCACACATTACTACATGATGGGACGCACAAACACCTACTTCTTTGGAACATAGCTAAATGCAGATCTGATTTAAAAAAAAGACCTGGATTCATTTTTAAACATTTTGAATCTAAGGTTTGGACAAACTCTTCCTTCCCATCCCCGGTAGGTGGTGCTTACAGTTCGGTTGAAGCTCAGCTCCATTTTCAAGCTGATCAGCTGGCAGAATGCTCTGGGCAGTTGCATCCATAGCCAGGCATCCAAGAAGCTGTGCAGCCAGATGCCCGGCATAGACTCGACAGCTGAGAGCATCCCTGCCAGCCAATCAGCTTGATGATGGAGCAGCTCTTCCATGGAATGGTAAGTACTGCTCAGGACGGGAATTGTTACCAGGGACACAGCAGTTGTGAGTTTGGCACCCACTGACAGCGCCATCCTATATGGCATGTAGGATGGCATTAGCACTGACGAAGACGGTCAGCGCAAGGGAGGCTCCGTGCCGAGATGGCACGGGGATTGGTTGGGGGAGGGAGGTTGAGGGTGGGACGTGGGCGCTTCCTGAGCTCGATTGCGAGGCCACGTGGCCCTGATTCAGGCAGCGCTGTCTCCTCGGATCTGCGCCTGCTACGGTAAGGAAGCGCAGGTTCTCTTGCCACGGGAAGGCTCCAGCCTCCACTATACTGCATTGGATTTGGTGTTGGCCAGTATAGGATTGTGCTCTCAGTCAAAAGGTGTGAGAATGTTGAGGGAATCTTACATCTTTGTGATATTTCACTGTTTGGTATAATTTGCTACAAGAAGCCTGGCGTGTGGATTATGCCTGTTTTTTGGGGGTGGGGGGTGTACCCACACTTAGGGTGCAGTCCTAACCTGGAGTGAGGCCGGCACAGTTAGGCCAGCAAAGTTTGGCCAGCACAAGGGAGACCATAAAATATGTTTGCACCACTCTCAGAGTCAGAGAGGCCAGCACACCGACGTGCGCCATCCTCCCTGACTCCAAGAATGGTCCAAACGCACTTTATGGTGGCCCTTGTGCTGACCAAACTAACTGTGCCAGCTTAACTCCAGGTTAGGATTGCACCCTAGCATATGCACCATATGCCACCTTCTCCCCACACATATGTTCCCACCCCCCTCTTTTTTGCAAGTAAATCAAGAGCAAATAATTCTGTTCCTTTGTTATCTCAGCCGAAGATTGGGGCAGCTTTACCCTGGCATGAGAGAAGATGGCAAAGCCATTGGGTCGTTATAGGATAGGGGAGGTGCTTGTTGTTCAATCGCTAAGTCATGTCCGACTCTTCGCCACCTCCTGGACCACAGCACGCCAGGCCTCCCTGTCCTCCACTCGCTTCCAGAGTTCGCCCAATTGCATGTTCATCTCTTCGGTGACACTGTCTAACCATCTCATCCTCTGCCGCCCCCTTCTCCTTTTGCCTTCCATCTTTCCCAGCATGAGGATCTTTTCTAAAGAGTCCTCTCTTCTCATGAGGTGGCCAAAGTCTTGGAGCTTCAGCTTCAGTATTTGTCCTTCCAGGGAGCAATCAGGCTTGACTTCCTGGAGGATTGCCCAACTGGATCTCCTTGCAGTCCAGACTCTCAAGGGTCTTCTCCAACACCATCATTCGAAAGCATCTATTCTTAGGTGCTCTTCCTTATGGTCCAGCTCTCACAGCCGTACATTGCTACTGGGAAAACCATCGCTTTGACTATGCGAACTTAGCAGGCCATCAAGGCTCAGCTTGGCTGAGCCCACCAACGATCCCCTCCCACCCACCCTCCACCCTCCAATGGCAGGCTTGGCTATTGTCCAGCCAAGCAGTAGCCAAGAATCTGAGCACGTTCCCCCTCCCCCCCCCACACACACACATGGACACAAATATGCCATGGCTGGAAATGATTGCATTACAGCATGGAACAAACGGAGCTGCTGATTTATGGGGACAGTAACAGACTTATGAGCCTCTTAAATCATGTGTCAACGGCATTTCAGGAGTTCAAAGAAGTTTGGGCACTTCCACAATATGAGCCAGACTATGAAGACGGTGAAGCCAATGTCACATTCTCTTTGGGCTCGTCCAGACTTTCCTGTCTGCACATTTCGGCATGCTTCATAACTGAGGAGCCTGGCTGCTTTTCCCAAATGTCTACTCATCCTCTGGTAGTTCCCATGACTGTCTTGTCGCGGGTGGTGGTGGTGGAGATGAGGAGTTGATGCTTCCTTCCCCTTCAGATTGTCCCCTGTTGAAACTAATTCACCCTTTGCTTAGAAGCTGGCCAGTATAGAATTGAGCATGTAGCTTGGTGTCACTTTATGAGGTTCTGGTTGGGAGTCTGTTTTAAAGCAGGCTCAGTCCCCATGCTGCAAGTGTTACTAGCAGATTCTTGGGAATCTACTGGGTATCGGCTCTTCATTCGGAGGCTTACTAGCATTGATCTCTCTCCCCATTTATTGGGTAGTTGTAGTATGTTAAGAGCCAGGCAGATTGTTATCCAAAGACTAAAAGATATTGAAAGTCAGGAGCTCATAGCCGATGCCAATAAGACATGCTCGCCACTTAAGTTCCATCTATCTTGTGTGACAGGCCAACCCCCTGCCTATCTAACATTATTACACGATCCTAATCTTAGACGAGCTCTATCCCTGGCTCGTTGTAACGTATTTCCCTAGTATCAACTTGAGGCTAAATTTACCAGTACTCAGCAGCTCTCTCCTATATGTCAATGCCCAATGGGGGTAGTAGATTCTTTGTATCCTACTTTTTTATATTGCCCCATTTATGAAGATATTAGATTGAAATACCTAATTCCACTTATGGGACATTTATCTGGTCTTTCTGACGATCATTTGGTAACTTTTTTACTTGACTCCCGATCTATATCTGCCTTAACTCAAGTTTCCTCCTTCCTAAGAGATGTATTATTCAGACGTAGTCGTTCCAAGAACATGGCTTCTATGACCAATTGAAGGCCTTGACTATTTTTACTGCTTTTTTTAAAATGTATTTTCTTTTATATAATGCCAATAAAGGTGATTGTGATTGTGATTGTGATTGAACTAATTCACCCCTTTTGATGGCCGCAGCAATACAGGGCATTGAGCTATAGAACATAAGAACATAAGAAGAGCCCTGCTGGATCAGGCCAAAGGCCCATCTAGTCCAGCTTCCTGTATCTCACAGCGGCCCACCAGCTGCCCCAGGGAGGCATGTAACAACAAGATGCTTGCATCCTGTTGCCACTCCCTTGCACCCGGTACCAGTAGCCCACCACCTTTGTAAGGAGGTTGCACAATCCATCATTGCCTATAGCCCATGATGGACCTTTCCTCCAGAAATCTGTCCAATCCCCTCTTAAAGGCATCAAGACCAGATGCCATCACCACCTCCTGTGGCAAGGAGTTCCACAGATTAACTACCCGCTGGGTAAAAAAGTACTTCCTTTTATCTGTTTTAACTCTCCCAACCCTCAGCTTTAGTGGATGCCCCCTGGTTCTGGTGTTTTGAGAGAGGGAAAAGAACATCCCTCTATCGACTTTATCCCTTCCATGCATAATTTTGTATGTCTCAATCATGTCCCCCCTCAGGCGCCTTTTTTCTAGACTGAAGAGCCCCAAACGCTGCAGTCTTTCTTCATAAGGGAGGTGCCCCAGCCCCGTAATCATTTTTGTCGCTCTCTTCTGCACCTTTTCCAACTCCACTATGTCCTTTTTGAGATGCGGCGACCAGAACTGGACACAATATTCCAGGTGTGGCCTTACCATTGATTTGTACAATGGCATGATAATATTGGCTGTATGACAGAGACTCTGGAGCATGAAACATGGGCCTTCAGGTCTGCGACTGGCAGCTTATTTAGCAGTGGAATTGCTAGCAGGTACAGGTGCACCACTGGCCAAAATTGTGAACATCTTAATATTTCCAAATAATACTACCATATTGTATATTGTTTGCCGGGTTACGTAATGCAGAATACAATGAAACAAACTGCATTGAAATATCTGTATTCCATCAAAAGCCAGTTAACCAGAAAAAGAAAACACAACTGCTTTGTGGAAGAAAAAAGTGGATTTCCTTTGCCCAAAACTGACTGGTGAAACTGAGAGCGCAATCCTAACCTGGAGTTAGGCCGGCACAGTTAGGCCAGCAAAGTTTGGCCAGCACAAGGAACACCATAAAGTGCGTCTGGACCACTCTCGGAGTCAGAGAGGCCAGCACACGTCTGTGTCTGGCCTCTCTGATTCCAAGAGTGGTCCAAACATACTTCACGGTGTCCCTTGAGTTGGCCAAACGTTGCTGGCTTAGTTTATGCTGTCCTAACTCAGTTTAGGATTGTGCCCTGATTGTTCCAAGAGCCAATGAGGTGCTATTATGACACAGCAGGGAACCAATAAGATGTCAGTATGAATCAGCTCTCATTTCCATGTATCAGAGCTCATACTAGAACTCTTCTTTAGTTATGTGAGTTAAGCATCCTTGGCTCAGAGAAGGTGCAGGAGCCCACAGGCTCTATATTTAGACCAACTATATTTAGGTGCCACACTTGACGCACGGCACCACAAGTGCTCTTATTGGTGAGGGGGGCCTGGAGGGAGGGTGGGGGGGCCCAGTGGATATGCCCCACATTGGGCCTCACCACTCCTAGAGCTGGCCCTGTTCTGGTTCATGAAACACTTAGCATTCCCCCCATAGGAACTTCCCCCTTGCTAGGAAGACTCCTGACACCACTGAATTATACTAAACAAGTGGACTTCTTCATATTTCAAATTATGCTTTCACTGATAAGACTCTTGGATGGCATTAAGGACTCTTAATGATTTTGACCCTGCTTAGGACTGAAAGTGCAGCTCGAATGTAGTTTGGTGAGATCAATTAACTTAATTGCCATGGTTTTGAGCAGCTCCAGGGCTCCCCCCCCCCCCCATCATATTAATTGGCTCCATTATGTTCATTGATTTTCATAAATGATTTCCTTTTGGAAGACAACTAGAACTGTGTAAAAAAAAATGGATTTCCTTGAAACCAATGCATTAATTGCAACATTAACCTTAGAAATTTACCTCAGAATGCCAGATATAAGGGAGTGGCAACAGGATGCAGGCGTCTTGTTGTCTCATGTGCTCTCTGAGGCACCTGGTGGGCCACTGTGAGATACAGGAAGCTGGACTAGATGGGCCTTTGGCCTGATCCAGTAGGGCTCTTCTTAGGTTCTTAGGTTCTTAAAATCAGTGGTGTCATCTAAATGATTTAAGAACAGGTACTCACTTTTGATTGGCATGTGTTCGGACACGCCCACCAGAAGTGACGTCATAAGCCGGAAGTAATGTCGTGGCAGGAAGTGACATGAAAAAAGCCCTTTTTGAGGCCTCAGACAATTTTAAACTGACCCAACAGTTGCAACAGTATTCCACAGCACCCCCAGAACACGTTAAGGAGGCCTGGCATCATGTTAAAGTGACCCAACAGTTCCAAAACCCCAGAGCAGCTCATTTTTCAGTGGCAAGGCAAGGCAAGGCTCCACTCGCTGCCTGCCTGCCTGCCTGCCTGGCTCTGAGAATGTGCAGGAAATTCAAACATTGCAGGGGGCGGAGTTGACGAGTGGGCGGGCGAATGGGCGGGGCCAGCCGTAATCCTAGGAACCGGTACTCGCGTACCCCCGCATACCCCCTGCATGACATCACTGCTTAAAATGCAGGTGAACAGGATGCAAGACTCCTCTGTGCTTTCTCATCTGGCTTTTTCATGGAAAACATGACTAGGCAACCAGTTCCACTGTAGTGCTCTCCCCTTGAATGCCTCCCTACTAATTATTCCCAACACACTTTTGTAAATATGTCAAAATAAGGCATGGCGGGAGATTAACAGCCCAATCTAATCCAATTTTCCAGCACTGATGTAGCCGCAGTGGAGCTCCGAGATTGGAGAACAAAATGTTCTCTTACCTTGAGGAGGTTTTCATGACTTCCTTCCCCAACACAGGATGCAGCACACAGCCCATTGGCACAGCCACTTCAGCTCTGGAAAGTGGGATAGGATTGGGCCCTAAGAACCCTATCTCCTGCAGCGCCATACCAGGCAACATTCCCCAGGCAGTGGTATTCAAACTTTTTAGACTGGGACCCACTTTTCAGAATGGCACTCATGTCGGGACCCATCGGAAGTGATGTCATTAAACTGGGAGTGACGTTGTGGCAGGAAGTGGCATCATCAAGCAGGAAGTACCGTCACTGTAACATAATCGAATGACACTCCTGGAATGTATATTGGCATTCTAGGACTGCAGCACAACCATGAAACATCCCTGACAGAAAGCAAGATGAGGACAAAATATGATGTCAAAGCACGGAACTGAAAACTAAGTTTAAAAAAAACACTCACTTGTAAACTCAAACTGTTAACACTCACAAAAGGAATATAACAAGAGTAAGGTCTGCAGTTTCCAAGATGGCTGCTCCCAGCTTTCCACGACCCACCTGACATCAGGTCGCAACCCACCAAGTGGGTCCCGACCCACAGTTTGAATAACACTAACCCATAGAGCCAGCGCTGCATTTTGAGGTGGGCCAACAAGAAGGCAAACCTATCAAAGTGTGCAGCACTGGGGCAACTGTGCCATTGGGGCATGTGCTGCATCCTATAGAAGAGGGACAGTCATAGAGGTGTCCTCGAGGTAAAGGAATATTTCTTCTCTTACCTCAGGCCTGTATTGCAATTGCACCGGCACTGGAAAGTTGGATAGGATTGGGCCCTCAGAAACCTTTTACGTTATCCCACGCAGGTCTTCTGGCTGTCTCTGGGGGCACAATCCTAACCTGGAAGATGGTGTACATCTGTGTGCTGGCCTCTCTGACTCTGAGAGTGGTCCAAACATAATTTATGGTGGCCCTTGTGCCGGCCAAACTGTGCTGGCCTAACTGTGCCGGCCTAACTCCAGGTTAGGATTGCACTCTGAGTCAGGGAGGATGGCACATGTCTGTGTGCTGGCCTCTCTGACTCAGAGAATGATCCAAACATACTTTATGGTGGCCCTTGGGCCAGCTAAACTTTGCTGACCTAACTGTGCCAGCCTAACTCCAGGTTAGGATTAGTTTAGAATTGCACTTTGAGAGCGCAATCCTAACCTGGAGTTAGGCTGGCATAGTTGGGCCAGCAACATTTGGCTGGCACAAAGGCCACCATAAAGTGTGTTTGGACCACTCTTGGTGTCAGGGAGGATGGCACACATCTGTGTGCTGGCTTCTCTGACTCAGGGAGTAGTCCAAACATACTTTACGGGGTCCCTTGTGCTGGCCAGACTTTGCTTTATTTACCTCAGACTTTTACCTCATTAATTTACCTCAGAACGCCAGATAAAAGGGAGTGGTGTTTGAACCACTCTCGGAGTCAGGGAGGATGGCGCACGTCTGTGTGCTGGCCTCTCAGACTCCAAGAGTGGTCCAAACACACTTTACGGCGGCCCTTGTGCCGGCCAAACTTTGCTGGTCTAACTGTGCTGGCCTAACTCTGGGTTAGGATTGTGCTCCGAGTCTCCTTGGATCCACAGCAGCTATACAGCTGGCATAAGTTCAAGGACAGGCAGGGTGTGTTCTGAGGAAGGGTTATGGAGATATGTTCTGACATGCAGCACACCCCCTGGTTCCTCCCTCCAAATGCTCTGTTACTCCCCTTTCCTGCCCATGATCCACCTACCTCCTGAAAACCTATCAGCACTGTTGTCTCCAGCTGAGTCTGGGGGCATGCATAGGGCTCCTGGTCCTTTTGACCAGCTCTTCTGTCATGTGCAACTATATTTCATTTCCACTGATGCAGGTCTTTTGCAAGTGTGGAACACTCATTCCTTGTTTGCAAATGGTCCATAAGGCTGGGCTGTCAGTTTGCATTCCTGAAATTGAAATAAACAGTATTTTCCATTAGGCATAAGTTCATTTAATGAAAGCATTTTCCAATTATATAAATGTGCCATCCCATGCCACATTTCCATAAAAAAAATATTATAGTTGATTACCTGTAGACATCACAACTTGAAAATTAAAAAAAACTGGAAAAGAATCTCTTCAGGCCCTTATTCGTGTTGATTTTATAGTGAATATGAAATATGAACTCGATTTATATCGAGAACAAGGTAATTGAATCACAAACTAATTAGGTCTTGTCACCTTTGCACAATGGCATTATAATATTGGCTGTTTTATTCTCAATCCTGTTTTTATTGATCACAAGCATGGAATTGGCCACTGCATAGTGTGTCGATACTCTCATTAGCTGTCAAACAACCAAGATCTCTCTCCTGATCCATCACAGACAGCTCAAAACCCACCATCCTCTTCTTGGTGAAGAAATCACCAAGTTTTGATTTCTAGCCCCATTGTTGTTGTTGTTGTTGTTGTTGTTGTTGTTATGCAGTACAGTACAGGCATGCCCTGAAATCATCTGGGGTTCCATTCCAGACACCCCTGTGGATACCTGAACTCGTGGATACTGGGGATGACTTTTTTAAAGATAGGGGAACATCAGTGGGTTTGCTGCAACACAGTAGAAAAATAGAGATGTGTTTAATGTGCCTCTATCTTTTTCATGGGACGTGGTGGCGCTGCGGGTTAAACCGCTGCTGCTGGGCTTTCTGACCGGAAGGTTGGGAGTTCAAGACCGCACGACGGAGAGAGCTCCCGTCGCTTGTCCCAGCTCCTGCCAACCTAGCAGTTTGAAAGCACCTAAAAATGCAAGTAGATAAATAGGGACCACTTCGGTGGGAAGGGAACGGCGTTCCGTGCGCTACGGCATATAGTCATGCTGGCCACATGACCACAGAAGCTTGTCCTTGGACAAACGCCGGCTCTACAGGCTTAGAAACGGAGATGAGCACCACCCCCTACAGTTGGTCACGACTAGACCATTCGGTTATGGGGAAACCTTTACCTTTACCTATCTTTTTAATACATAGATACCTAGCAGTTTCTGCCAACCTAGCAGTTCGAAAACACATAAAAAATGCAAGTAGATGAATAGGGACCACTTCAGTGGGAAGGGAATGGTGTTCCGTGTGCTTTGGCATAGAGTCATGCTGGCCACATAACCACGGCAGCTTGTCAGACAAACGCCGGCTCTTCGGCTTAGAAACGGAGATGAGCACCGCCCCCTACAGTCAGTCACGACTAGACCCTTCAGTCATGGGGAAAATTTTACCAATCTTTTTAATAGGCGTCCCAGTATCCATGGTATCAGTGGATAACTGAAACTATTGAATACTGATACCGGATACTGAATCAGTGGATGCCTGGGCATGCCTGTATTTATATACCGCCTTTCTCACTGACTCTCACAATGGGGGCTAGCCCAATCCTAAGCCTGCCCAGCCCCCATAGGAGCAGTGGCGGAAGTACCTTGGGAGAAGGGATGTTTATCCCCTGCCGCCGGGCAGAGGCAGATCTAAGGGAGGGCAAAGCTCTAAGTGTTGCAAGAAGCCTCACCTTGCAGTGGAAATCACTCCTCTCCTGCACTGTTCTAGCCAATCCTCACAGGGAACAGCAATATCTTGGCGTTGCTTACTGGCTACAGCAGCAAGGGAGAGGAGGGATTTACATGACAGGGTAAGGCTTCTTGCAACACTTAGAGCTTTGCCCTCCCTCTAGATCCACCTCTGCCACCGGGTAAGGGTGTTGAGCCACCAGTGAGCCTCCTCAAATCTGTGCCTGCTATTGTGTTTTAGATTTTGAGCCCTTTTGGGACAGAGAGTCATTTAACTTTATTATTATTAATAGCCTGTGAACCGCTTTGTGTTGAAAAGCAATATAAATACTTGAATTGATTAATTGATTTGCTGGTTCTCACTTTAGGGCCTTCGAGTCGGGCCTATTTACAGCCTCGACACAACCACACGACCCTCTCCCTTTCCAGCATCTCATCTTCCGGTATTTTTAATATGGCTGCTCTAGGTGCTTTGCGGCTCACCTAAAATTGGCTCATGATTCACTGTCGGATCTTGATCCACAGTTTGGGAACCGCTGTCATAGAGACACCCCAGTGGTGTCATTCAAATGATTTAGGAACAGGAACTCACTTTTGATTGGCACTTGTCGGGAACCCGGAACCAGCCACGGAGCCCGTTAGGATCCGGAACGCCCGTTCTGGTCCGTTCCCCCTGAATGACATCACTGAGACACCCCCTGTTTTCTGGCATCTGTCTATAGCTCTTCTTTGCTTTATTTTCACCTACATTTGCTTTTTATAACTGCCTTGGTCTTAGTATGAGTTCCCAAATTTTTCCTTTTTCAGATTTGATCTCTTTCTGCAGGGCTGCAAGAAGTTAGAGCTCTCCATGCAGAGATCTGAGCGCTCTCTCTCTCTCTCTCTCTCTCTCTCTCTCTCGCTCGCTCGCTCGCTCTCACTCTTTCTCACTCTCTCCCCTTGAGGGAACAGTGGTAGGGAGTGTGTCTTAGAAGCCCCATTCCTCTACAGTCTCTTAAACCACTGTTAGTAAAACACTCTCGGCCTGGCCATAGAGTTTGCCTTGACAGCTTTCCAGAGTGCCATAAAATTCCTAATCAAGATTGCCTTTTCACTGCCAGTTCTAGCTGTGGCACGTCAGAAGTGCTCTTAAACTGTCCTCTGCATTCTGTAAGAAGAAAGTCTACGTGGGTGATTTATATTTGCTGTCCCCTCCTATTTCAATCTTTCCAAGTAAACAGATGCCCCCCCTCCCCAAACCAATACCTAGACAATCCTCTGGGACTGTACAGGATAAGTTTTAGTATTTGGAATAGCCATTTAATACCACCTGCCTTTCGACAAAAAGGCCCTCAAGGAATGAGAAGATGGTTTCCGACTCCAAAGGACCCTGAAGTTGGAATAGAGACTCCAGAAACAGTCACTGGAGAAGATGCAACTCTGAGATAGAATCATAGAGTTGGAAGGGACTTACAAGGTCATCTAGTCCAACCCACTTCCTATAGCACGAAATCCTTCTAGAGCATCTCCAGCAGGTGCCTGTCGAGCCTCTGTTTGAAGGTCTCCAGTGAGAGAGAATCCACCACCTCCCTCGGCAATCGGTTCCACTGTTGAACTGTCCTTACCTTCGGGAATTTCTTCCTGATGTCCAGCCAGAATCTCCTCTCCTGCAGTTTGTGAGACCTGGTTCTACTGTCAAAGGCAGATGAGAACAAATTTGCCCCTTCTTCCTTACAACAGCCCTTCAGATATTTGAACAGTGGCTCATCTCCAGCTAAACAGAAGTGTCAGACAGACATAGGAATGTAAGAAAAGCCCTGCAGGATCAGGCCAAATGCTCATCTAGTCATGCTTCCTGTATATCACAGTGGCCAACCAGATGCCACGGGGAGCCCAGAAGACAACAAGATGCCTGCATCCTATTACCATCTGCCATTTTGAGGTAGCCTATTTCTAAAACCGGGAGGTTGCCCAAACCCATCACAGCATGAAACCTGGGATGAACTTTTCTTCTAGAAGTCTGCCCAATCCCCTTTTCAAGATATCCAGGCCAGACACCATCACCACCTCCGATGTCAAGGAGTTCCACAGATTAATTACCCACTGGGTAAATAAATGGTTCCTTTTGTGGGTACTACCTCTCCTGCTTCTCAGGGCGCAATTCTAACCAGGAGTTAGGCTGGCACAGTTAGGCCAGCAAAGTTTGGTTGGCACATTGGGCCACCATAAAGCGTGTTTGGACCACTCTTAGAGTCAGGGAGGATGTTGCATGTCTGTGTGCTGGCCTCCCTGACTCCAAGAGTGGTCCAAGCATACTTTACTGTGTCCCTTGTGCCTGCCAAACTTTGCTGGCCAAACTGTGCCAGCCTAACTCCAGGTGAGGATCACGCCCTCAGTTTTATTGGCTGTCCCCTGGTTCTGGGTGTTGTGAGAGAGTAGAGGGAAAAGAACATCCCTCTATCCACCCCCTACATTATTTTTGTACATCTCAATCATGTCCCCCCTCAGGCACCTTTTTTTCTAGAATGACACGACACAGAATGTGTGCTCACTTCTCTGTCTCGTTTCTTTTCATCCTGCAAGTCTTTTTTTTTTTCCCCTTTATCCGACACAAGGTGTTTCTGTCACACAGAAGTGAGTCCTCTTTTCCATGGCGGGGAGGGGAGCCCGGATAGGGCCATTAGGCCACATCCAAACACTGTCCCCGGCTTGCATGGTCCTCATCTGGCAGGCACAGATCCAAGCAGCCCCATCAAGGCGGCTGGTACCTACCCTGGAGTAAGGGGACGAACATGCCCCATGGAAGCTGCAGCCTGCTCCTAACCTGTGCTAGATACAGTGCAGGCCAGCTGGCCAGCCTGTTCCAGTGCAGGTTAGGATTGCGCCCTAAAAAAAAAAATTCACTTTGCCATCTGCTCAAGCCTGTTTTTACCGTTTGTACTATTGGGGTGTGTGTGACTTCTGGCGTGTTTGGTGAGCTTCATGTTCATTGAATTGAATTGAATGAACGCCCTAGTGACATCCAGATTAGATTACTGCAAAGCGCTCTACGTGGGGCTGCCTCTGAAGACGGTCCGGAAATTGCAACTAGTGCAGAACGCGGCTGCTCGGGTGGTTGCTGGGGCACATCGGTTCGACTCTGTCGGGCCGTTGCTTCGGCGACTACACTGGCTGCTGGTTCCTTTCCGGGCCCGATTCAAAGTGCTAGTTTTGACCTTTAAAGCCCTTTATGGCTCGGGTCCGGGGGTACTTGAGGGACCACCTCATAACCCTACCTGTACTCTGAGGTCATCTGGGGGGCCCTTTTGACTGTGCCGCCACCAAGAGAGGTGAGAGGGACGGCGGCCAGGAATAGGGCCTTCTTGGTGGTGGCCCCCCGACTTTGGAATACCCTCCCCTTAGAACTGAGAACTGCTCCCTCTTTGGCAACATTCCGGCGGGGGCTGAAGACCCTTTTATTTCAAAAAAGCTTTTAATTGTTGACAGGCTGGCTGGTTTTTGCATTCTCTTTTTACACTTTTTGTGTATATTTTATGATGATCCATGGAGTTTGGCTGTTTTAAATTTTAATTGTTTTAATATTGTTTAACTATTGTTTTTAACTCACACAATGTTTTTACTGTATTTTAATTGTTGTAAGCCGCCTTGAGTGCCTTCGGGCAGAAAGACGGGGTATAAATAAAATAAATAAATAAATAAATAATTGGAACCATTTTGGCCGACTTGCGTTCCCTTTTGCCTGGCCTTCGGCAGGAGCCAAAGAATGGTCACCTACCCATGAGTAAGCACGTACAGCTCAATCAATCAATCAATCAATCAATCAATCAATCAATCAATCAATCAATCAA
>JAJKFI010000023.1:3195981-3207786 GCA_029204185.1 Lerista edwardsae
CAATCAATCAATCAATCAATCAATCAATCAATCAATCAATCAATCAACAATCAACAGGTACTTATATACCGCTTTTCAACACGAAGTTCACAACGCGGTTTACAGGCAAATAGTAATAATAAAGTTAAATGGCTCCCTGTCCCAAAAGGGCTCACAATCTAAAAAAAGGCAGACTGCCAGCAACAGCCACTAGAAAGACTGCGCAGGGGTGAAGAGGGACAATTTTCCTTTCCATCGGGCTCAATACATTTTCCTTGTGAGCTTATCGGTTTTGCAACCCACCCAAAAGTGGGTCCCAAGACCCACAGTTTGGGAACCACTGTGATAAGGTATCCAGATTATCTGATAAGATACCTGTCCATTCAAGACACCGATAAAGACGTCAAGACGGAGGGGAACTCCACTCACAATTTCCTTCCAGGTTGTTGAGGGGCCATTGCAGGAGCACAATCTTTGCACACAGTGCTGGAACCCCACTGATCAGCTGGGTTGTGGTTTTCTGCACATTTCCAGCTCAATGACATTTTTTTTTCCGAGAGGAGGCAGCCAAAACAACACACTGGAGAGCTCCTGTCACCCTCAACTCTTTTTGTCTGTCACCTGGACCTCTTTGACTGTTAAGCCTTTTCTGATCTTTTCTTAGCTCTTCCATCAAGGGTCTCCCAGGGTTCACATATTAGCCTGAAAAACACAACAGCCACAAGTGAGCACAATGTTCCACCTGAAAACTCAATCAGTTAGGTTTCACCATTTCACCTAGCTTTCAGAGTTGTTCTTCCTGTGGGCTGCCCAGCAAGGCCATAAGCTGTTTGGGTCTTTCTCAGGACTGCCTGCAAAGAGAGGCATCTCCCAGGTTCGTCAATCACCTTCTGGCCTGGAAATGTCCTTCTGGGCAATGATGGGTAGGGGAGACTGGAAGTTGTCAATCAGGAGTCTGAACTTCACTTGAACCAAGCAAACTCAACCACCAAGAAATACTTTTGCTTTAGAACATGGCAGCCTGTGCTCACTTGTTTGCGGAATCAGAGAACGGAGGACTATTTTCATTTGTCTTTGTGCACCGGGAGGAACGTGGTCTGCAGTTTACATGGGAGTTGAAATTAATTCTCATAGTGCACCAAGACCAAGCATCAAACATTGTTAAAATGAAATGAAAACAGATGGGAGGGGGGGATATCACACACCCCGAAGGCATGAAAACTTTACAGAGCTTGAACTGCTGTCAGTGGCATCTCCAAGGGGTCAGGGTGTGTGGACCACACCAGCTGATGCACTCAAGGTGTGTGTGTGTGTGTGTGTGTGTGTGTGTGTGTGTGTGTGTGTGAGAGAGAGAGAGAGAGAGAGAGAGAGAGAGAGAGAGACCATTACTAGCCAATAAACGTCTTTGATGATGAGAAGACTACGGTTATTCAGATGGCCTGGAAATGCACTTTGCACATGCTCATATATAGTCTAGTCCAGTGGTCCTCAAACGTTTTAACACAGGGACCCACTTTTTAGAATGCCAATCTGTCGGGACCCAGAAGTGATGTCATTAACCTAGAAGTTATGACAAGGCTGGAAGTGACATCATCAAGCAGGGAAAATGTTAACATCCCCATATGATAAAAATCAAATCAAATTAAGTAAAATAAAGTTTACAATAAGTGTAACTTTAAAATAAAATAACAAAAAGTCCCCTCCTAAATCCTCCTACATAGTTGCTGATCTGTTTGGGGGGAAAAAAGTTCCCCAAACATCCAAAAGGCTGAAGTCCTATCTATACTTATAGGGGAGTAGGCCCCCTTGGTTATCATTCTTGAAAGCATGTATAAAGCAGCCTATTACATAAGAATGTAAGAAGATCCCTGCTGGATCAGGCCAAAGCCCCATCTAGTCCAGTTTCCTGTATCCCACAGTGGCCCACCAGGTGCCCCAGGGAGCACACAAGACAACAGGCTGCTTGCATTCTGTTGCCACTCCCTTGCACCTTGCATTCTGAGGTAAATTTCTGAAGTAAAATTCTGAGATAATTATGAGGTAAATAAAATAAAATTTGCTGTGCTGTCTGTGCGGAGGGAGCTATAATAACTTGCCACCCAATCTGGGCCTTAAGAACATAAGATGAGCCCAGCTGGATCAGGCCAAGGGCCATCTAGTCCAGCTTCCTGTATCTCGCAGTGGCCCACCAGATACTTCAGGGAGCACACGAGACAACAAGATGCCTGCATCCTGTTGCCACTCCCTTGTATCTGGCATTCTGATGTAGCCTGTTGAAAGGACAGATCTTCATTTCCTCAAACGCAATCACATACCTTGGTAGCATCATGCCTAATATACTAAAAATAAAACGCACATTGAAATGAGTGGAGAAGTACCTGAAATTGGCTCGCTACCCACCTAGTGGGTCCAAACCCACAGTTTGAGAAAGACTGGTCTAATCTGTGTTCATTATTGTTTGACATGTTCCAGGGCTGAACCTTGACACCACGACAATCCAGCAGTGGTGCTCAGCTGCAGGTAGAACACATGCAAGAAAATTGAATTCATTGGTCTGAACCTGAACCGTTTTCAAGCCACTTCTATGCTAAAGTCAATTGGTGAGTATAATAAGAACTCCTTTTTACAGGCAACCCCCTCCTCTTGCTCATTTTATTTGCAGGCCAATAAAACAGGCAGTTTATGACTGGAATAAATACTGAACAGAAAGTGAAACCGACAGCAAGTCTAAGGTGGAACTTTGCTGAAGTCTATAATAGTAAAAAGCTGTACATTTATGGAGCCTCATAACAGTGGATGATTAGAGTGTATTGATGGATTATTGGCTAAATAGCCAAATTGCTCCCCACCACCACTCTAACCACATGGAAATATATGTTGACTTGTTTGGGTCCCATCATCTTGATTAAAATCATGACAAATTGCCACCTGACCTGACCATTTGATACTGTCCCAATTATTAGGATTTCTAGCTGGTGGGGTTTTTTCTTTGCTTTTCATCCTGTTGTTTCATCTGATCATGAAGGTGGTTTCTTTGATAAATACTCTGCGGGCAAAGAAATGTCACTCATTGCTGAAAAGGATTCAGAGCGCAGGCCTAACCTGGATTTAGGCCGGCACAGTTAGGCCAGCAAAGTTTGGCCAGCACAAAGGACACCGTAAAGTATGTCTGGACCACTCTCAAAGTCGAGGAAGATGGTGTAAGTTTATGTGCTGGCCTCCCTGACTCCGAGAGTGGTCCAAACATACTTTATGATGTCCCTTGTGCCGGCCAAACTTTGCTGGCCTAACTGTGCCGGCCTAAATCCAAGTAAGGATTGCACCTTCACTCATCAAGCATTGGAAGGTTTGGTTTTGCCACAGAAACAAGACAGGCATGGTCAACTCCCAACAGGAAAAGAAAACAGCACACATGAGAAGAGAGGCAAAACCTCTGACTGGTACAAAAGAAAAACCAATTGAACTGTGAATTGCTGTGACACGCTTTGATCACATTCAAGAAGAGTCTTCACTCAGAGCCATCCCTTTTGGCTGCTTTGCTAGATGAAAGCCAAGCCAGACGACAACCTGTCAAGAAGCAAATTTCACAGATGAACACCAAGCCTCACGTATGAAATTCGGATTCCTGTTTAAAGCTTAAACAATTAGAAAAATAAATAAATAAATAAATAAAAATACTTGTATTTTTATATCGCCTTTCTTAAGATCACTAGATTTCTCTAATGACTGTAACTCAAGGTGGTTTACATAGGTAGACTTTTATTCACAAACCCGAAGGTTTTTACAATTTACAGAAAAGTTCTGTCTTACAAGAACAACACTCATACAGATCTTTCTTTCTGGATTTAGTACTTCTTTCTTAGCCGCCCGTCTGTCTTCTGCTGGCTGATAAGAGGCTTCCCTGCTCCCACCAGAGATGCAGCTGACTGCAGCACACTCCTCCTCCCACGAGGCAGCTGGAACTCAGCTTTTAATCAGCCGCAGTTTGCAAGGTCTGCCGCTCACAGAGACTTCCGTTAGTCTTGAGCTCACGACCTTCAGATCTTCAGCTGTTATCTTCGAGCAAACGGAGGCATTAACCCTCTCAGCTAAATCTTCTGCCCAAATTTTTATATATATTGGCTCCAAGAGTATGGCTCCTACCAAAAGCAAGGCTGTATGTGTCGTTCCCTGTGGCTGGAGAAGAGCTGCTATGTAGCGGTCTCTCTCTCTCTCTCTCTCTCTCTCTGTGTGTGTGTGTGTGTGTGTGTGAGAGAGAGAGAGGGGGGGGAGAGAAAGAGAGAGAGAGAGAGAGAGTAACGGAAAATGTGGAAATTACCCCAGGAAATTACCCCAGGAGGAATTGCCAGGTGACCTGATACAGTGGAGGATGGTGGGCCTGTACTTTAACTATTCTATAGGGAATTTTGGCAGATGCAGCTCAACATGGAAAGGTTAAAAAAGCTGCACTTCCAAAATTTCTGCTTCCATACAATGGTTAAAGGCAGTATTTCTCAATCTGTGGATCGGGAGCCCCTTGGTCAGTGGTGTCATTCAAATGATTTAGTAACAGGAACTCACTTTTGATTGGCACTTGCCGGGAACCGGGAACCAGCCACGGAGCCCGTTAGGATCCGGAAAGCCCGTTCTGGTCCGTTCCCCCTGAATGACATCACTGCCCTTGGTACTGTCAGGTGTGTTGTGGAAAGATAGGAGCAGCCATCTTGGAAGCTGCAGACTTTACTCTTGCTATATACCTTGTGAGAGTGTTCACAGTTTGAATCTTCAAGTGAGGGATTTTTTTAAAAAATTGTTTTCAATTCAGTGCTTTGCCATCATATTTTGTCCTCATCTTGCTTTCTGTCAAGGATGTTTCACGGTTGTGCAATTGCTGCAGGCCAAGAATGCCAGTCTGAATTCCAGGAGTGTCATTTGATTATGTCACAATGACGGAACTTACTGCTTGATGATGTCACTCTCAGTTATGACATCACTTCCAGGTTAATGACATCACTTCCAGTGGATCCTGACACGAGTTGCCATTCTAAAAAGTGAGGTCCAGTCTAACAAGTTTGAGAACCACTGATTAAAGGTATTGGCACTCTATTGTTAGGGACTTTTGTTGTTGAAAACCACTTTTGGGGGGTTAAAATGGCTGAATAAAAACACAAAACATTGCATTTTGGTGTTCATTTGCTAGAAATTCAAATAGACTACGTTTTCAATTAGAAATAATACTGTGGCTGCATCTGCTGACACTATATCATCTACCGAGTACATTTTTAAAGCATTTAAAATTAATAAAAATGAGAATGTAGAATAAAAACACACAACACTACAATTTGCTATTTTAATAAAGAAATTTTTTGGGGGGAAATATCATCAAAAAACCACACGCCTATCTATTGTATCTGTCACTCAGGGAGTGGCTCATCTAGGTAGACAGACATTCAGAGATATTTATCTCCACAGAGATGATGGAGACCAAAACTGTTCTGGAAGAAAGTCAGTTCTCTGCTTCAAAGTAAGTAAACTGACTCGGCTAGGAAAAGAAACGGACCGCAAGATTTCCCTGGTTGTGGTTCGTGGCCACGGGCATGCTGGAGACAGAGGGCAGCTTTCAAAGTGAGCCAGTGCCCTCTGCTGGGCAAAGAGCTGCCTCACACCTTCCCAGAGGAAAACCTCCCAGCGCACAACAGGGCTGGTGTAAAGAGGATCAGAGCAAGCACCCTGTTTTCCCGAGGCCCTTAACAGATATGGACAATGCAGACCAATCGTTCTGCATTGAGAATGACCTCAGAGTAGGTTGGAAGGTGCATGTACACAAAGATCTTGGAGGCGGAGACCCCAATTGCCTGCAAGAACTCTACAGCCTGTTCCTTGTCCCCCCGCAGAGTCAAACTGCTCTGCACACCAGGACTGTGTTCCGCCGAGAAATTCAGACCAAGACATGGAAGCTTCATGCATGAAGCTGTGCACTGTTGCAACGGAGAAGAGATAGAATGATGTGATTATGATTCTGGCAGACCGCAGCAACACTTAAGTGGATACTTGGCAGACGAGGTCAAGAGACGCGGTTCCCCTCTTCCCATCCCTCCCATTCAAGAGCTGATAAATCAATCCATCTGGATTTCATCTGTTAACAGCTCTTTTTTAAATCAGCCTTCAGATCATGAACTGGGAAGGGCCCGAGCGACCACAATGGTGATGGTTACCTTCATCTCGCCAGTTGGAGCCACTGCAGTGGAACACACGTGCGTTGTCCTCACTTGGGTTTGGTCGGTTTTCAAGCTGTCCAGTTTGGCTCATCCTTTGGCAAAAGCAAATAAGGTTGACGTTATCCCATGAATTGGAAAGGAAAGATAGATGAATCCTCTCGAAACGGTTCCACTAGAACTTGTGTGCCCCAAGCTTCTGAAGTGCGGTGATGGTGGAACGCAGGCAACCGAAGGGAAATGTAGAGCTGAGTTCTGGCGGCTGAGGGCTTCGTTTGTCAAGCTGGGATATGTGTCTCTGGATCAGTGTTATTCAAACTGTGGGTCGGGATCCACTTGGTGGGTCGCAATCTGATGCCAGGTGGGCAGTAATGGTAACTAAATGATTTAGCAACAGGTACTCACTTTTGATTGGCACTTGTGTCGGGGCCTGCCCACCGGAAGTGAGGCCATAGCCAGAACCCAGGAACTACCCCCAGGAACCGCCGCGCCTCCTCGGTAGGCCGTGCGGCGGCCCAGGATAAGGTTTGGGAGTCCCGGGCCTTCCCCGGGGCCTCTGCGCGGGCTGCCGATTCCCCCCCCCCCAGGAACCGCCATGCCTCCTCAGGAGGGAGCCCCAGGCAGCCTACCTGCTCACACTGCTGCTGCCGTCGGTCTCCCTCGCTCCACTGCCTGCCTGCCTGGCTCTGAGAACGTGCAGGCAATTCAAACGTGCAGGCAATTCAACGTTGCAGGGGGCGGGGCGGGGCGACGATGCAGTCGATGAGTGGGCGGGTGAATGGGCGGGGCCAGCCCTAATCCTAGGAACGGGTATGTGCGTACCCCCGTGTACCCGCTACATGACATGTCTGCAGGTGGGTCGTGGAAAGCTGGGAGCAGCCATCTTGGAAACTGCAGACCTTACTCTTGTTCTATTCCCTTTGTGAGTGTTAACAGTTTGAATTTTCAAGTGAGGGTTCTTAAATTTTGTTTTTAGGTCAGTGATTTGACATCATATTTTGTCCTAGTCTTGCTTCCTGTCAGGGATGTTTTATGGCTATACAATTGCTGCAGTCCAAGAATGCCAATTTGCATTTCAGGAGTGTCATTTTATTATGTCACAATGACAGCACTTCCTGCTTGATGGTGGCATTTACAGCTATGACATCACTTCCAGGTTAATGACATCACTTTATAGGTCCCAACATGAGTGCCATTCTAAAAAGTGGGTCCCGGTCTAAAACGTTTGAATACCACAGCTGTAGATATTTTAGAGCGCAATCCTAACCTGGAGTTAGGCCCACACAGTTAGGCCAGCCAAGTTTGGCTGGCACAAGGGACATCATAAAGTATGTTTGGACCACTCTCGGAGTCAGAGAGGAGGATGCACATCTGTCTGCTGGCCTCTCTGACACCAAGAGTGATCCAAACATACTTTACAGTGTCCCTTGTGCCAGCCAAACCTGGCTGGCCTGTGCCAGCCTAACTTCTAGTTAGGATTATGCTCTGAATTAGCAAAGATCCCATTTGTTAAAAAAGGGATGCTTAAAATGTATGTCCATCCAAAACACTTTTGCTCTGGTCTGGAAGACAATCAAAGGATGCTCTCGCCTTCTGGGAATTGATAAATAGTGACCTTCAGATATACAGCAATCCTCATGTTACATACTGAAAGAAGATTATTTTCCCAAGGCAGCTGGGAATGTTTCAAATAATGCTTGGGACTGGGGGCAGTGGATCCTGATCATTTGAAACAGATTGGGCTCCAAGCCTCAGAGCTTGTCTCTTAGTTTCTTCCATCCTGACCTCCAGCCTCCGACTAATTACACCATTTGGTAGTCATAAAACCATTAGTCAACCATCTTGAATGGGATCATCCTTATTACTGCCAAACTCGTTCATTCCGCAAGACAGATTTGTCCTGGATGGAACGTGGATACTGTCTGTACAAACACGGAAGAAGACAAGCGGAATTACCCATCTAACTCCAGATCTGTCAGCCCGGTGGGTGTTTTGCCAAGACATCAATGTAATTTATTCGTTGTCAAAACTGGATTTCTGGACTAAGGAAGAGAGGGCTTTTGCCGGAGTGCAAGGAAGCTGTAGACTGGGGCGCTCAGATGCTGTGTATGTCCACATTTAATATACACCTAAGGGTGCAATCCTAACCTGGAATTAGGCTGGCAGAAGTTAGGCCAGCAAAGTTTGGCCAACACAAGGGCCACTGTAAAGCACATTTGGACTACTCTCGGAGTCAGGAGGATGGCGCACGTCTGCATGCTGGCCTCTCCGACTCCGAGAGTGGTCCAGACATACTTTACGGTGTACCTTGTGCCAGCCAAACTTTGCTGGCCTAACTGTGACAGCCCAACTCCAGGCTAGGATGGCACTCTCAATTAGACTTCAGCTAAGAGAAGGATAGACCAGTCCATCCTCTCCTCTCTCTGTTGTCGACATCTGATGTATGAAAATGAGGGCGCAATCCTAACCTGGAATTAGGCTGGCAGAAGTTAGGCCAGCAAAGTTTGGCCAGCACAAGGGCCACTGTAAAGCGCATTTGGACCACTCTCAGAGTCAGGGAAGATGGCGCACATCTGTGTGCTGGCCTCTCTGACTCTGAGAGTGGTCCAAACATACTTTATGGTGCCCCTTGTGCTGGCCAGACTTTGCTTTATTTACCTCGTATTTACCTCAGAAATTTACCTCAAAATAGCATATACAAGGGAGTGGCGTTTGGACCACTCTCGGAGTCAGGGAAGATGGCGCACGTCTGTGTGCTGGTCCAAGGGAGCAAATGTTTCCTTGCCCCAGGGAGGCCTCTGGAGACTGAAACTCTCCTGCAGGATGCCACGACTGCCGCTTTGGCCCGTTTGCATCGCCACACGGGGACTGGGCTGCTCAAGCGCTTCCGTGGAAGGGGCCAAAGGTGGCTCCACAATGTCTCAGACAGGATTAAAACAAGGTTTAAATGCAATACAAGGGTACAGCTCAAGTGTAACATATAGTTTTGGTCACTACATCTCTAAAAGGACATAGTGGAGCTGGAAAAGATGCAGAAGGGAGGGACTGGATAGATTTCTAGAGGAAAAGTCCATCTATAGGCTGTGATGGGTGGGGCAACCTCCCTCCATACTTCAGAATGCCAGGTGCAAGGGAGTGGCCACAGGATGCAAGCATCTTGTTGTCTACTGAGCCCCCTCAGGCACCTGGTGGGCCACTGTGAGATACAGGAGGTGGGACTAGATGGGCCTTTGGCCTGATCCAGAGGACTTTTGTTATGTTCTTATGAGAGAGAGAGAGAGAGAGAGAGAGAGAGAGAGAGAGAGAGAGATATGATGATGATGATGATGATGATGATGATGATGATGATGATGATGATGTGATATATGGGTTTTTTGGTCAGTTCACAGTGTTGCACATGTGACACGGATCAAGTCTCAGGGCCAGCCAGTGACTTTCCTGCACCTGAGAGGGTATGCCAAATACTGCCATCTCTTCCCTGGTGGTATGCCAACTGAGGCTGTCGCTCACCGCTCCCTGTTTTCTATTCTGGTCTGTCCCCCTCTTCCTTTTCTAAACCAGAGATTGTAGGGAAGAGAACAGGGAGGAAGAGAGAGAGCTCCTCTGTTGCCTAAGGCAACCAGCTCAGTTGGCTTTATGTATGGACCAGCCTGAGCAACTGTTGTTGGTAGGGATTTCTGGTAAAATCAGAGAATTCAAGAGACATATTACCAGGAGTGAGTTCTGGGGGCCAACATCTGCGAGTGGGAAGAGGAGACTGCTCCAGTGCATCTCTCATTTTGGAATTAAAAAAAAAAATTTCAATACCGAAGTAAAACGATGGTTTAACACAGTCTTGAGTCTCCCCCTGCTGGTAAAAGAGGAGAAAAAACCATCTCACAACTGAGCACGTGGAAAGCAAGCTGATGAGACAGAATTTCCCCCACGCCAAGCATTGTTTAAAGAAAAAAACAGGGCCAATTCTCTTTCAGCTGCCAGGAGGGACATCTGCAGGAGATTCTCTACTCAATGAGCAATTGCCCCACCCAGCAGGAAAAGCTGCTTTCAGGCCCACACAATCCAGGCCCCAGTCCTGAGGCTAGCCCAGGAGTGTGCGTCATGACACCTAAGGCCATCGTGGCACACTCACAGGGGTGCCGCAAGACGCCCCCTTCTACCTGTGCTCTTTGGCTCTTGTTGCCATTACCTGTTGCCATTTTGGCTCTTGCAACATCTCGTGAGATCCACGAGATGGCAGTGCCCAAATCTAGCAATCTGGGATCTCATGAAATCTGCTGAGAGCTGGGAAGCAGCTTGCCGCCAGGAAGCTGATCAGGCTGCGAGGTCACAGAGCTCTGGCCGGAAATCTCATAGAAAGCGGAGATTGAGAGCAGCAAGAGTTTCTGTATTCTCGGAGAAAGCTTCTTGCAGTGGAGTACAAGCAGTTACCGCAGAAGTTCCATCCAACATTCCATTACCAGTAACACGTGCCTACACCACCGACAATGACCCACACTCACTGGTGTTTGGACCACTCTCGGAGCCAGGGAGGGTGGCGCATGTCTGTGTGCCGGCCTCTCTGACTCCGAGAGTGCTCCAAACATGCTTTACAGTGGCCCTTGTGCCGGCCAAACTTTGCTGGCCTAACTGTGCTGGCTGAAGTCCAGGTTCAGATCAGAGGCAGATCTACAGGGAGGGCAAAGCTCTAAGTGTTGCAAGAAGCCTTACCCTGCCATGTAAATCCCGCCTCTCCCTTGCTGCTGTAGCCAGTAAGCAACGCCAAGATGTTGCTTTTCCCTGTGAGGATTGGCTAAAATGGTGCAGGAAAGGAGTGATTTCCACGGCAAAGTAAGGCTTCTTGTAAAACTTAGAGCTTTGCCCTCCCTTAGATCTGCCTCTGGTTCGGATTGCGCCCTAAATTTGATTTTGATGTGGGGATGGAGGGGGGGCTACAAAATCTTCTTTGACCCTGGGTAGCAGATGCCTTAGTTATACCCCTAAACCTTAGCAGGGTGCGACCAGGGTGCGGCTGAGGAGTTGTCACAAACTCAACAAAGTTTCAGTGCCCTGCCTGTAAATGAATGAGTTGGACCACTCCGTGTGGAGACTGGCAGAGGACCGGGGAGAGGCTGCCAGCATTCCAAGGTGCTGATGTGCAGGTCAGCAGAAGGGAAGAAGCAGAGCTACTCCTTGCCTTTGGAATTCCAAGAGTGGGGCACTGGCTCCCCACCCACCAATACAGACACCAGCAGCTGGCACAGGGAATCTGGCCTAGTGGCAGGAAGGCCCAGTGTCTGCCAATGCAGGGATCAAATGGCCCAGTTGCAACCAGACACGGGCTGCATATCTTTGGGGGCGCAATCCTCACCTGGAGTTAGGCCGGCACAGTTAGGCCAGCAAAGTTTGGCCGGCACAAGGGACACCGTAAATCGCATTTGGACCACTCTCAGAGTCAGGGAGGATGGAGCACGTCTGTGTGCTGGCCTCTGTCTCTGAGAGTGGTCCAAACATACTTTATAGTGCCCCTTGTGCTGGCCAGACTTTGCTTTATTTACCTCATATTTGCCCCAGAAATTTACCTCAGAAATTTACCTCAGAATGCCAGATACAAGGGAGTGGCGTTTGGACCACTCTCGGAGTCAGGGAGGATGGC
>JAJKFI010000023.1:3222294-3267587 GCA_029204185.1 Lerista edwardsae
CCTAACCTGGAGTTAGGCCGGCACAGTTTGGCCAGCACAAGGGGCACAGTAAAGTATGTTTGGACCACTCTTGCAGTCAAGAGTGGCCAGCACACAGACGTGTGCCATCCTCCCTGACTTCGAGAGTGGTCCAAATGCACTTTACAGTGTCCCTTGTGCCGGCCAAACTGTGCTGGCCTAACTCCAGGTGAGGATGATGCTCTCATTGATACTTCCCCCTCCCTGCTGTTGGAAGCTGCTTTACTCTGAGTCAGTCCATTGGTGTCCCTCCGCTCTCAGCTCAGAAGGTCCCCTTGATTGACAAAGGGGCCCCAAGGTTCTGAGTGGAGGTGGGAGGGGCCTCTTTCTCAGCCCCAGCATCCTTTAGCTGGAGGCGCAAAATCATGTCCGGTTTGTCAGTCCCAGACTTGCTGAAAGAACAAAGGTAGGGAGGAGGTGCAAGATGGAGCCAGCCCCAAAGGGTGCCAGTGGGGTTCTCTTGCTCTAAAGGTCTGTTCACACATACTACAGAGGGGTCCTCATTATCTATGGGGGGAGGGTTCACACAAACTCCTGATACCAAAGTCCGTGGATGCTGAAGTCCATGAGAGGCCAGGGTTAGGGTCAGTGGTGTCATTCAAATGATTTAGGAACAGGAACTCACTTTTGATTGGCACTTGTCGGGAACCAACCACGGAGCCCTTTAGGATCCGGAATGCCCGTTCTGGTCCGTTCCCCCTGAATGACATCACTGCCTTTGCCCCCCTAGGAATCTGGAGTCGCTCCCTTTAACCCTCTGAGTGCCGGCCAACCAAGAAGAAAAGCTCTTTGCAGAGGAATTGGGAGGGGGGAGGAGGGAGAGTGAAGTGGGCGGAGTCAGCCCTAATTTTAACTAGTGGAACCGAGTTCCCCTGCGTTCCCCCTGCATGACATCACTGGTTAGGGTGCTGCAAAAGCTTAACCGGAGGCAGTGCCAGCCCCTCCCCCCCCCGGCAGAGGTTGTGCTGGCCTCCCTGGTTCTTCCAAAGGCCACTCGGACAGGACCGGAAGTTGCGGATGCAAACCGGGACTTCTAGTCCCATCTCAGATCCACAGACGCTAAGCTCCTGGACAAGGAGGTGCCCACAGTGCACGATTTGCAGGGCATGTCCGTGCTTTGTGGCTCCCTGAGGGCTGAAGGTCTGCTGACCTGCCTCCATGAAAAAAGTTTCCTATTTACGGTGGTAGAAACTCCTCACCTGCAGGACTTCCCTTCGGAAGCTCCCCTCCTCTCTTGCAATTTGTGTTGCGTTTGATCCAGTGCTTTATGGCCTCTTATGGGGCACACGTGGGCAGGGCTGTGATCACGGGTGTGTCTCTTCTGTCTCCCAGGCGTGCGGCTACGGTGAAGGGAGTGATGCCCTGTGCACCCCTTGCCAGCCCAGGAGGTTCAAGGAGAGCTGGGGCCATCATGGCTGCAAGCCCTGCCTCTCCTGTCGGCTCATCAACCGCCTCCAGAGGTCCAACTGCTCTGCCACCTCCGATGCCGTCTGCGGAGAGTGCTTCCCTGGGTACGTACTACGGGGTCTGTGGGATCTGGATGGACTAGATGGTGACAACCCAAAGGCACAATTTGCACAATGTAGGCATGGCTGTAGCAGAGAGCCATGTTACAGGAGAGTTCCGGAAGGCCATAGAATCAGGCCGCAATCCTAACCTAGCGTTAGATTGGCACAGTTAGGCAAGCAAAGTTTGGCTGGCACAAGGCACAGTTAGGCCAGCAAAATTTGACCAGCACATGGGCCACCGTCAAGTATGTTTGGACCACTCTCAGAGTATGAGAAGCCAGCACACAGACATGCACCATCCTCCCTGTCTCCAAGAGTGGTCCAAATGCCACTCCCTTGTATCTGGCATTCTGAGGTAAATTTCTGAGGTAAAATTCTGAGTTAAATAAAGCAAGGTCTGGTCAGCACCCTGACTCCAAGAGTGGTCCAAATGCCACTCCCTTGTATCTGGCATTCTGAGGTAAATTTCTGAGGTAAAATTCTGAGTTAAATAAAGCAAAGTCTGGTCAGCACAAGGGCCACCATCAAGTATGTTTGGACCACTCTCGGAGTATGAGAAGCCAGCACGCAGACGTGCACCATCCTCCCTGACTCCGAGAGTGGTCCAAATGTGCTTGACGGTGGCCCATGTGCTGGCCAAATTTTGCTGGCCTAACTGTGCCAGCCTAACTCCAGGTTAGGATTGTGCCCTCATAGAAAGCACCCACAAGGTCATCTAGTCCACCCCCTGCCTATAGCAGGAAATCCTCCTAGGGCAGGGGTATCAAACATAAGGTCCATGGTCCGGATGCAGCCCCTTGAAGCAATTTCTTCAGCCCCTGTTATAACTGGGCTCTCCCACAAATGATATTATCTTGAATATGATCAGGCCGTCTCATGGCTTGAGTTTATGAACAGGATTTGCACATTTTCTCTTCTGACATTTGCAGCTAGTGAACTTCTGTGTGAGAACAAAATGCTTATCTCTGGCTATCATCTGCATAATGACAATATTATTACTATTTGCCTGTAAACCGCTTTGTGAACTTTGTGGTGAAAAGCGGTATATAAATACTAGTGATTGATTGATTGATTGATTGATTGATTGATTGATTGATTGATCAATCAATCCTGCTTATTGATTTCACTTCCTGCCCTCAGCAGACACCATGGATACTATTCACCCAGTTTATGCAGAGGCGGCTCTACAGGGAGGGCAAAGCTCTAGGTGTTGCCAGAAGCCTTACCCTGTCATGTAAATCCCTCCTCTCCCTTGCTGCTGTAGCCAGTAAGCAACGCCAAGATGTTGCTTTTCCCTGTGAGGATTGGCTAAAACAGTGCAGGAGAGGAGTGATTTCCACTGCAAGGTAAGGCTTCTTGCAAAACTTAGAGCTTTGCCCTCCCTTAGATCTGCCTCTGAGTTTATGAAATTAGTTTGACACCCCTGTCCTAGAACACCTCTGGCAGGTGCCTTTTGGGCTTCTGTTTGAAGGTTTCCAGCAAGGGAGAATCCACTACCTCCCTCCTCATTGAACCACCCTGACCAGCAATAATTTTTTCCCGCTGTCCTACTGGAATCTCCTCTCTTATAGTTCATATGCATTTGGTCTAGTTCTTTATGATCTCAGATAAACCAATAAGATGTTCAGGAGGATTCGAAGCTGGCAAAATACAGGGTGCAATCCTAACCTGAAGTTAGGCCGGCACAGTTAGGCCAGCAAAGTTTGGCAGGCACAAGGGCCACCGTAAAGTATGTTTGGACCACTCTTGGAGGCAGAGGGGCCAGCACACAGACGTGCGCCATCCTCCCTGACTCAGAGAGTTGTCCAAACGTGCTTTTCGGTGGCCCTTGTGCCGGCCAAACTTTGCTGGCCTAACTAAGCCAGCCTAACTCCAGTCCTACGCTGATTGGAGATTGTTCTTTGAGATAAAGCAGCATCTTACCCTGTTCAAGTGACCCTCTGAGCTGCTTCCCATTAAACCCACTGTCTTTCCTCATGGCAGCTTCTACAGCAAAACCCAGATCGGAGGACTCCGGGATCTAGAGTGTGTTCCCTGCACAAAGCAAACTCCCTCTTCGGAACTGCAGTGTATGTAGCAACGACCTCTTCTAAGACTTGCTTGCCATGCATCTAATTTGCCCTTGTCAAGTCTCCGCTGTTTTCAACCTTTTTCATCTCACGGCAACTGAAAAAGCACTAAAATTGTCAAGACACACCACTGAGGTTTTTTTGACAATTGAGAAGGCACAGCTGGTGGGGGGGGCACCTCCCCCAAAGGCCTTATATGAGGAGGACCTTCCCCAAACCCTCCCCCAAATTCCTGCGGCACACCTGCAGACCATTTGCGGCACACCAGCATGTCATGGCACACTGGTTGGAAAGAGCTGTAATAACAATCGCTCTGGAAGTGTTGATATATTTTGAAAGACAGCAGATACATTCATACACTGAGAGCGCAATCCTAGACAAAGCCAGCCTAGTAAGGCCAACATAGCAGGGCTGTATCCTACAGCCCATTCGGAGGCAGCAGCAGCAACGTCCAGGAGAAGGGGAGGTTTTCCCCTTGCACCCACGTAAGCCCCAGTTGCCCCTATGGGCCTGCTCCGATCTGCTCCGGTAAAATAGCCGGCGCAGAGGAATGTGGGCAGGAGCGGCCCGAATCGGGGCCTCCCTGGCGAGGGACAGGGTTTAGGATTTGGCACTATGGCTGTACTGCGTACCGCCATCTTTGCCCACTGTGCCGCCCAGTCACGTCAGCTGAATGCCCTCACGGAGGCCCTGTGACGGCGGTGCAACGCCGACACTGGACTGGTGCATGGCCGATGCTGCTCGCGCCAATCCAGCGCCGTCCCAGCGCCACAGCGCCGACGCGGATGTGCTTTACGGCATATTTGCGACAGCCGGCCCAGGGTTGCAGAGCCAGCGCACGGGGGTGTAGGATTGCTCTGTAAATAGATGGATACCTGGGCATTTGCCCATCCTCAGTTAAACTTCTGAAGGGTCCTTTGGCCGGGGGAGGGGGAGGGAGGGAGGAAGGGAGGGAGGGAGAGATGTTCTTGGACTGAGCCAGGTTAGAACCACTTCCATGAGCCCCCACCTTGCACTTCTGTGGCTCCTGTTGGTGGACCTGGGGTGGTGGAAGGGACGTGGTCCGAGGTTCCTGCATCTCTTTCTGCCCAGCTAATAATTATAGCCATGCTGACGCTATGCCGGCCTCCACCGACTACCAACTCTCAGAATCCCTACCTCCAAAGCAGCAATGCCCAATTTCTTTGCTTGTCCGTTCATTTATATTTTTTTCCGTTCCACATTTTCAGGGCAGAGCCGCAGGTCCTCAAAGGCCAGGCCTGTTAAGTCAATTAAAAACTGTACAGGAGAAAAGCAAAGCCCAAATGGAACTAAAACGGCCCGTTAAAGGGAAAAAAAGTCAGGGAAAACGGGAGCAGAACCAAAGCTGGGGTCTGTTGACTGAAGACCTGGTAAAAGGAAAAGCTCTTTAGGAGAAGTGGGGAAGGTATTGTGGGCTAAACTAACTGGGCCTCCCAGAACAGAGAGTCTCCAGGGAGAAGGCTCTGCCCAAAAACTGTCACATGGTGGATGCCCTCCCAGAAGACCCAAGCAAATGGAAAGAGGCCGTCCTTTCAGCCCCCAGAACCTGCCCCACTTCCTTCCTCGCTTTGCTCCCATTGACCTTTTCACTGCTCTCCCGGCAGGCCGTTCCAGAGTGAGCTCGGTGAAGGTGGAAAGTCCGCCAGCCCCTGCTCAGGACACAGCCCTCGTGGTGCTCACCAGCAGTGCCCTGGCCATCATCGTCCTGGCGCTCCTGACGACCTCAATCCTCTACTGCCGGCGGTTTTGGAAGAGCCAATGCCAGCAGGGTGAGTCCGGGAGCAGAACCGAGGAGACCATGCGGCCCGCATCGGGGCCACCTCCCAAGCCCGCCCCCGTCACGCCCCCGCCTCCCTCCCTCCCTCCAATCCAGTGGTGTTATTCTACCGGAACGCTGGGCGGGACATCCGGGTGATCGGCAGCCCGCCCGTCGCGTTCCGCAGCGTTCCGCCGTTTGCGTAACGTACGCAAGCGGTGTAATTGGTTACGCAAACGGCGTAACGCTGCGGAACGCGACGGGCGGGCTGCCGATCACCCGGATGTCCCGCCCAGCATTCCGGCAGCATAACACCACTGCTCCAATCCCCGCACCGCCTCGGCAGAGAGCCTCCCTTGCAGCAGCGCCGATCCTGTTGCTTTAACGCCAACGCAGGGGTGCCGATCTGCACTCCCGCATCGGCGCTAAGGGCGCAGCATCAGCGCAGCCCCGTTGTGCTGATGCTGCACGGGATTCAGGATCGTGCTGCCCGTAGATGTGTTTATAGGTATACTAGCACACAATGTAACTTTTGGGGACTTGTGTGCGAGGCAGATGCACATACGGTTCCCTTGCACAGCCAGTGCCTTGGTGCCTCCGCTGACACTGCCTTGCCAATGTGTTCTTTGCTTCCCAAGTGCTTCTGAGGAGTCGGGATCACTCCGGCCAGAGAGTGCTGTTTCAGGCTTCCGTTGTGCCCGCCGGCTTCCCTTGCCAGGAGCAGCTCTCCAGCCCCTGCTGCTTGGGCATAAGGACCTTAAGCCAGAGACCACGGGAAGGTGATTTCCTAATCCCTGTTTTTTTGGGATGGGGCAGTGTGTGTGGGCGAGTTACTGTACTGCCGGTGGGATCCAAGGAATCGGTGTCACCTGTGTATGCATGAGGGACTCACACATTCATCAATGCTTTGGAGTTGGCTCAGTGGCCCCGCCCCATAGGTAGCTACGCCACTGGTAACGGTAAAGGTTTCCCCACGACCGAATGGTCTCCTTGTGACCAACTGTAGGGGGTGGCGCAGTGGATTAAACCGCTGCTGCTGAGCCTTCTGACCGGAAGGTTGGGAGTTCGAGACCGCGCGACGGAGTGAGCTCCCGTCGCTTGTCCCAGCTCCTGCCAACCTAGCAGTTCGAAAGCACCTAAAAATGCAAGTAGATAAGTAGGGACCACTTTGGTGGGAAGGTCACGTTGTTCCGTGCGCCTTGGCGTATAGTCATGCTGGCCACATGACCACGGAAGCTTGTCCTTGGACAAATGCTGGCTCTACAGGCTTAGAAATGGAGATGAGCACCGCCCCCTACAGTTGGTCACAAGGAGACCATTCGGTTGTGGGGAAACCTTTACCTTTACCAGTGGCGTAGCTATCTATGGGGCGGGGGTGCAGCGCCCCAGGTGCCATCCTCAGGGTGGGTGTCCCCACTGAACCCCAAATTTCAAAAATCACAAGTATTTATGTAATACGGCCATCATGCTGTGTAGCGTTGGATGTGGAATTTCATCGGTAATTCAGTGGAGAAAAATGACGTGCAATATCTCTATTATAGCAAAGGTTATGCCCAAACAATTAAAAACAAAAGAAGAAGTTTTTGTAAAAATTGCAGTGGTTTTTTTTTAAAGTTACGGTTTTAAGGGATACTACTATCATGCTGTATACGGTTTGATGTGGAATTTCACCAGAAATCCAATGGAAAAAAATGGAGTGTAATATTTTTATTCTAGCAAAGGTTATGGCCAAAAAACAAACAAAAGAACCCACCCCAAAATACAAGTGTCTTATGCTGGGGTGTCTGTGGGCCTGTGGGCCTGAAGGATGAATCCACAAATTTTGTCCGGGGGGGGGGGTGTTGTCAAAAATTTATGGGCCCCGGGTGCAAAATGAACTCGCTACGCCACTGGGTTGGCTCCTATTGCACAGAAACCCCTCCATGTGTTCTTCAACCTGTCGTGCTTTTGCTTTAGGTCCTGGTGAAGTGGTCCAGTTTGTCTCCGAAGCCGATGCCTCTGGGTTTCATCTGCCTCTCCAGCAGCCTGAGCTGGACGTGTCCAAGCGCATTGGCTCCGGCGCTCCGCCTGCACGGAGCCTACCGGAGAGCCAGCCCCTGCTCCGGAATTCGGGCTGCAGCGACTGCTCTGCTGGCAGTTCTTCTTTCCCAGAACTCCGGCGGGACTCTGCTGGGGACCCAGCACCCCTCTCCTCCTGCGCCACTGAGATGCACCCCCACTGGCCTCACGCCCCAGTGGAATGCACCGAGCTGGACCTGCAGACATTCTCCAGACAGGCAGAGTTTGTAGACCCCCAAAACCAAGAGGAGGAGGCTCAAAGGCGCACACGAGGCATGCCTGAACTCACCCCTGAGGCTCCTGCATGCCACATCCACCCAGTGGTACCAGCCGCACTCTCTTGGGAGTCCTCTCCAGCCTCATGTCCCTCCTTCCGAAATCCGACTGCTGAAAGTGGGGACCAGCTGGTAAGTTTCTCCTGATCTTCTTTCTCTTCCGGCACATTCCTAAACTGGAGTTAGGCCGGCCCAGTTAGGCCAGCAAAGTTAGGCCAGCACAAGGGACACCGTCAAGTATGTTTGGACCACTCTTGGAGTCAGAGAGGCCAGCACACAGAGGGGCGCCATCCATCCTCTCTGACTCCGAGAGTGGTCCAAATGCCACTCACTTGTATCTGGCATTCTGAGGTAAATTTCTGAGGTAAAATTCTGAGGTAAATATGAGGTAAATAAAGCAAAGTTTGGCCAGCACAAGGGACACCGTAAAATACCGTATGTTTGGACCACTCTTGGAGTCAGAGAGGCCAGCACACAGAGGGGCGCCATCCATCCTCTCTGACTCCGAGAGTGGTCCAAATGCCACTCACTTGTATCTGGCATTCTGAGGTAAATTTCTGAGGTAAAATTCTGAGGTAAATATGAGGTAAATAAAGCAAAGTTTAGCCAGCACAAGGGATACCGTAAAATATGTTTGGACCACTCTCAGAGTCAGAGAGGCCAGCACACAGACGTGCGCCATCTTCCCTGACTCCCAAAAACGCTTTACAGTGGCCCTTGTGCTGGCCAAACTTTGCTGGCTTAGTTTATGCCGGCCTAACTCCAGTTTAGGATTGTGCTCTTAGAAAGAGCAGCCGCTGCCAGGTGTCTTGTCCACTATTCGTGTCCCAGCAGACCTTTTCTGGTTAATTCATATCTTCTTTCTTTAGTGTTTCAGTGATTGTTTACCCTGCTTTGTTTTAGTGTTTCGGTGTCATGATTTCTTACAATTAGAAGTGGGAGAAAATAGTCTGATCTTTTTGCGGATGTTGATGTTTTCCAAAGTTAGACGTGGAGAAAGACATGTTATATGTTTTTATTTAACATTTACCTTATAATTTTACATTATAATGGCTTTTAAAAGTGTGCTAGGTAGGTGGTATACAGTCAGCAGATGCAGCCACACTCATTACCTATGCCTAAAGGGGCAGTCCTAATCCTAACCTGGAGTTAGGCCAGCACAGTTTGGCCAGCTCAAGGGACACTATAAAGTACGTTTGGACCAGTCTCGGAGTCAGGGAGAGTGGTGCATGTCTGTGTGCTGGCCTGTCTGACTTGGAGTGTGGTCCAGACATGCTTTATGGTGGTCCTTGTGCCAAGTCAAATTTTGCTGGCCTAATGGTGCTGGCCTAACTCCAGGTTAGTAATAAATAAAAACTAAATCAAATTGTTTTTGCAATTTTCTTGCAAACATGAGACGTGCAGAAAGTGGTGGTATGTGTTTTTATTTCATGAGCACCACTTTCTCCTACTTACATTGTTCCTGTTTTGACAGCATTTCTTAGGCCTCACCAGGGAACATGAGAAATGATGTAAACTTTTTAAAAATAGTAGAGATGAAATGATTTGTGGTGGACAGTGATGGAGGGTAGAGACAGGACTTCCCAGCAGCTACTGCCCACTTGCTCATCCCAGATCTTTTCAATGACTTTATCACTCACTCTCTTACAGGGAAATGATGCTTGGAGCCTTGTGACTGAGATCGGTAATGCCACACAAGGTTAGTGAATAGCTGTGCATGGCTTGCCACTGGTGGGTGGCCACAGAGAGGTCTTCACTTGCATAGCTGGAGCAGTGAGGCATCACTAGGGGGTACCAGGGTGTGTGGACTGCACCAGGTGATGCCCTCAAGGGGTTTGCATGACACTGTAACTGACCATATTTGTGAAAATCTTGGTATTTTTGAATAATGCCATCATCTTATATATCATTCAATGCAGAATTTAATGTGGAATGCAATGAAACAAACCACTTTGAAATAGCTCTTTTCTATCAAAGGTTAGTGCCAAATAATCAGAAAAGGAAAACACAACTCCCTTATGTAGCAAAAAATGGATTTCCTTGACTCAACACTGACCAATGGGATTGAGTGTTCTGAGAGCCAATGAGGTGTTGTTATGGCACAGCAGGGAACCAATACGGTGTTAGTATGAGTCAGCTCTCCTTTCCATGGATCCGAGCTAATACTAGAACTCCTATTCAGTTGTGTGAGTGTCATCAAGTTGGTCACTGTTTTTTTTTTTTGTTGGTTACAATTTTGGGGTGACCTGGACTGTTATATATTTTTAAAAAATAAAGGTAATGGGAGTTATGCCAACCCTTGTGATGTCACTGCATTTAGGCTGTGCATGTTACCACTACTGGCATCCTTCAGTCTCGAAAGTCTATGGTAACGTGCTCTGAATAGAGGTCCTGGAACAGCGTCTGGTGTGGCCAAAAAGGCCCATTCGAGAGTGACAATCCCTTCCACGCTGAGACTGCAACTACAGTCCATCCCCTGTCCATCCCCTGATTTCGTTGGCTTCCTTGCCTCAGCCTGTTGCGCAAGTGTCTCTTCGAGTTGGGAGGGGCCATGCTGCACCGCCTGCCTCCAAGCAGAACGCTCAGAAGTCCAGGTTTCCCCTCTGTTGAGGTCCGTTCCTAAGGCCTTCGGAGCCCTCTTGCAGATATCCCTGCATCGCAGCCGTGGTCTCCCTCTGGGGCGCCCTCCCTGCACTAGTTCTCCAGAGAGGAGATCTTTAGGAACCCGACCATCAGCCATTCTCACGACATGCCCAAGCCAGTCACAAAATATCTGGGTCTACAAGGGCCACCGTAAAGCACGTTTGCACCACTCTCAGGGTCAGGGAGGAGGATGCATGCCTGTGTGCTGGCCTCTCTGACTCCGAGAGTGGTCCAAACATAGTGTAGATGTTGCCGTTTCAGTAGTGTACACATGCTAAAAATTCCAGCTCGTTCCAGGGCTACGCTATTTGGAACTTTGTCATGCCAGGTGAAAAGGGACGTGGTGGCGCAGCGAGTTAATCCGCTGTTGCTGGGCTTTCGACCACAAGGTTGGGAGTTCAAGACTGCGTGACGGAGTGAGCTCCCATCTCTTGTCCCAGCTCCTGCCAACCTAGCAGTTCGAAAGCACCTAAAATGCAAGCAGATAAATAGGGACCACTTTGGTGGGAAGGTAACGACGTTCCGTGCGCTACGGCTTAGAGTCATGCCGGCCACGTGACCACGGAAGCTTGTCCTAGGACAAAACGCCGGCTCTACAGGCTTTGAAATGGAGATGAGCACCACCCCCTACAGTCGGTCACGACTAGACCATTCGGTCGAGGGGAAACCTTTACCTTTACCATGCCAGGTGATACCAAGAACGTGTCGGAGGCAGTGCATATGAAACATGCAGGCTGTGCATATGATATTGTAGTTCTGTCCGGTCCATCATGGGGGAGATGCAGTGCGCTCTTGAACTGGGTGGCACAAACCCTCGTGACGAGACTGTCGGTGCTGGCCCCAGAGGTGTGGTTTGATGCGACCTCTCCAGAGCCTGGAGAATGAGGTCCTCACTCTGTCCTTGTCCTCCCCAGGTTTGCCCATCAGTGGTCTTCCAGATTCCTTGGTGCGGTCTCTTGGCCTCCACTTGGATCCCCCCTTGCCTGGGCTCAGGGATTTCAGCCACTTGGGAAAGGAATTGGGAGTCCCGTCCCATGAGATGAACCAAATATCGGGGTTTAAGGAGCTGGTGGCCTTCCTTCTCGACGCTGGAAATCTCCTCCCTGTCCTCACCTTGGCCCACGCCCTGCAGCGGCTCCAACGCCTCGATGCCGTGCTCGTGCTGCACGATCACTTCGCTGGAGGCCCCGCCCAGGACGCCCCGCGTTAGACCCTCCTCGTCCCCCCGAAGCTCCGCGTCGTCTGAGAGGACCAGACCGTCCTGCAGCTGGAGGTGCCGAGATGGGCCAGCGGTTTGCTGAAATGGGGTTTGGCTTCCGTAGCTACAGCCTTTGCATCTTGGAGTAAAATCCTCGGCTCCGCAGGAACCCCGAGTTTGTAGCGAGAGGTTGGGACTCGGGGGGTGAGTTCCGGCATTGGACGTCTGCTTGAGATCTCCTCCGGGAAGTTCTCCTGGCTCCTCTTGATGGTGCTTTGAAAGAGTCATGGAAGAGCCTCCATATCCTTCCATTTCATACCTCAGATGTTGGTGGGCTGGAGGTCGTTGTAGCATTAGGACACACGTTCCAAGCCATCCGTGCCAGTGGACCCTATCGAAGTCCCATCGGCTTGTCTTGAGCAATTCATTTCTGAGCTTCCAACAGTTCGGCTGCCTGACTCGGTATCAGCCTTCACAGGGCAAACTTGGCTTCTTGGATCGAGGTCTACTCGGTCACCAAAGCCCTGTGAGTCAAGCGGCCTTCTTTGTGGATTCCTCAAAGTTGCTGTGATTCATTCTTTCCAGCATGTGAGCAGCTCTCAAGGTATCCCTGCGTTTCCTTGGAGGGAATTTTACAGCCGCCACATGTTTTTTTGCTGTTGATTTTTTCAACTCCTGGTGTGTCTCGTTCTCCTGTGTAGGTCCAATATTTCATTCCCCCCTGCCTTTATTGTTTGGAGCTTCAAAGCCTTCTGCAGGGGGGGGGAATTGTGTTTTGCTGACCTGCAGTCAGGACTGAGCTGTGACTTTTTTTCCTCTTGTTTATTTGTCCTCTGGACAGCATATTTTTTTTTGGGGGGGTGGGGAGCGGAGAAAAATCATTCAGCCCCTTTTCCGGAGAGCAAACGTTCTTGTGTTTAATATTTGGATTTAGTCCCCCAAATGGTAGCTTGTTGCGTTTTTGCATGTTGCGTTCCTTGCATGTGTGAGTGTATGAGGGAGAGCGAGCAAGTGTGGAGGGGACAGCTTTCTTTCGTAGCCCGATCCTATCCTAACCACCTATCCTAACCTTAGGCAGGCTGGCACAGCTGTGTTGCATCCTAAGCCCGTTAGGAGGCAGCAGCAGCTCAGTGCAGGGCAACGGGAGATTTTCCCCTTGCCCCCAGGTAAACCCCAGCCAGCCCTATAGGGCTGCTCGGATCTGCGCCTGCTGATTTGCAGGTGCAGGTCCACGTGGCCAGCAACGGCCTGAATCGGGGCCGCCCAGCCCCGGGATAGGGGTTAGGATATGGCACCACCGCTGTGTCCGTTGCCACCCTTGTCAACGCCCACAGCGCTGCCCCGTTACGCCTCTGGCACTCCCTCAGTGACGTCCTTGCTGGCTGAGCGCCACCGGCGCTCGACTGGCGCAGCTGATGGGCACAGTGGTACCCACACGCCAGCGCTGCTGCTTGCACCGGTCCAGTGGCCGATTCTGCGGTGCATAATTGTTTGCCACAACACTAGTCTGGCGCAAGAGCGCTGTGCTGGCGCAACACCACTATAGGAGTGCGCTCTCAGGGGCAATGCTTAAAACATTGGATGTAACTTTTTTTTCCCCGTGTTCAACGTACCTCCCGAGTGACGGTGGACACACACTTTGTTCCTCACGCAGGGAGCAGGTCAGATAGTGTGACGCATTTGCACTTCCATCGTGCATAGCACTGAATAATGTTTCAGCTCAGCCAAGTGGCCTGGAGCCATCGCAGGGAAGGACTGAACAGAGATTCACGCCCAAAAAACACCTGGGAGAAAGTCCTGCACTTTTCACAGGGGCACAGAAGAGGGGATTTGGGCCTGGGGCTGCCAGCATCCGAATTGGGTGTGCCCAAGTTCTTCCTCTCTAGTCATGTCTGTCTAGCAGGAGGCACTGCTAGGAATGTTCTTCTGCCTTCTGATCTCACTGCCACCTGCCTGTGCAGCACCCTTTGTGGTCAAGCTTGGATTTTGTGCTTGGACTTTGCTTCCTTGGGGGGCTGATGAAAGGGAGCGCAGGGGAGGGTCTGCCTGCCGCAGAGCAAGGAACAAGTCATTCTGCCCTCCGCTCAGCCTTGCCACGCCCCCTGCTTCCGGAATCACTCCATTTCGGAGCACAACAGAGGCGGGGGCGGGCGGGAGATGGCCCCCGTTGCGTTGCTTCCCCCCCCAGCACACCCAGCTCCCTCGGTGGTGCCACGGTAGGCGCATCACTGTGCCGCATGGGCGCCAATGCCTCTGGCCTGTCGGCATCAAGCAGGCTGGACTGACGTTCATCGTATGCGGCTTCGGGGCAAAAATGTGATTCTCGCCGCTTCCCTCGCTGATTTCAGGGCTGCCACCTTCCACGGTTCTTGTGGAACTGAAAGGCGGGAGGCTGTGGGCGCAATCCTTGTCTGGAGTTAGTCCGGTACAGTTAGGCCAGCAAAGTTTGGCCAGCACAAGCACCACCGTAAAGCACGTTCGGACCACTCTCAGGGTCAGGGAGGAGGATGCATGACTGTGTGCTGGCCTCTCTGACTCAGAGAGTGGTCCAAACATACTTTACGGTGGCCCTTGTGCTGTCCAAACTTTGCTATCCTCACTGTGCCGGACTAACTCCCGGTTAGGATTGCTCTCTGTGTGTCTGACGGTGTCTCCATCTGAGGGAGGAGGCGGCAGAGACCCTCTGTCTCCAGGCTGATCTGCTCAGACCTGCAGCCAGGAGCATCTGGATCTTGCCACTTTGGTGCTTTCCAAGTTCCCTCGGCCTGGTGCCAAGTCCTTTGTTGAAACACCTGTCAGATCTGGGAGCTCTCGGCTCCGCCTTGAATTGGATCCTGTGAGCACCTGGATCCCGGCAGTGACGCTGGTGCTGAAGTATGGATGGAATCCCACACTGAGTGACACGGGCAGTGCAAAGATGTTTGGCTTCTTTCCGAGGAGCAAAGGAAAGGTGGAGCGCATCGTGCATGTACTGCAGTTGAGACTTGCCTGAAAAAGGTGGAGGCAGGTGATAGGAGCCCCCTCCATTCCCATAGGTTTACTGACTTATTTCATTCCTGGAGTGGTTATTGATCTTACATCGGTCACATTAAAACATCCATTTGACCCAACTCGATTTCCAGTAGGGAACTATTTAGGGCGCAATCCTAACCTGAGTTAGGCCGGCATAAACTAAGCCAGCCAAGTTTGGTCAGCACAAAGACCACTCTAAAGTATGTTTGGACCACTCCCGGAGTCAGAGAGGCCAGCACACAGACGTGCGCCATCTTCCCTGACTGCAAGCGTGGTCCAAACACGCTTTATGGTGACCCTTGTGCCGGCCAAGCTTTGCTGGCTTAGCTGATGCCGGCCTAACTCCAGTTTAGGATTGCGCTCTTGATGTGTGTTACTTGACAAGTATCTTCTGTACAAGGTTAATTCATCCTAGATAAAGTACAGTGGCGGTTTTCAGGTGTGTTACTGCGTGTACATTGGGAGCCTTTCCATAATGCACAATGTTGTCTTCATGGTGCACTGAATTTCAAAGCTTCTCCTATCGCAAACCTATCAGCATCTGGACAGCAGGCAAACCCCTGTGAAACCCAGTTGACCCTGGAAAGATCACAAAATATGTTGGAAAAGGGCACACTACAATATTTTGAAGGAGCTGTCCCTGCGGGCACAATTCTAACCAACTTTCCAGCACTGCCTTAGCTGTGCCCAAGGGGCATGTGCTGCATCCTGCAGTTGGAGTGCAGTTCACAGAGGCCTCCTTAAGATAAGGGAATATTTGTTCCCTTAACACAGAGCTGCGTTGCCCTTACCCTGGTGCTGGAAAGTTGGTTAGGATTGCGCCCTTAGTTTGATCTGAACTTCAAGACAGTTTTATAGGATTCTCCATAGGCTTGAAATACAAACATTTCACTCTACGTGGACAAACGTTTTCCTTATATTATCAGTGATCGATGAGCATTCCTCGGGGCGGGAGACTCTGAGTTGCTCAAAAGGGATTTGTGAATTTTGACAATACTGCCTCTGCTGTTATTCAGAATTTTTGTTGTATTTTTTAAATGGATTTTGTACATTTTGAATTTTTACAGCCAGGATTTCCCTTGAAAACTTGCATGGAGTTGTTGTTTTTTAATTGTTATTATTACTCCTATTTCTTCTTTGTAAGTTATTTGAGGGGGGATGCTGTGCGTCATTTACTTGTTTTGCAGATTCCAATTTGAAATGGCTTTCAAGGTTCTTTGTCAAATGTAGCTGTTTTCCTGGGTGGGTTGTTCTGGGGTCGCTGTTTTTCTTGGCAGGGGAAACAGTCTGAACCCCTCTTTGTTAACCACTCAAGTTTTAACACTCATGAATGTTTTCTATTGTGGTTCCTAAAATGAAATAAAAATAAAATTTGGTTGTTTCCCGGCAGCCCTATTTTTTCAAACTCTGATTTCATTTTTATAGTTATGTGACATTTTATAGAATACATAGCATCACACATGATTGCACTATGTGGCACTTTCTGAGTTTTTGACACACCGAGCCCCAGAGGTCTAGACATGATCCCATGAGAGATGCTTAGCTGTTCAGTGTTCAGGCTGTGGACAGCTGGGAGTCCCGTGGAGAGCAGGATCCCTGCGTCCTGTGGCCACGCCCTTGCACCTGGCATTCTGCGACAAGGTGTCTCCGAAACCTGGAGGCTGGACACACAGTCACCATCCCCATGGCTTGTCACCTACGATGGTCTTTCAGCCTGTCCCATCCCCAGCTGAGAATGCAATCCTAACCTGGAGTTAGGGCAGCACAGTTTGGCCAGAACAAAGGCCATCACAAAGCGCATTTGGACCATTCTCAGAGTCAGGGAGGATGGCGCATGTCTGTATGCTGGCCTCTCTGAGTCCAAGAGTGGTCCAGGCATATTTTACGGTGTACCGGCCAAACTTTGCTGGCCTTACTCCAGGTTAGAATTGCACACTAGAGGCATCGGGGCCCGGTCTGCAGGAGCGGAGGATCAAGAGCACCTTCCCACCCCCAGCTCCCGCGCAGCTTGGCTCAAGGGCTCGCCTGCAAGGCAGCAGGGTCTCCGCCCCGTTCGATCTCCACATCCAAGTTCCAGGAATTCATTCATTCATTCATTCGTTCATTCATTCATTCATTCATTCGCCGGAGGCTGCATGAGCGACATCAGCCCAAGCAGGTTAGATTGACTGGAGGCGGCATGATGTCATTTTCTTGAAGCCAGGGGCGCACAAATATGACTGACTCAGATCATTGCCACCAAGGAGGAGGATTGCCGCGAATTCACGAATAAAAATCTCCCTGCACATGTGTAAAAGTTAATCTCAACCTCTTTAAGCATGCCTGCGTGTTCTGCAGACGGGTGTGCGAATCGCTGTACGAAAAATGGGATTTAATTTCCACGGAAAGATTTATGTATTCACATTACATTGGTTCAATAAAACTACAGTTCAGGGAGTGCATTATTTTTGAAGCTGTGTAATTTCTTGTTGTTTCTAGCAGTCTTATTCACCATTTTCTGACACCCATTTTCTGTTAATGATCTAGAAGGTAAAAAAATATATTTTCCCCCGTCCTTTTTTCCCCCTTCCCGTTTACACATTTTTTCCCACCTTCCATTTTCTACTGTAATATTCTCGAAATTCTGAACATTAACAGAATATGTTTTTGGGGGGGGGGTGAGTGTAGAAGTTTTAAAAAATACTCTTAATAGTCTAGAAGTAAAAAAGAACTACTCTCATATTGACAACTACTTGTGTTATGAAGAGATTTTAATGTAATTTTCCTATATATTTATCTAATTTTTGCCCACCCTCCCCCTTCTTTTTCTTTCCTTCCCGTTCGCACTTTATTTTTGGTTGTGTAGATTTCAAAAAATAAGTCTGTCAAAACAGTGCAATCCGAGTTTAAATAGACAGCAAGTAGCAGTTCGTCAGGTATGTTCAGTAATATAATTATGCGGAATTTAACCTTGTAATTGCATATTAAATCATAATAAGGTTACCAATAACGTTTCTACACGATCACACGTTTTTATTTTCGTAAGTTTTTATTTCAGGAGTAAACCATTCAGTCCTAAACAGTACGTGCAAAGCAATCTGAAATGCTTGGAATAAAGATTGTTTGGGGCACCCAAACATGGCCGCTAAGCCCGCCCCCTGGCTTCAATTCGCTCCTATTAATTCTACAGGCATGCCGCCTCCAATCATCTAACCTTTTTGCATCAGCCGCGCCCTGCGCCCTCTAGTGGCAGCAGGACGCAACGCTTTTCCCTTTGTGCGGCACCCATAGAGCCCGGGAGGCCTAGAGCGGCCGTCTGCCTTTCCTCTGGCGCTCCCAAGATTGTTAAATAACTGGATAGGCCATGACGTCACATTCTTGAAGCCGAGGACTTACTAAAATGGCTGACTCAGATCAGCGCCGCGAACGACGAGGATTGCCCGCCGGAGGGGCTCTCTCGCTCGCACGGCGCACGTGTAAAAGTTAATTTCAACCTCTTTAAGCATGCCTGCGTGTTCTGCATACGGGCGTGCGAATCGCTGAACGAAAAATGGGATTTAATTTCCGCGGAAAGATTCATGTATTCACATTACATCGGCTCAATAAAACGACTGGTAATATTTTCGAAATTCTGAACATTAACAGACATTTTTTTAATGGGGCATGGCCGTTTTATTTTTGCTTGTGTAGATTTCAAAAAATAAGTCTGTCAAAACAGTGCAATCTGAGTTAAAATAGACAGCATTTCGTCCGGTGTGTTCAGTAATATAATTACGCGGAATTAAACCTTGGAATTGCATATTAACTCATAATTAGGTTACCAATGACGTTTCTCCACGATCACACGTTGTTATTTTGGTAAGTTTTTACTTCAGGAGTAAACAAGTCCGAAACATCATGCGAAAACCCATTTGAAATGCTTGGAATCAGCATTGTTTTGAGTATATTTACGACACCGCTAACCCCGCCCACTAGCTTCACTGTCTTCTCATTCAGATAACAAGAAGGGCTGGGCCCTGATGGGGAGTCCGATGACGTCATCCCCGCGAGCCGCGGCAGTGCCGCGCGCGCTGATGACGCGAGGGAGCGGCTTCCACGTCGCCGCTGCTCCACCGCTGCGGGGCCGAGATGGCGGCGGCCGAGGACGCGGCGGGCGCTGCCGACGGGGCCGGGGGAGCCGCGAAGCCGCTGGTGGGTCGCCGGAAGGCGGGGCCTGGGCGAGTGAGCACGCGCCTGCGCCGGAATGGGCGGTTGGCCGGCGGAACTCCCTGCCACAAGACGGGTCCCGAGAGGGAGAGCGCGGGTGGGTGGAGGGGGAGCCTCCCGCCCCAGGGGCAGTCTACCTCTCGCACGGGCACTCGGGGACTGGCCGTGGTGAATAACATCTCGCTCATGTTATCTCCTTGCTTTCGGTGTTGCCCTCCTTCTTCCTTGATTCGCTCCCCCGCCCCCCAGGCACCCACTCAGTGCAGCCCCCTGCTCTTCAGGGGTGGCCTAGAGAACAGCCCTCCTCACCCCTAATCAGCTTTGACTGGAGCAAAGGTAGGGTTACCAGATCCAGATTGAGACAGAATGCCTGTAGCTTTAATCGTTCTCCAGCAAGCAACCAGTATGTAGAAGAGGGAATTTGGGCAGGGGCAGCTCATCATGGAAGGGTTTCAAAAGCTGCACCTGCCCAAATTCCGTCTTCTGTATAATGCTTAAAGGTGTGGGCATTCTATCTGAAGTTTGTACCTGATAACCCTACCTATGGAAGGTGAAATTGAGCCATATCTCTGCACGTTTACTCATGGAATAGTTGAATGTGCCTCAGCTCTGATTGAAAGTCATTTGGGCTGGTGCAGCTCAGCAGGGAAGGGTTTCAAAAGCTGCACCTGTTAAAATTATCTCTTCTATACTTAGTTAAAAGGGACGTGGTGGCGCAGTGGGTTAAACTGCTGCTGCTGGGCTTGCTGACAGGAAGGTTGGGAGTTCAAGAGTGCACGACGGAGTGAGCTCCCGTCACTTGTCCCATCTCCTGCCAGCCTAGCAGTTCGAAAAGCACCTAAAATGCCAGTAGATAAATAAGGACCACTTCGGTGGGAAGGGAATGGCGTTCTTGTGCCTTGGCGTATAATCATGCCGGCCACATGACCACGGAAGCTTGTCCTAGGACACGTGCCGGCTCTACAGGCTTAGAAACGGAGATGAGCACTGCCTGCTACATTCGGTCACGACTAGACCATTCGGTTGTGGGGAAACCTTTACCTTTATATACGGTTAAAGGTGTAGGCACTCTGTCCCAGTTTGTATCCAGTAACCGTGGGCAGGTCTTTTCCTGCTCCCTTCTGCAAGCCTTCTCTTGCCCACTCCCACATTTAGATCAGAGGTCTTCAGTGTTGTTTTGTGCTGCAACCCCTATAAATAAACAAAATATGAGACTTGGAGCCCACAATCGATCCCACCCCGCTCCCAGGATATTCTCTGCCCACCCTGCCACCACCCCATTACTATATCATCATCATCATCATCACCACCACCACCACCACCGCAATAACGTCCTCCCAGAACTGTTCACTGTAACCAAATATTCTTATTAGAGAGAGCAGAAAATGTTACCATGAAGCCTGGCGCTAGGGAAAGCTATTTCAGCCCAATTGCTAAGAAACTGAGCAGGACTGGGACACCATCTCTTAGTACATGAAGAGATATACCAGTTAGTGTTTCCTTTGTTAGTGCTCTAGTCTGGTGGTCCTCAACCTTTTATTCCCCCAGACTGAGGCTTAGTGACCCCATCGGGGTCCTGATCCCAAGGTTGAAGAACACTGGTGTAGATCCAAGGCAGAGACTGGCCACTGCTGCTCACCCTAGGCACATGCAGTGCTCATGGAAGAGATATTAAAGCCTCCAACTATCCACGATTTCCTGGGAACAAGCCTCATGGTTTATAATGGAACATACTTCTGAGTAGACATGCCTAGGATTGGACTCTCAGAATCATGACAGCGTTTAACATAAGAACTTCAGAAGGGTGCCACTGGATCAGATCAAAAGCCCATCTAGTCCAGCTTCCCATTATCTCTCAGCATATCTCCCACCAAAAAAGAAATATTTTGCAGTCTTTTATAGTCTCTTATATGGGTATACAAAGGTGAAGGTTTCCCCACAACTGGACAAGCTAGTTGTGACCGACCGTAGAGTGCGGTGCTCATCTCCGTTTCAAAGCCTGTGGAGCCGATGTTTTTGTCCGAGGACAAGGTTCCTCGGTCATGTGGCCAGCATGACTCTATGCCCTAGCGCACGGAATGCCGTTCCCTTCCCACCGAAGTGGTCTAATTAGTTCTAATGGGTTTTTTTATGTATTTCCAATTTGCTGCCCTTTTCAGATATATCAGTCTTCTGAAGCACAAGTAATAGCTCTTTTCTGGTCCTACCCCAGCCCAACTTCTCAATTGTCCATTTGCAACTGACTAAACACCTTGCTGTTGGGTGTGTTTCTAAATATAAATCTCTTAAATATCCTTTTAAAACGTTTAGTTTGAAGGTCTGGCAGATGTGTCTATATCGCAAGATATTCCAGTGGAAGGAGAAATCACTGTTCCCGTCGGGTCTCATTCCCCAGATGAAGACTACTCCACGCTGGATGAGCCCGTCAAGGATACCATTGTAAGTACCTTGCAATTGTCTGAGGTGAGGGAAGAATAATAGCAAAATCGAGTCTTGAGTGTCAATAGGTTTGCAGCCAAAATGGGATCACCCTGAAGGTGGAAGTTTCTGGAAGACTCCAGAGGTTTGCAGGAGTTTCAAAACAAAATCCTCAAAGAGGGCAAAAACTCCCCAAACCAGAAAAACCTGCTTCCTGGGGAGTGAAAGGGCCAGAGAGAGTGAGAGAGAGTCTGGATTCCTAGACAAGCTTCACAGCACATTGGAACATTCATTTTTTTTCTTGGAAACGAGTTATAGGCTGAGATGGGAGACACATGCATAGTTGGTTGTTGTTCAGTTGCTAAGTCGTGCCCGAACCTCAGCACAGCAGGCCTCCCTGTCCTCCACTAGCTTCTGGAGTTTGCCCAACTTCATGTGCATTGCTTTGGTGACACTGTCTAACCATCTCATCCTCTGCCGCCCCCTCCTCCTTCGGCCTTCCATCTTTCCCAGCATGAGGGTCTTTTCTAGAGTCCTCTCTTCTCATGGGGTGGCCAAATTATTTGAGCTTCAGCTTCAGTATTTGTCCTTCCATGGAGCGATCAGGCTTGACTTCCTGTAGGAGTGCCCGATTGGACCTCCTTGCAGTCCAGGGAACTCTTAAGTCCAGGAAACATGCATAGAACAGGCCTTTAAAGTGCATTGCAACGCTGACTGATTGAAGGGTGAGAGGAGGAGGTCGGACTCTCCAAGAGGTGAGGATGAGGAAGAGGGAAGATCAGGGCCAGCAAGATTGGAGAAACAGTGGGTGAGGGTTGCAGCCTGTGGGATGTAGGACATATTTACTCTGGAGTAATCTCTATGCAATCCTATAGACCAGTGGTTACCAAACTATGGGTCGGGACACACCAGTGGGTCACGAGTCAATTTCAGGTGGGCCGTGAAGCATCTAGAGCAGCCAGATTGAACATATGGGAAGACGGGATGCTGAAAAGGGGGAGGGCTGTGTGGTTGTTTTGCTGGTGTCAAGGTTGTAAATAGGCTTTTTTCTTTCTTTCTGATTCACTGTGCTATTGAAAACTCACTGCTGAGTGTCTGTCCCAGTTTGTATCTGGTAACCCCCAGCAAAGGTCTCTTCCTGCTCCCTTTTGCGAGCCTTCTCTGCATTCTCAGGAAAGCAGCAGGTTCTGGCCATCACACTGATTGCACTTCCAGCCATGACATCACTTTTGGCAGGTCCTAGACAGATTGTCATTCTCAAAAGTGGGTCCCTGTGCTAAAAAGTTTGAGAACCACTGCTGTAGACCTTTCTCCGAGTGACATAGTGCCGACCACAATATCTTATTGTTGGATCCCAGGACATGGTCAATGATAATGAATATTTTAAAAACTGTCACAAACTGTGTTGATGATTCTGTGAGCTTCCGTGGAGCGTTAACTAGGTCATGAGTCTTTTCGGTTGACAGTTCTTTTCCATGTTCATCATGACTATGAAGAGGAAGCATCTCTGTCGCATTGGCCAATTTTGGTGAACAAGGTACTAAAGGCCAGTCTGGAAAGATGGTTAACATAAGAACATAAGAAGAGCCCTGCTGGATCAGGCCAAAGGCCCATCTAGTCCAGCTTCCTGTATCCCTGTGCCCCAGGGAGGCATGAGACAACAAGATGCTTGCATCCTGTTGCCACTCCCTTGCACCCAGTACCAGTAGCCCACCACCTTTGTAAGGAGGTTGCACAATCCATCATTGCCTATAGCCCACGATGGACCTTTCCTCCAGAAATCCGTCCAATCCCCTCTTAAAGGCATCAAGACCAGATGCCATCCCCACCTCCTGTGGCAAAGAGTTCCACAGATTAACCACCCGCTGGGTAAAAAAGTACTTCCTTTTATCTGTTTTAACTCTCCCAACCCTCAGTTTTAATGGATGCCCCCTGGTTCTAGTGAATTTGTGCCAGAGAATTCTGGCGCTGGGTTCTGTCCTCCCACAGGGCTGTGAGTGAAAGCCCGACTAGGAAACAGTGAAAAGAAATGTGCCCCACAGTCAGGTCTATCTCTGTGCTTCGTGTGCCTGCAGACTTATCCGTGGAAATGTGATGCGCCTTTTATCTAACTGTCCTTTGGCTTGAAGATCTGTGCAGAACATTAACGTAAACAATGGCTTTGACGTTTCAGATGCGAGATCTAAAAGCAGTGGGGAAGAAGTTTGTCCACGTCATGTACCCCAAAAAGAGCAGCGCCCTCCTGAGAGACTGTAAGTACCAACGTTGTCGCTAAACCTCCAAAGCGGTGGGCCTTATTCCCAGACACCTTTGATGTATGAAATGGGCTTGCGGGTGAGGTTCAAAAGCATTGATTTGTAATACAGAGGCTGCTGGAGAAATCATTTTAATGGAAATAGCTGCTGTGCAGAGTTGGAGTGGGATGCATGTGTGTGTGAAGTTCGGAGCAAGTCCGAAACCGGTGGGGGTGGTGTTCAGCTTTCCTTTCCCTGTGGATTTCATCTGTATTGCGCTGTTCCTTTTGTTTCCCAACAGGGGATTTATGGGGCCCGCTAGTCCTGTGTGTTTTACTTGCACTGTGAGTACCTGCGTTCCTCGTTGCTTTGCTGTGGGATTCTTGTCAATTGGGAGAAAGTAGCCCCAGTTAGTGTGGCCACTGTAAGAATAATTGTAGCCTTTTGGGGAGCAACTATCTCATATTGTGCATGCACTTGGCAGAATTCACTCTTTTGTACCCCCCAAAAGCTGCCTCCCATTCGTTGGTTCACAATACGGAAAGATGCGCAGGATGTGCCACACTGCAGTGCTTTGCAGTATTAAAGCAGTTTAAAACCCAATGCACATTATTTAACTGCCTGTTGTGCCGTAGCAAGATTTGTTTCCCTTGCACGTGTCGTTCTCGTGGGTTTAGTTGCCCCAATCTGGCAACTTGCCACAGGCGCAGTGTGGACATGATGTGCCCCGACTTCAGAGGACTTTCCAGGTTGCCTTCAAGAAAGAGAAAAGCTCCGAAAATGAGAGAGTGTGGGGTAAATAGCTAAATAAACTCGAAGGCCATGTCTTCAGTTACTCTTGTTCTGCCTTGCCACAGAATGCTTCAGGGAGGGGCAGCGGATAGCACGGAAGACAGAGGACCTCAGTTTGCAGAAGTCTTCGTCATCATTTGGTTTGGAGCCGTGGTCATAACACTCAATTCGAAGTTGCTGGGAGGAACCATGTGAGTGTATCGGGGGGAGGGGGGAGAAACCCAAGTGGGATTGTGCTTTAAATTGGTATAAGTTGGATTGCCAAGTGGGTGGGTGGGTGGAGGTGGTGTACAGGCCTGTTTCCTGCGTTACTGCCATTTATATCGTGCCGTTGGCCTGTCTCCGAGTCCAGTCGCCTGGAGGAAAGAGCCTGGAACTTGGACTGTGTTATTATGTCTTGATGCCTTTAAGAGGGGATTGGACGGATTTCTGGAGGAAAGGTCCATCGTGGGCTATAGGCAATGATGGATTGTGCAACCTCCTTGCAAAGGTGGTGGGCTACTGGTACCGGGTGCAGGGGAGTGGCAGCAAGCATCTTGTTGTCTCATGCCTCCCTGGGGCACCTGGTGGGCCGCTGTGAGATCCAGGAAGCTGGACTAGATGGGCCTTTGGCCTGATCCAGCAGGGCTCCTCTTATGTTCTTACGTGTGAGAACCAGGAGACTGCCAGATATATCCCCTCTTATAATTGAGCAAATAAAACTGAAAGCCATATCCTTGGCCAATACAATAGCCTTGGCCAGATAGTTTAAAAGAGCATCAAGGTGGCAATATTGTAGCATTAAAGGTTTGTCTTGGAGCCGATTCTCAAATGCAGACTCCTGTGTAGCGCAGTTCTTTCCTGCAGTGGTACTATTTAGGATGGTATTGAGAAGGCAGGCAGGGAGGTGCCTCTTGTTTGAAGATGCCTGACCTCCCTTCACTTGAAAGCATCCGTATTGAGGAGGAAGCAAACACACCTGGCGACACCAGGCATCCGTTGGGAGTGAAGAGACTCCTCCAGACCAGGCCTGGCCGATGAGCCCTGCTTCTCCCCCAGATGTGTTTCAAAATGACGCCAGGTTTTTGATCAGCTTCACCCACGCAGCCAGGCAAACGGTGTTCAGTTGCAAGGCGGGAGAGCGATTCCTGTTTGCTCCTGTTCCCGCTTGTGTGGGACGTCTCTCTTCCAGGGGCATTTGCATAGATCGCCTGTATCTCTGCAACAGCTTGTGTACTGGTGAAGCTGCTGATGCTTCCGTCCACTCCATGATGACTATTCGTGGGGGAGTCAATTTGTGTAGCCCATTCTGGCCACCGATAGCACAGAGGTTGGGGCCCCCTGTGCTCTGCGGGGTGGATCTCCTCTCCTCTCCGGGTCCCCTTCCTCCCGCCTGTCTCACTCTTCTTTTCTCTCCCCCCTCCAGATCGTTCTTCCAGAGCCTCTGCGTCCTGGGCTACTGCATCCTGCCGCTGACGGTGGCCCTGCTGGTCTGCAGGCTTGTGCTGCTCCTGACGAACCCCGGGACCGGCGGCTTCGTCGTGCGCCTCATCGTCGTGCTGGCCATGTTTGGCTGGTCGACACTGGGTGAGTCGGAGAGGAGGCGCAACCCAGCTTGATTCGCTTCACAGTTTACCCGCCCTGTTAACTGCGGCAGAATTTCAGGGTCCAGGAATCTGAGCTTGAACCCAGCCGATGCTGATGCCATTCACAGCTGGGAGGCTATTGGAGGCCTGGAGATTGTGCCACATGGTCTCAAGTGTGTTCTTAAGGTGGTGATCAGGGGATAAGAATGATGACTATCATTCGTGGTAGTCCCCTGCCCCACTGCCCCCTGCTCTGTAGGGCTTTTATTTGCAGTTGTTCTTTGTGCCGTTGTCCTACCAGGATCTTGGGCTCAGTTTTTGACAGAATAGGGGCTATTTGTGTGTCCGGCTGGTTACATATGAGTAGGGTTCTAAGCTCTCGAATGTCTTCAGGTCAGATTCTTTATTTACGGTCTTCCGACCAACAAAACACAAACAACTAAACAGAATGCACAAAAATAAAAACATCACCCCTATCCCCCGTATTCATTAACACAAAAAGAATCAAAAGTCATTAAAAACATAAATAGTTAAATCAATGATCAAGAATTAGTACTCTCAAATTTCCTTCTAGTCAACTGTGCAGCATGGCAAAAACGGGCAACCCTGAGTGATATGTCTTTTTGGAAGCTTTCTTGGTGTGGATGAAGATGTTGGTGGCCGTTGCCCAAAACCCCAAATCAGTCAAAATTTACTTGTCTTGGAAGTGGGACTTCTTCTTCTTCAGTGAACTGGGTTCCTTCCAAAAGGCTCTCGGGCCCAGACCAAACACGCAGCTATTCTGTAGGGAAATTCTGTAGGGAAATGCATCTGTGAATTTCTTCTTTGGGCTTTCTTTGTGGCACAAGTCCCGCCTCCGTCACTGCCAATCATCCATCCTGTGTCCGCACTTCCTGTGTCTGTGTGCATCTCTGTTGCACTGAACCAACCAAAAGGGGCGGATGCTTGCCCCCTCCCCAAGGGTTTGCCCTTCCAAGGGCTGTGAATGGTCTGCTCTTGCCATTGACAGCGGGATGTGTGTGTTGCTTGTTCTCGGCACCAGTGTGCACAGGGGCTTGTGAGGAAGTGGACCCAGGTTTGTATGCCAACACCTTCCCATCCCTTCCACACCTACAGGCAGGCAGGCAGAGCTATTTCAGTTTCTTTCTCCTTCTTTCCTCACTCTTGAATGCGACTTGGGCTGCAATCCTACATGCACTTTCCTACGAGTAAACCCCATTGATAGGGGGCCCCCCCCCCCGGTGAGTAGGATAGGTTTGCAGCCTAAGCCTGAACGGAAAGTTCACTCCTTCTGAGTAATGAACACCGTTCTTCTTCTTTTTTAAATTAATTTTAATATAAAGGTACAGTATAGGATTAGTGGGACGTGGTGGCGCAGCGGGTTAATCCACTGCTGCTGGGCTTTGTGACCAGAAGGTTGGGAGTTTGAGACTGCACGACCGAGTGAGCTCCCATTACTTGCCCCAGCTCCTGCCAACCTAGCAGTTCGAAAGCACCTAAAAATGCAAGTAGATAAATAGGGACCACTTCAGTGGGAAGGGAACGGCGTTCCGTGCGCTGCGGCGTAGAGTCATGCCGGCCACATGACCACGGAAGCTTGTCCTCGGACAAAACGCCGGCTCTACAGGCTTAGAAACGGAGATGAGCACCGCCCCCTACAGTCGGTCATGACTAGACTATTCGGTCGTGGAGAAACCTTTACCTTTACAGTATAGGATAATAGTAAACATAGGGAAAAGGGAACACTAAGAATAACACAAAATGTCTTGGATTAGCGGTATTTCTAATCTAATTTACCTTAAAGTCATCTTTGCAATACATCTTAACACATTTGCTAAATTATTGATTGCTAAATTTATGACTATCCAGTCATAAAAGGGCTTCCAATAATTTTCTATCCTGCACAGATTTCCATTTTGAAGTCTCTTGGTCAAAATATACATTTCAGCCACATCATATAGTTTATCTATCAAATTCTCTAACTCTGGGGTTTCATTACTTTTCCATATCTGTGCATACACCAGTCTCGCCACAGTAGTAATATGTACCGCTAAATATCTACTTTGTCTATCTTGTATTGATGACACGATGTTGAGAATAAAAAATTCCGGTCTAAATGGGATATCACATTTCAATATTTGTTGAGTCCAGTTATGTATTTTTTTCCAAATTTTTTTTGCTTTTTTACAAGTCCACCACATACGATAATATCTGCCTGTTAAATCATTACACATCCAGCATTTGTTAGAAGTTCCTTTATGCATTTCAGGTATAATCTCCGGAGACAGATGCTGTCTATAAAACATTTTATAAATGTTTTATTTAAATGTTGCTGCTTTCGTTCTCAAATAGTTCTACCCATTGAACATATTGGGACTTCTGAATAGGCAGGTGGTGGATGAGCAGATTATAATTATAATCTGCTTAATTATAATTATAATTAAGTTAAATTATAACTTACTTACTTAATTATATTAATAATTAAATTATAACTAAATTATAAACTTAATTAAATTATAACTAAATTAATTGTAATTATAATTAATTATTAATCTTAATTATAACTCAAGCCGTGGTCCTCGTCTGAATTGGGGGTCAGAGGTACACCCTTTACCGAGAAAGCAGATTTGTGTTCTAAAGCTGCCGTGCAGTTTGTGAGGTGTCTGGAAGCCGATTGGCTGCCGAAATGAGGGGGGGTCTCTTGTTGGTGCGTTTTGTGAGGGGCTGCTTGTTGGTTCGCCCTCTTGGAGTTTCACTTTAGATCAGAGCTATTCAAATTTCCACCCTCCCCTGCAAACCCTTACAGTGGCTCAAACTCTCCCCGAGAGTTCGAAAACCGTTGCTCTCGATGTTTAAGGGCATGTAACATAGTGGAGGTGGAACAGGTGCAGAAGAGAGCGACGGAAATGATTACGGGGCTGGGGCACCTCCCTTACGAAGAAAGACTACAGCGTTTGGGGCTCTTCAGTATGGAAAAAAGGCACCTGAGGGGGGACATGATTGAGACACATAAAATGCACGGGAGGGATAGAGTCAATAGAGGGATGTTCTTTTCCCTCTTTCACAATACCAGAACCGGGGGCATCCACTGAAATTGAGTGTTGGGAGAGTGAGAACCGATAAAAGGAAATACTTTTTTACCCAGCGGGTAATTCAGCTATGGAACTCCTTGCCACAGGAGGTAGTGATGGCATCTGGCCTAGATGACTTTAAAAGGGGACTGGATAGATTTCTGGAGGAAAAGTCAATCATGGGCTATAGGCCATGATGGGTTTTGCAACCTCCTTACATTAGCAGTTGACTACTTCAGAATGCCAGGTGCAAGGGAGTGGCAACAGGGTGCAAGCATCTCGTTGTCTACTCAAATCCCTTAGGCACCTGATGGGCCACTGTGAGATACAGGAAGCTGGACTAAATGGGCCTTTGGCCTGATCCAGTGGGGCTCTTCTTATGTTCTTACGTTCTTATCTCCCGTTTTCTGTGCACTGAGCTGGTTAAGCATATGAGGGGAGTGCAATGTTCTTAGCACTTACAATTATTATCACCATCTTTATGCCCCGTCCGGCGCCCCCCGCACCTGTCTCCCCCGGCGAGCAGGCACTCCTCGAGGCCAGGGCAGCCGTGGAACGAAACGGGCGGGCAGCCAATCACGGCGAAGCCCCGCGTAAGTCCCTCCCAGCGTTCTGGGAGTTCATTTGCGGATGACGACGCTGGTTTTACCCCTTATCTTTTCTCTATATTTATGTGTGTGATGGCAACTGTTATTTTATTGTAGTTTTATCGTTTATCCATATTTATGTTTTATATGCCATTAAAGGATTTGACTTGGGATTTGCATTTGGCACGGGTGTCGTCCCCGTCTTCACACGTCTGTTCTCTGTTGTTCCTTTGCAGCGTCTACGGCTTTTCTGGCGGACTCCCAACCCCCCAACCGCAAAGCCCTGGTGGTCTACCCCATCTTCCTGTTCTATTTTGTCATCAGCTGGATGATCCTCACCTTTACCCCGCAGTGATGCACAATCACCAGAGACTGCAAAACAGACCGAAGGGACTTGGTTGTGAGAGTCGCTCCCGGCGGTTGACCTGCCCCCCCCTCCCCATGTCGTCCTCTGATTTGTCTAGCTGTGTAGACCGTGTGTTGTTGAGAAGGCAAGCGGGGGCCTGGGATGAAGCCAGGGGGCGCCACAAAGGGAGCCTTGCCTGTTCCTTCTCCTCCGTAATTCCAGTTTCTTGAGCACTACTGACATCTGTCCTGCTGCTGTTGTACATGTTCACTTCGGTGGGTGGGGGGAGCTGCCCCCTTTGAAGAAGGTTGCTGGTGGAAGGCAGTTCAATAAACCTCTGTCTTCGGCCATCAAGAAACATCAGGCTCCTCTTGTAAGAATTGTTGCCCATTTTTGGCTCTTGACGTTCAGTGGACTGCCGCCTTACACATTAAAACAAGTGTTTGCTCGTTTGGGGTAGGAGGTGCCACTTGATTGCCTTGTACAGAGAGCTGGAAGCCGCCAAAGCTGGTCCAAGGACGTGGTGTTTTGTTCTTCTGCCCCCTTTCAGCTCCTCATCAACTGTTCCCTGCTTTGCCTTGTGTCCACTCAAGTGCATCCCGACACCACTGGGGGATGTGATGCATTCAGTGTACTTCTTGTGTTGGAAATGTAGAGGAAGCAGTAGAGTTGCTAACTGACTTAGAGCGCAATCCTAAACTGGAGTTAGGCCGGCATAAGCTAAGCCAGCAAAGTTTGGCCAGCACAAGGGCCACCGTAAAGCGTGTTTGGACCACTCTCGGAGTCAGGGAGGATGGGGCATGTCCGTGTGTTGGCCTCTCTGACTCCGAGAATGGGCCAAACATCCTTTATGGTGTCCCTTGTGCTGGCCAGACTTTGCTGGCTTAGTTTATGCCAGCCTAATTCAGGTTAGGATTGTGCCCTTAGTCTGCTGCAAGGCCCTTTTTGTGTCCTGGGAAAAGGCTTGTGTGTGTGCTTGTGGGGCTGCTGTGTTTTCTGGGCTAATTTGAGTGCAGAGCATCACACCTGGAGAAAGGTTACAGTGCAAGCGCTGAACGAACTCCGGCGCAGAGGATCCCTGTCTTATAGCATAGCTTTGCTCCGGTACTTAACATTGCAAAGACAGTCTAGCACAAGTATTGGCTTCTTCGTATCACTGGGAGGGTCTGGTACCTATCAGTGGCTATCACTGATGGTTGTTTTAACAGCAGTGCAGAAACGTGTGTGTTGGATGCCTCTGTGTTCTGGTGACACGAGCCGCTTGTGATCACTGGGGGCAAAACTCCATGCGCAAAATGAGAAAAACCTTTATTCCGCCAAATGCTCTCTGTGCTCGCTGGTGTGTCCCTGACCTATATCTGCTTAGAGGCAGAATTCTGTCCATGTTCAGATCTGTCACAAAGGCTTTGGAGGCCTCATTTTGCTCTGAAATGGGCCCTTACGCTGGTGTCAAGCTGTAGAGCATCACAGCCGGGCTTGGGTGGCGAAGGCAGTAGGTTACCCTTCAGCATCACACAACCTAACCCGCAAAGCTTTCTGATTTCTTGCCCCTGTTTTCCTATAGCAGAGAACATGTATGTAAAGGGGACTTGAGTAAATGTAATGTGCATTCCTGCAGCTCTATAAATTGGTGTCTCCTCTGTAAGCTACAAGATGCTTCCTCCAGTCCATGCAAACACAGGCTTCTTTTTCACTGACATTAGGGTTCAAATGAGCTGAAGATCAGTTTTCCTGTTGCTTTCTCCCACTGGGCACCCCCCCCTCTCTCTCTGTGTAGCAACTGACAGACTCACTAGTGGTTGTTCAGATCTGACAAGCTGCTGCACTTGCCTGTTCAACATGAAAAGGGAAGTTTAGCGTGGAAGACGTCTTTTATCTGAATTGTTAATGGGTCGTGCTAAGTTTACATGTGAGCCTCAGCATAGAATTTACAGGAACGGTCTTGGGATATATTTTGGCCAACTCTTCTGGTGATTTGGACTTTGCAAGGATCCGCCCTGTTTTGGAAGTTGAACAAAGCTCTGACGCCTCCTAATTGGAGCCGCAGAGGTCAGAGTTGGTCTCCTGTTGATCGGGAAATAGCGGATTCTGTATGGCTCCATTCCTTTGCTTGTTCGTGTCACTCCAGACAATGCAAGTGTCCTGGTGAACCGGCGTTCGGGATCACAGTTCATTTGTGCAAAAACTCCTTGGCCTCTGGGGGAGGTAGACTAGGTGGCCTATCCCAGAACTCCTTCAAAGGTCCTTCCTGTTGTAGTAAGAGTTTCTTTAAAAGAAACACCCAGAATCGTTGCCTCTAGGAGACACCTTCCAGGGAAGCTTGAAATAACGGCCAACCTTCATGCTTGCGTATAATTCTAAAATGGTGGCAGACTTCAATTTTGCACGTTTTGATTATTTCGGATGGTTTGTCCCATATAAAGTATTCCTTTGCTCCGGCCTGAAGGTAGCACTTAGAATAAGCTTGCTGTACTAATTGTTAAAAGCAATGTAAAGGAACATAAGGGCCTTTAGCACACTGGCGTGAAGGAACAGCCATTCCTCCTTGGCGGTAGAGGGCCTGAAAAGACTTTTCCAGAACTGCTGCTGGAAGATAAAAACGGGGGCTGTGAGAATCTTAGCAAGGGACCTGCCTTTGTTTGCCCGCTTTAATCTTTCTTGCGTTCGAATTCTGGTGCCAGCGCTTCAAGGAACTGAACTCTTTTTTTCTTCTTCCCCTGTGTGTCAGAAAAGAAATTCTTTTGAAGAACAATCTAGTTCTGCAGGCCGCCTGGATAATGGAGCGGTTCATGGAAATGTTTTTCTTGTTGACAAAAGGAGTTCTCCCTGATTGGAGGACCAGCAAGAAAAGCCTGACGTGTCACTAGTTTGGGCACACAGTCTTAAGCGACGTCTCCTTCCTTGCCAGCCCAGCATGGAATATGAGGACTTCCTGGTCCTTTTCTTAGTGCCCTTGGAGGCCAAGAGGAGGTAAAAACTGGATCGAGAGAACGTTTTAGCTCTTGATCCCGTTTTTACCTCCTGTTTTTTTTTTTCCTGGATGGAAACTTCAAGGCGAAACACGCCAGGAGTGCTTTTCCTAATAAAGGATTTTGTTTTGTTTTAATGGGAATATCTGGATTCTGGAGTGGTCCCTGAGCAAAATTCTTGGGCTCTATTTTGTGCTTAATTCCTCCTGTCACCATAGTGGTTTACCCTCCTACGCGAGTGAAATGCACAGATTGTAAATGTGTTTTTTTTTCTCCTCCTTACAAAAAGAGAAGAGAACTACTTTCCTTGTTGCTTTGTACCCTGATTGCTGACTTTCCAATAGTACTTTCTATTTCAGCAGGTTTGGAAGATGAGGGTCAGTAGAATAGCAGCTCGCTGTCTTGGTGAACAACTCCCAGCAGTAGGCTCGTACTCGAGGGTGATCTTCCCGTTATATTTTTCACGTGGGCTGGGATTAAAACATCCTGTGATGCTACACATCTTAGCCACAGGGATGGCTGATCCCCGTGGCTGAATTGTGTAAAGTCACCTCCTGCGTGGCTGTGTTGCACATCAAATGGCACACTTCCGGACCAGTGTTGGCTGGGGCCACGAGAGTGGACCACAGGTGTGGAGGCACACCTGAGGATGACAAGGACCACGGTGGTGGTGGCGGCGACGACCTTGTCAGGAATAAGCCACTGCACAGGGGCTGGTTTTAAGCAACCTCCGCATGGCTGAACTGAGGTCATCTGGCCTGTCGTGGGTGGGTGGATGGATGTGTGTTAGGTGCTCCCAACTGTGTGACTGCTTCAGAGATGCGGTTCGGACTTGCGGCAACGCTCAGCCGAGTTTCCTGGTGGCAAAGAGAGCTGGGTGGCGAGTTAATTGTGTGTCCAGAATTCAGGCGGACCGTCGTCATAAGGCGGCAGCAGCAGGAAAGGAAAATGCCGCTAAATCTCTCCTGAGTGGTGAGCATTTGATGCTCATCGCACTGTGATGATATAAGATGTGTGGCGGACTTGGGGATTTAAACAGCAGTTTGACAATTGGCAGGGCAAAGGAAGGAGTTCAGGGTACACTTTGAAGGCGACTAGGAACGCAGTCCTAACCTGGAGTTAGGCCAGCACAGTTAGGCCAGCATCAGGACCACCGTAAAGTGTGTTTGGACCACTCTCGGAGTCAGGGGAGATGATGCACTTCTGTGTGCTGGCCTCTCTAACCCCGAGAGTAGTCCAAACAAACTTAACGGTGTCCCTTGTGCCGGTCAACCTTTGCTGGCCTAACTGTGCCAGCCTAACCAGGTTAGGATTACACCCTAGGATACAGTTCCTCCTCCTCTCCCCCCCCCAGTACTTCCAGGGTAGGCAGGGAGCAGTTCAAAAGCTATGTAAACCACACTGGACACAACCCCATTTTGTGCAATTCCAGCCCTGTGAACAGAAGGAGTTGTGTTCTAAGTTGATCGTGATTGGACCATACTTGGGTACAACCCAAAACATGAGACTTGACAGTGTAGTAAACATGTGATGTGAGAAAGAACGATTAGGTAGTGAAAAAGTGAGTGGAGTTCTTGCCTTAATCAGCCTGTGATACGTTCCTATCCAAAAACGAAATACCCATATGTGTAAATAGTTAGGTTGCATTTTCTTCAAATTGCGGTTCTGTTACGTTTATTTTTGACACAGACTCATAAATCGTCTCAAAATTCTAACGTTAGCTCTGTACATAAGGGTGCGGCTCGTGTTTGGGGACTTTAAAAAATGTACATTATTTAATTGTAAAGTTTTTATAAATTAAAATGCTGAAAGAGGTGTGTGGAGTAGTTCTGTATGCTTCCAGAGCTGGTAGGAAAGTCATCTCCCAACTGTTTAAACTTCGCATAATTGCCTCCAGTAGGGGTTGAGGAATATATCAAAAAGTTCGGCACCTACTTTTTACAACAAGGGCTGCAAGTTCCTTTTAATAGTGTAGTTCCTTTTAATACCCTTTTAAACATTGCAGGGTAGAAGCTGCTTTTGGATGTGCAGTGGAGGCACCATAGCAAGGCTTGCAGTTCAGTGTAAGAACGTTGTCCTCTTAATTATTTTACTTATTTGAAGAATTTATACCCTGCCTTTCCCATGCCAAGGCAAACGCCCTAGGTGATCTATATGGGCAGGCTAGTCTAAACCACCATTTCTCTCTCTCTCTTTTTTTTCTTCTTCAAATATACAGTATTCTGTGATTCACCAAATCCTCAGTCCCAGATGTAGCCTTCACATCTCCTTTCCTCTGGCTGCGTGCCATTGAGCTTCAGCAGGCAATCCTAAGAACTGCCTGGACAGGTCCTCAAGGTTGCACACTGTTCTTTTGCTGGCTGGCCGCCTCACACATTCCCACGCCAGCAAATCAGCTCCACAGCGATGCCGTCCTGCCACCACAGGTACTGCTGCTTGTCACAGCCTGGCATTCCGTCTCCCATCCAGAGACAAGACCACCGTTTCTGCTGCTTCAGGCAGTACCAGCAGCTCAGTCCACACCTCCTGCCTAGGTGTTATTAAAATAATAACAGATCTATCAGGAGTAGCAAATTCCTCCTTGCTGTCAATTTCCTGCCATCCCGCTACCCCACAGAGCCGCAGACTGGCAGATTTCATGAAAGGAAGAGGGTAAAGCTCAATGGAATCCATAGTATTTTTGATCGTGTGAGAAGAGAGGTCCATGAAGCAAAAAAACCCTGAAAAGTCTTGTTTTGGTCTCAATGGATGAAAATGGCAGCCACGTAAAGTCTGTGGCAACAAAAGTGGCAATGGTTTTACAGAGCAATGCATCTTTTTTGGCAGAAGCTTTTTGTGGATTTGGTACATCAAGCAACATCCTCAGAAATCAGGGGCAAGGGTACTTACGAGTGAGCCTGCACTCAAACATGCATATTTTGGCGTACGTATACAAGTAAAGCAATACTATGAATGTGCAAGAGAAAAGGAACCACGATGGGTTTTGTAACCAGCTGAAAACGATGCACCGGGACGAACGGCCTGTCCGTGGGTGATGATGGCTGTGGATTTGGCCCAGTGCAGAAAGCAGAGGGGAATTTCTCTGGCTCTGGGAAGGAACTGCAAACCTGTTGTTATTGGCCCTGAAGCAGCCTTTGGCCTCTGCATCTTGACCAGGCAGTGGAGCCGAAAAGCAATCCTCAAAGTGGACCCTAGGGGGCAGCACCACCTTAGAAAACCACAGCCAAGCCAGTTCACAGAGGGGAGCAGACCCCGGAGTTCAGGCTTTCTATAGCTTTCCCTCCTTGCCAACCACAGCAGGCTCTAGAGAGTACCAAAGAGTGGTGGGGAGAGACCTGCTTCCCCACTGCAGTGGAATGAGGTGCTTTCATGATTGGTTGCTAGGCTCCCTCCTTGCCTGTAGCCCTTGGCTGAGGCTGCGGAGAGCCATTCGCACCTGCAGACTGTCTGTACCCTGATCCTTTCCTCCCTACTAATTCCTGGCGTTTTCTCCTCTAAATCCCCAAACTTTCACTTCCTTCTCCCAGGTTCCCCGGGGAAGCCTGATTTTTCTCTGGCTTATCCCACCCTTTTTCCAAGGAGCTCAGGATTAGGAAAGACTGCAGCGTTTGGGGCTCTTCAGCCTAGAAAAAAGGCACCTGAGGGGGGACGTGATTGAGACATACAAAATTATGCACGGGAGGGATAGAGTGGATAGAGGGAGGTTCTTTTCCCTCTCTTAAAACACCCGAACCAGGGGGCATCCGCTAAATAAGTGTTGGGAGAGTGAGAACAGATAAAAGGAAGTACTTTTTTACTCAGCGGGTGATTAATCTGTGGAACTTTTTTGCCACAGGAGGTGGTGATGGCATCTGGTCTAGATGCCTTTAAGAGGGGATCGGACGGATTTCTGGAAGAAAAATCCATCGTGGGCTATAGGCCATGATGGGGTGTGCAACTTCCTTACGTTAGTAGTAGGCTACTTCAGAATGCCGGGTGCAAGGCAGTGGCAACAGGTTGCAGGCATCTTGTTGTCTCGTGTGCTCCCTGAGGCACCTGGTGGGCCACTGTGAGATACAGGAAGCTGGACTGGATGGGCCTTTGGCCTGATCCACCATAGGGGCTCTTCTTATGTTCTTATGTTCTTATTCCTGCCTGCCTGGACATGGTTCCTTCTGGCCTTTTGTCCTCACAACAACCCTGTGAGGTAGGTGAGGCTGAGAGAGAGAGAGAGAGACCAGGAAGCTTTGTAGCAGAGCAGGATCTTCCAGGTCTGAGTCCGTCACAACCACTGCACCATCCTGGCTCTCTTGCTAATGACCCAGCGGGTAATTAATCTGTGGAACTCCTTGCCACAGTAGGTGGTGATGGCATCTGGACTAGATACCTTTAAAAGGGGACTGGTCAGATTTCTGGAGGAAAAGTCCATCGCAGGCTACAGGCCATGACGGTTAGTGCCACCTCCTTATTTTAGAGGTAGGCTACCTCGGAGTGCCGGATGCAGGGGAGCGGCAATGAGATGCACCTATCTAGTTGCCTCGCGTGCTCCCTGAGGCGTCTGGTGGGCCGCTGCGAGATGCAGGAAGCTGGACTAGATGGGCCTTTGGCCCGATCCAGCGGGGCTCTTCTGATGTTCTTAGTGCAACCAGAAGCAACTATGGGGACAGTTGGCTGGCAGGAGGACAGATGTCTGTGGTGCCTCCTCTGGAGTCGGGCTAGTATTGTCTGCTGGTGTTGGTTCCCCCAGGCCTTGGGCAGGCTGCCTATCCCAGGTCCTTTAAATCAGAGACCCTGGAGCCAAGAAGGACCTTCTCTGCACCCAAGGGTGCGCTGCTCTCCAACAGAGTCAGGCCCTGAGCCCGTCGGGCGCGGGTGGGCTGGCTGTCCTCGGCCTCCGTGATCCAGGAGTCCAAGCCAGCGATGGCTGCGTTTGGCAGCGTGCTCCTTGACGTCGGGGACGGGCTGTGTGACTGCCTGCTCCCTGCTTACTATTCTAAAAGAACGTCAAGATTCCAGAAGACGACATTCTTGTGTTTACTACGAAATGTGGTACGTTGGTATGTGCTGGATAGACAAGAAACTCCCCCACCCCAAAGCAAAACGGACTTGATGGGAAGGGCTGGCCTTGCGGCCTTGTGGCATTTAGTGGTCTGCCTGCAGCTGCGTTGTGCTTCTGCGTAATGGATGCGGATGTGTGATTAGCATGACCAGAGATGTCCCACCAGCCCCCCTCGGGGAACAGCCCCCAGGAGGCAGCAGGGAGGCAGCCATCCCCGGCTTCTCCTGCCTCCCGAATTCCTTCTGCCAACGGCGACAGATAATCACAACCCACAATCGGCCGCAAAACCACCATTGTCTATGGCAGCATTTCCCAGGCTTCTAACTTTTGATGTTTTTTCCCCCGCATTGAGAAGTGCGACATTCTTCTTTTTCCCACCTCAAAAAAGCCGTCCTCCTTTTAGAGTGCGTCAGAACTCTTTTCCCGCAGAGTTAAGTAGCCCGTCTCCTGTGTTTCTGCTTGATCAAAATGGGTCTTGTGAAAGGAAACCAGCCCTGTGCAGTGACTCACGCAAGTATGTAACAGGCAGCCTCTCCCTGCTTAGGCAGGTGATGCCACTGTGTCTTTGACCTGGGAGCAACTGAGCAGTGTGATCACGTCTGCTGCAGAGACACGGCAGAATTAATGGTCTTCCTTGGGCCGACTGGAGGAAAACAGAGCCAGAGTAACAAATCATGCAGGGATGCAGCGGGGAACCTCCTCTCTGGGAGAGGGCACTTTGAGCTTAAGGACGCCTTTGATCTCTCATTTGTGTCTTGAATTAGTGCTTCATCTGTGCTGACAGAGTTGCTCTCCGCCAGCCCTAACTCATCCCAGGAGGGGTGCTTTGAGAATCGAAGGTGAAGACTCAAGTTGCAAGACTGGCAGGATCTGCATGCAGTCAATAACCCTGAGCCGTGGGGGCTCTCCGTAATAAGGAAGAAATCAGGCTCTCCGATTTCACCTCTGCAAACAAATACAAATGGAGGCCACCCAGCCCCACTGTGAGCTTCCAGGCCTGTATAGATTAGCCCCTGGTACGAGCTGAGGCTCTCGCCGGGCGCCTGCTCGCAGTCTGTGCGCTGGAATGCTTTTCTTCTGCCATGTGTTGTCCGTGTGACCAGCAGAGAATAGCAGGGGTTGTAAATAAACACCAGACCTTCCATTGACCTCCCACCCACCCACCCATGCTGCCTGCTGGTCAGCTCAGTTATTGGCATGTACAGTATGTGGCTACTTCTCTATGGGCCTCCTATGATTCCACTCAGTTATTTCTGTCCCACGCATCCCATTCTTGTTCTCTCTCTCTCTCTCTCTCTCTCTCTCTCTCCCACGTGTATGGACAGTGGAAGCAAACTCGAGTATGCATTTCTCCTGCAGAAGGCGCAGGCGCTCGGAACAAAGATGTCTGCAAGCCCAGCATGTTGTTGGCCTAGGACAGACGTCTCCAGACCGGAGACTGCCGCTGCGGGGAAAATCTTCCCTGGCGTAGACGGCGCTTCCCATTCTGCCAGGGAAGTGGTGAAAGACCCCTACTGCAGCTCCCAGGGGTCTTCGAGGCCGGCTGCCCATGCACGAAACGCACGGCTTGCTGGGGCAGCGGACCCTGGAAGCCGCTAGCTGCAAAGGCCCCTGGGAGCTGGGATCCGGCCCGCGGAGTTTGGAGCCCCCTGATCTGGCAAGAGTGCTCATTTGTTTCCCTAGTGCCTGAAATGCGCAAAGTGTTGCACAAGATGAAAAAGCAGACCCGGCCCCTTGTGAGGATCCAAAACCAAAGGCTATGGGAGCGGTGAAGAGTTAAGAAATCCGTCTTTCTCCAGTGTGGAGCTGCCGGGAACAGGGGAAAACATCAGCATCCTGTGTCACTTTCCAGGCAACCATGTCAGTTACAGCAGGTGCTTCAGTGGACCACAGCCCACTTTGTCAGATGCACAAGGTGTGACTCTCAGCGAGCAGGCAGAGCTGCCTGTCTGGGTACCGAGCGAAAGCAAGACAGCAGTCAGCCGTGGAGTTCAAACGGTGACGTTCAAAGGCATAAAATGCCATTGTGCATCAGCTTACAGGTGCTCTTTCCATCGGTTTCTCTTTTCCTCTATGCCTAAGAAGGTTCCCATCTCTGGTTCCAAGCAGGGATTTCACTCCATGCGTCGGATGAAGTGGCCTGGAGGAAGAACCTAAGAACCTAAGAAGAGCCCTGCTGGATCAGGCCAAAGGCCCATCTAGTCCAGCTTCCTGTATCTCATAGTGGCCCCGCCATGTGTCCCAGGGAGGCATGAGACAACAAGATGCTTGGATCCTGTTGCCACTCCCTTGCACCCAGTACTCTGAAGTAGCCTACTACTAATGTAAGGAGGTAACAACCCATCATTGCCTATAGCCCACGATGGACTTTTCTTCCAGAAATCTGTCCAATCCCCTCTTAAAGACATCTAGACCAAATGCCATCCCCACCTCCTGTGGCAAAGAGTTCCACAGATTAACTACCCGCTGGGTAAAAAAGTACTTCCTTTTACCTGTTTTAACTCTCCCAACCCTCAGTTTTAGCAGATGCCCCCTGGTTCTGTTGTTTTGAGAGAGGGAAAAAGAACATCCCTTTATCGACTCTATCCCTTCCATTCATAATTTTGTATGTCTCAATCATGTCCCCATGATTGTCAATCATGAAGCTTCGGCCACGACAGATGAGTCGGTCTTAACGTGCCCCAGGACGTGTTTGTCGCATTTGCAGCAACCCCTTGGGGGAGCTCTTTCTTGCTGTTCGGCCTTTTCTGCAGCTGGTGATGGAACTAGGGGCCTCTTTGGGGGGGGGAGGAAGGGGCACTTTTGCCCAGCTTGCCATTTCATGCATCTAGTCCAGTGATGGTGAACCTATGACATGTGTGCCAAAGGTGACACACCGCAGTGTTTGGGGTGACACACCGGCAATCACCAATACCTGACAGAAACTGAGTTTGTTTTACTCATTTTTCATTTTTGTGATTATTTGATGTTTCTTTCATCAAACATGAATATTAATAATAGTTTCTCTTTTGTTTGGGAAGGGGGTTGACACACCAGCAGAGTCGAGTCAAGCATTTTCCTACGTTTTGACACACCAAGTCCAAAAGGTTCGCCATCACTGATCCAGTCCATCTGCCTCCCTAAATGGGGTAGAAGCATCTTGTGTCTAGCACAGTGGCTTTCAAACTTTTTTAGCACTGGGACCCATTTTTTAGAATGACAGTCTATCTGGGACCAGAAGTGAGGTCATGGCCGGAAATGCCTCCATTGTGACGCCAGAGTTTGCTGCTCTCCTTAGAATGCAGCTATAAGTCGGGTTACTTCTCAGCCGTTTTCCAAGAACAAAGTGAATCAGAAAGAAAGAAAAAAAAAAAGCCCATTTACAACCCTGGCAAAAGCAAAACAGCCACACAGCCCTCCCCCTTTCCAGCATCCCATCTTCCCATATTTTCAATATAGGTACTTCGTGACCCCCCTGAAATGGGCTCATGACCAGTGATGTCATGCAGGGGGAACGCGGGGGAACTCAGTTCCACTAGTTAAAATTAGGGCTGACTCCGCCCACTTCACTCTCCCTCCTCCCCCCTCCCAATTCCTCTGCAAAGAGCTTTTCTTCTTGGTTGGCCGGCACTCAGAGGGTTAAAGGGAGCAACTCCGGATTTCTAGGGGGGCGAAGGCAGTGATGTCATTCAGGGGGAACGGACCAGAACGGGCGTTCCGGATCCTCCGTGGCTGGTTCCGGGTTCCTGACAAGTGCCAATCAAAAGTGAGTTCCTGTTCCTGAATCATTTGAATAACACCACTGCTCATGACCCACTGCATTGCCGTCGCTGCCCAGAATGGCTCTCACCACGAGTGGGAGGGGCCACTTTCATGGCACATTGCGGCACCTGCAATACTCACCACGCCCCCACAATAGCCTCACTGCTGACCCAGCTACACTACAACCTCACCGCTGCCCCCACTGCCTTCTGAACCCTGCTTGTGCAGTCAGGTTGTCTCGGATGGCAAAGACTTGCTTCTCCCAATCCTGGTACAGTCGAGCGTTGGGTCTTCCTCAGCCACTGTCCATTGAGCCTTGCCAGCTCTCTGCTTAGGGACTGTGTCATGGTGCCATCTGGACAAAATTCGTGCCTGGCACCAGTCCAGGGTTCAATGCGATTCCTAACTTCCAGATCCGGGGGGGGGGGAAGCCTCGCTCTTTCCGGCAGGAGCTGGCACGTGGCAGGCGGTTATGTCATTCTCTGTTTATTTTTAACTGGCCAGGCAAGGCAGGGGAAGCCTTCTGCTGGAGAGTGTTTGGTTCCACTCGCAGGAGCCGCAGTGCCCTGAGGCAGGGGGTCGGTTCCAGCAGGCCCATAAGAAGAGCCCCACTGGATCAGGCCAAAGGCCCATCTGGTCCAGCTTCCTGTATCTCACAGTGGCCCACCAGGTGCCTCAGGAAGTTCAGTAAACAAGATGCTTGCATCCTGTTGCCACACCCCTTCACCTGGCATTCTGAAGTAGCCTACTTTTAATGTAAGGAGGTTGCACCACCCGTCATGGCCTATAGCCCATGATGGACTTTTCCTCCAGAAATCTGTCCAGTCCCCTTTTAAAGGCATCCAGACCAGATGCCATCACCACCTCCTGTGGCAAGGAGTTCCATAGCTTAATTACCCGCTGGGTAAAAAAGTATTTCCTTTTACCTGTTTTAACTCTCACAACCCTCAGTTTTAGTGGATGTCCCCTGGTTCTGGTGTTTTGAGAGAGGGAAAAGAACATCCCTCTTTCAATTCTATCCCCCTTCCTCATGGAGCCCCTGCCACAGAAAGGCCGCCTGTTTCCACAAGCAGCATTTTTCTTGGGAGCCAGTTGGAATCTCTTTGGGGGCAGCACATGCTGTAGGCCAGTGTTTCGCAAACTGTGGGTTTGGTGTGTCATGGAAACCTGAGAGCCACCATCTTAGAAGCTGCAGACTTTACTCTTGCTCTATTCTTTTGCAAGGAGTGTTAACCATTTGAATTGTCAGGTTTTTTTTTTTTTTGTAATTGTTTTTAGTTCACTGCTTTCCCCTCCTATTTTGTTCTTGTCTTGCTTTCTGTCAGGGATGCATTGCGGCCGTGCAATTGCTGCAGTCCAAGAACGGCAGTTTGCGCTCCAAGAGCGAACTTTGACTGCAATTCTGGTACGTCCTGCTTGATGATGTCACTTCTGGCCGTGACATCATTTTCGGTGGGTCCCAACACGGGTGCCATTCTAAAAAGTGGGTCCCAGCGCAAAACGTTTGAGAACCACTGCTGTAGGCTATGGATGACGACTGCTCAAGTCTCAATGCAGACGGAGAGCAAAGTGGAGTGGGTTTTCTATTCAAGAAGCAAAGCAGAAATAATAATAATAATACAAAAGAAATTGAATGCCTGCCAAGCGAGCCATAGGGTGAATTCACCCAGGCCGAGGCAGCAGGACCATTTGTTGGCTTCCTGACGACAAATTCACCCAGACGATGGCTGGATGCACCCAGCTGCTCCTTTGGTTTTGCAACCTGGGAAATTTCCGAGGTAACTGAGGGAAACTATGGGAGAGGGTGTGCGCACGCCAATTGCTTCCCACGTCGGGGAAGCAATTAGTGAGCGCATGCTTTCACCCCACCCCCACCATGAGTGGCGCCCATGGCAGATGCCATGTCATGCCCTAGTGGCAATATGCCTCTGGGCCAAAGGCCCACCTAGTCCAGCTTCCTGTATCTCACAGTGGCCCACCAGATGCCTCAGGGAGCACACAAGACCGCAAGATGCCTGCATCCTGTTGCCACTCCCTTGTATATGGCATTCTGAGGTAATCTTCTGAGGTAAATATAAGATGAATAGAATAGAATTTGCTGTCCTAAGAACATAAGAAGAGCCCTACTGGATCAGGCCAAAGGCCCACCTAGTCCAGCTTCCTGTATCTCATAGTGGCCCACCAGATGCCTCAGGGAGCACACAAGACCGCAAAATGCCTGCATCCTGTTGTATATGGCATTCTGAGGTAATCTTCTGAGGTAAATATAAGATGAATAAAATAGAATTTGCTGTCCTAAGAACATAAGAAGAGCCCTACTGGATCAGGCCAAAGGCCCACCTAGTCCAGCTTCCTGTATCTCACAGTGGCCCACCAAATGTCTCAGGGATCACACAAGACAGCAAGCCACATATATCCTTTTCCCCCTTCCTGGCATTCAGAGAGAGGCTGCCTCTAAAAGCTGGAGGTTGTGTATAGTCATCAAGGCTTGTAACCCGGGATGGGCTTCTCTTCTAGAAACCTGTCCAGTCCCTCTCTAAAGGCATCCAGACCAGGCATTATCACAACATCCTATGGCAAGGAGTTCCACAAGTTAATAACATGCTGGGTAAAGAAATATTGTCTTTTGTCTGTTCTAACTCTCCCGACACTCAATTTAAGTAGATGTCCCCTGGTTCTGGTGTTGTGTGAGAGGGAAAAGAGCATCCCTCTATCCATCCCTTACATAATTTTGTATGTCTCAGGGCACAATCCTAACCTGGCGTTAGGCCGGCACCGTAGGCCACAGTTAGACCCTGGTGCCAGCCAAGCTTTGCTGGCCTAACTGTGCTGGCATAACTCCAGGCTAGGATTGTGCTCTCAGTCTTGTGTCCCCCTCCCTCAGTTTCCCCTTTCCTAGCCTGCAGAGCCCTAAACGCTGCAGTCTTTCCTCATAAGGGTGATGCCCCACTCTTGTAAACATTTTGGCCGCTCTCTCTTGCACTTTTGCCAATTCCACAACCAGAACTATATGTGTTCGACCAGATGTGGCGACCAGAACAGTACACAATGCTCTAGAAGTGGCCTGGCAATCGATTCGTGTAATGGCATTATAATATTTGCCATTATTAATCTCGGGGAAAGGTTGTCCTCTGCCTGGTGAGCCTGCAAGTCGATCAGCTTGGCAGACCAGGGCTTTGGCTGGGCCTCAGTGTGAGTGGACCAGTCTGTGCTCAGGAGTGGTGAGTAGACGCACCCATGTGCCTTGCCGTTTGAGCTTTCTCGCCATTAATCTTGTTGGTCTGATCCTCCCCCATGTGGTGGGTCTAGTGAGGCAGGAGGAATTCTGAGGAAGGCCCTGGAATGCCAAGAGCACATTCTGTGGTCTGGTGCCTTGTGTTTTGCTGGGCTTTCGAAGGAGCGAAGGTTGCTGGCCAAGAGCATTCTTGCTGCAGTGCATACTCTCAAACCCTTGCTTGGGCCCAGGGAGGAGTGGCCAGCGCAACAGAGCTGTGCATCAGAGAGACAATGCTCTGCAGGCCTAGAGGGGTCCTGCATGGAATTTTGCACCACCAAAGAGCTCAGTTTTGCGACCCAGGATGTATTTCCCCCTGAAAAGACAGTGTCGTTTCTAGTGGCTGTTGCTGGTGGTGGTCTGCATTTTTTAGATTATGAGCCCTTTTGGGGCAGGGAGTCATTTAACTTTATTATTATTTGCCTGTAAACCGCTTTAGGAACTTCATGTTGAAATGCTTTTTGATTGATTGATTGATTGATTGATTGATTGATTGATTGATTGATTGATTGATT
>JAJKFI010000023.1:3277038-3302432 GCA_029204185.1 Lerista edwardsae
TAATAATAATAATAATAATAATAATAATAATAATAATAATAATAATAATATGTGGTGGTCATGTGAGGTAGCGGGGAAATTTTGGAAATCCATTCACGAGATGCTGCAAAAGATGTTCAAATGCACTACTCAGTTTAAACCAGAACTATTTCTTTTAAATATTATTGCAATGATTCCTGATAAAGTGACTAGACAGGTAATTATACACATTAATACTGCAGCGAGATATGCACAAAGATGGAAGTTAGAAACTTGGCCTATGGAATAAATGCGTAGAGATAAAACTGTTGACTTGATAGAAATGGATCTATTAACTGAACGCTTGAAAGAGGGAAATAATGAAAGAATACTAAGATATTGCGAACCCTTCTACGACCGGATAAAAACGCCCAAATAAGACTTAAGAAGATAATAGTAAAGAATGTATTTCTAATACAATTAGACACTTTCAATATTATTAATAATAAAATTAGAAATAAAGGTATAGATTTTATAGTATAAGGTGAGTTTATATAAGCTATAAAACAATAATGTAGAAAGATTTATAGAAGCATGAAAAACCGCGTTGTAATTCTCTCACCTATGTGCGTAACCCATTCCCTTTTGCCCTATTTACCCTTGATGTCTACCCCACTGACAATAAATAAAATACATATAAAAATAATAAAACAAAAATAAAAACTGGTGGACCTTGCTTCTGGCTAGACATGGATAGGACCAGGCTGTCTACAAAGCAGTGGAATTCTGCTCTTGTTCTCCTCTTGTGTGATTGAAAGGAAGGTCCATCTGTCCTGCTTTCCTAGGTTACCTTCTGTTTTGGATTTCCATGCTGTTTTCCGTCCCAACAGAGACCAGCAAGATGCACTACTGCTGCTGCGACTCTGTCCTTTTTCCTCCCAGGGTCAGCCACATTTTTTTCCTGCCTGCTTTTTAATGGAAAAAACAATATATATAACAAAATTCTGGACTTGGGAGGCTGCCCGTGACTTTCCCTGCCCTTTGGGAAGACTCTGGTGGAAAGAATGTTTTCGCCTCCAGTCGGCCATCTGTTTGTCGGCTGAGAAGATTCACAGTCAGCAGGGAGTTCGCTGTCACCGAGCCTGCGCTGGGCTTCATGGCAGCCCCAGAGGGTGTGGGGCAGATTATCGAGCATGTCCTTCTCCCTGGCCAAGGGCCCGCTATCCAGTGGTTCACAAACTGTGGGACCCGCCCGTGGGTCACGACCCAATTTTTGTTGGGTTGCAGAAACTGCCAGAGAAGATACAGTTGTGTGCCTCGAGGGTTAAATGACCTGCTACTTGGCGGGGGAGGGAGGAGGAAGCACTGCTGCCTAATCACCATTGCAGCCACAGAAGCTTGAGCAGCTGGTAAAGTGAAATTTTTTTATCCTTGGTGTGTCCCAATTTGGGAACCGCTGCTATATACAGGAGTTCCCTGGTATCCACTGTTTCCACGGATACCAGGGATACTGGGAACAAGGGACACCGTAAAGTATGTTTGGACCACTCTCGGAGTTCAAGAGACCAGCACGCAGACATGCGCCATCCTCCCTGACTCCGAGAGTGTTCCAAACGCGCTTTACGGTGTCCCTTGTGCTGGTCAAACTTTGCTGGCTTAGCTTATGCCGGCCTAACTCCAGTTTAGGATTGCGCTCTGAGAGTGGTCCAAGTGTACTTTACGGCCGGCACAAGTGACTCGGGGCGCAATCCTAACCTTGAGTTAGGCTGGTGCAGTTAGGCCAGCAAAGTTTGGCCGGCGCAAGGGACCCCGTAAAGTATGTTTGGACCACTCTCAGAGAGTCAGGGAGGCCAGCACGCAGACGTGTGCCATCCTCCCTGACTCCGAGAGTGGTCCAAACACGCTTTACGGTGTCCCTTGTGCCGGCCGAACTTTGCTGGCCTAACTGTGTCGGCCTAACTCCAGGTTAGGATTGCGCCCTAAGTCGCATTCACCTAAGGTCCTTTATAGTGTTTCTGAAACTCCGGTGGGTTGAGTGTGTATAATGATTGATGCTCCTGGTGCTCATGAACAGCTGTGGATTGTGAGTGATGTACAAACATGAAGGATTAAATTAGAGGAAGTGTGTCTTTTTCCCTTTCACTTTTGGCATTGCTCCTCACTTGCCCACCTAGGTGCTTGATTCATGGACCGCTTTCGCTTCCTCCGGATGCTGCTTGCTCTCTTCCTGCCTTGGGGGTCAAGTGGGGGTGGTGCCATCCACACGGTCACAGCCCCCCCCCCAACAGCATCTGATTCACTTCATGGTCTCCACACTTGAATTTGCTCCAGCCTCCTCTAATTCCAGGGATGTTTCCAGTTTGGGGGCCCCTGAGCCTGCTTTCTTGTTAAGTGATGTCACATCCTGTTGTGATGTCACTTTTGGGTCATCATTTTGCCTTCAGCACCGGGCTACACTTCCATTAGCTACGCCGCTGCTGTGGAGCATTTCAAGATTCCCTTTGCAAAGACGGAGACCTACAAGCAGAGCCGGCTTTAAGCCAATGTGACCACTGTCGTCACATCAGGCCCCGCGCTTCAGGGGGCCCCGTGCTAGCAGGGTGAGCATATTGCCTGTACTGTGGCTGTAGCCGGGATCTCTGTGGGCGGTAAGTCAGTGGGGCGAGCAGAGCAGCTTCACCTTGGTCTCTCCCACCTGCCTCTGCCTCTGAACAGCCCCAAATGGGCCACCTGGAAGCCGTTGGCGGTGACGCTATGATATAATAATAATAGTATTTACTGTATATACCGCCTTTCTTTCTTTCTTTCTTTCTTTCTTTCTTTCTTTCTTTCGTTCTTTCTTTCTTTCAATCAATCAATCAATCAATCAATCAATCAATCAATCAATCAATCAATCAATCAATCACTAGTATTTATATACCGCTTTTCAACACAAAGTTCACAAAGTGGTTTACAGGCAAATAATAACATTAAAGTTAAATGGCTCCCTGTCCCAAAAGGGCTCACAATCTAAAAGAATGGAGAACACCACCAGCAACAGCCACGAGAAAGACACTGTGCTGGGGTGAAGAGGGACAATTGCTCTCCCCCTGCTAAATATAAGAGGACACCACTTGAAAAAGTGCCTCTTGCCCAGTTAGCAGGGGTTAATGGTCTAATGGTCTTTGGCCATTAGATTGCTCCTCTGGCTTTAATTCAAGGCGGTTTACATAGGCAGGCTTTATTTCTCTAAACCTGCAAGGGTTTTTTTACAAATTACAAAGAAGTTCTGTCTTTCAAGAACTACAACAACATACAGATGGAACTTTCATGGTTTAGTCCTTCTTTCTGGCCGCACGCTTGCCTTCCTGCTGGCTGATAAACGGCTTCTCTGCTCCCACCAAAGAAACAGCTGGCCCAGCACAACTCCTCTCTCACAGGCAGCTGGAGACAGCTCAGCTCTTATCCGTCGCAATTCTCAAGGTCTGCCGCTCACAGAAACTTCCGGTGTTCACGAACTGGCGACCTTCAGATCTTATCTTTGTGCAGGCTTTAACCCTCTCAACTAAACCTCCTGCCCACCTGATATCACCACCAACTACTTCCATGTGCCATGCTTTGCACGTGGCACAAACAGAGCTCTTTTGGGTGAGTGGGGGGCCCCACAGGGAGGGTTGAGGCCCCCGCAGGAATGCCTCACATTGGGCCCCGCCGCTGCTAGAGCTGGCCCTGCCCTCAGGGACTAGGGGCCATCAGGTTTGAATGTCTGGGCGTCCATGCCTGGGTCTCCAGATCTGGCCCCTTGGACTCCCCATCATAGCCTGCCAACCCTCCAGTTGGCAAGAGACGACAGCAGGCCTGACCTCGCAAAGGCAAGGCTTGCAGAGCTCTCCAAGAACCGCATGGGGCAAGCCCAGCGGTGTCATCCTGGCGGAACGGCCCAGTACACTGTTCCGCTAGTTCCGCGGACAGGCCCGGGCTGCACCGCCTCTCCCGAGGATGGGCGAGCTGCTCCTGGGCCCGCCCTCCCTCCTGCGCATCCGAATCGCTCTGAAATGGAGCTATTCCAGGCGCAGGGAGGCGTGGCTGGCCTCCGCCATAGGGGCGGAGGGCTGCCAATCATCCGGGTGTTCCGGTTCCTGGCGCGCCCGGATGACATCACTGGGCAAGCCCCACCTCCCAGAACTGAGCTGGGTTGCCCATGGAAGCGGGATGGCTGGGGAGCTTCCTTGCGAGCCTGGGTCCATTTGGGAGTTTTTTCTTCCCTTTTGGGGACGCCTTAGGAGTGCCTGGCTTTTCCATTCTCGGACCCCCAGATTTCTGCCTGCTTCCGCTGTATTACGAGAGGGGTGGGTGGGGAGCTGAACATTTGTTGTCTTGCCTTCCTGAAGAGTTTCAGAGGGGGCTCAACATACCTGAAAGCCTACGGGCCAGGCCATGGGTTAATATGGCCCGGCTTCCTGGAGCCCTCTTCGAGCAGGTACAGCCAATAAGAGTTTTGCCCAAGTCTGCTGCAACTTCCACCTGGCTGGTCTCCCTCCAGATGGAGCTCACTTCCTCGAGCTGCGCTTGAGCTCCTCTCTTCCAGTGTCTGGAGAGAAACGGCAAGGAACAAGTGGGCCCGTGTCTCTTTCTACATTCCACCCTGAAGCCCACAAGCTGCAGGCAGGAAGGGAGGTCTCCAGTGGGCTGTGAGAAAGTGGAGTTCAGAGAGGAGGACATTCCAGAGCTTTCCCTCTGGGGCAGCCCCTCCACTATAGGAGAAGGATCTAGACAAGAGGCCTGGATAGCCCCATCCTGTGCATATTTTCTCAGCAGTGTGTCCCCAGGCTAACTCCTACAATTTGGGGCCTGGGATTGTAGCCTTGTGGCACAGCTTAACGTAAGAACATAAGAGGAGCCCCACTGGATCAGGCCAAAGGCCCATCTAGTCCAGCTTCCTGCATCTTGCAGCGGCCCACCAGATGCCTCAAGGAACACACAAGACAAGTAGATATGTGCATCTTGTTGCCACCATCTGGTCGCCTACTTCTAAAGTAAGGAGGTTGCGCTAACCATCATGGCCTGTAGCCTGCGACGGACTTTTCCTCCAGAAATCTGTCTAGTCCCCCTTTAAAGGCATCTAGGCCAGATGCCATCACCACCTCCTGTGGCAAAGAGTTCCACAGCTTTCTCTCAAGTTGGCGGGAGGAATGTTCCAGGGGTACGTCCTACCGTTCTTCTCCGGCCCCTAGAGGTGTCTTGGCGCTCCTTCTCTCCCGGTGGGTCCCCTGGTCTTTGGAGGGCCTCTCCTTTGGTTCTCGGCCTCAGATTCAAACACGAGAGCTTTCTTTTTTCCCTGCCGCGGCTGCTTTTAAGTTGTGGAAGCAGGACAAATGCCACTCTCTGTGCCAGGGGCACCGGCCCAACTCCCAGAGATGCAAAGGAATTGCAGACACAGCCGCTCGGCCCATCATCAAAGGGACGCCTGTTGCTTTATGAGGATGGAGCTGAGAACGGATGGTGTGTGTGTGTGTGTGTGTGTGTGTGTGTTGTGTGAAGATCACAGGAAGAAAGTTCCTCAGTCATGAAGTTTCCCATAGAATAGTGCAGAGCAATGCATCTGGAAGTTGGCAGTTCTGGTTTGCTTGTTGCTTTGTCCATGGCCAGCCTTTTCTTACATTCCTAGAAATAAAGGCAGCCGGGGGGGCGGGGAACGGGGACGAAAAGAACCTGGCTAAGCAAACATCTTTTGCTGCGATGCCCCCGTGTGTTGCATTGTCCTGTCGCACATGCCTGGGGCTGCAGCACTAAGGCAGTGGTTTCTGAAGACTCTGGGCAAGCCCATATTAACCCACGGTTGGGCCCTTCGGCTTTCAGGTATTTGGGGCTCCCTCCTGTCACATTAGGGACGTGGTGGTGCAGCAAGTTAATCCGCTGTTGCTGGGCTTTCGACCGCAAGGTTGGGAGTTCGAGACTGTGTGACGGAGTGAGCTCCCGTTGCTGGTCCCAGCTCCTGCCAACCTAGCAGTTCGAAAGCACCTAAAAAATGCAAGTAGATAAATAGGGACCACTTCGGTGGGAAGGGAACGGCATTCCGTGCGCTACGGCGTAGAGTCATGCCGGTCACATGACCATGGAAGCTTGTTCTCGGACAAATTGCCGGCTCTACAGGCTTTGAAACGGAGATGAGCACCGCCCCCTACAGTCGGTCATGACCAGACCATTTGGTTGTGGGGAAACCTTTACCTTTTACCTGTCACATTGAATGGAAGCCTCTGATGGATGGACAGATGGGCAAGGTTCTCCTCCCCCCCTTGCAAATAAGGTCTCTGCAGCTCAGTCAATGCATCACTTCTCCCCATCTATTGCCTTGTTACAACACACACACACACACACACACACACACATTTTTGCAGCTAACCCCCAACCTTAGGCAATCCAGCCGCAGGTGGGCTTCTCCTCCAAATGGACCCAGGCTTGCATGGAAGCTGCCCCCCCCCCCCCCCTCTAAAACAGCAGAAACACAGGCAGAAATCGGAGGGGCAAGAAACAGAAGCGCCAGGCACTTCGAGATTTTTCCTCCAAAGAGGAAAACAAAACGCACAAACGGATCCAGGCTTGCCTGGAAGCTCCCAAGCCTTTGCAAGGCCGGGCTGGCTGTAGTCTCCTGCTGGCTGGAGGGTTGGGGGGCAGAGGGAGAGTCCTCAGGGGCCGGATCTGGAGACCCACACATTAGGCTGATGCCCAGGTATGCCGCCTTGAGGGGCCTGAGCCCCTGTGGGGCCCCTGGGCTTCAGCCTACTCTGCCTAATGGATAATACAGCCCTGACTCTGGGGCCAACTTAAGGAAAACCTTCTGCTTCTGTAGGGCCCTGGCTGGGCCTGCAGCTCAGGGCCTGCTCTAGCAGGGGCGGGCCCAATGTGGGGCATTCCTGCGGGCCCCCCACTCACCAAGAAGAGCGCTGTTTGTGCCACGTGCAAAGCTTGGCATGTGGAAGTAGTTGGTGGGGATATCATCACATCACCACCAACTGCTTCCAGGTGGCCCATCTTGGGCTGTTCAGAGGCAGAGGCAGGTGGGAGAGACCAAGGTGAAGCTGCTCTGCTCGCCCCACTGACTTACAGCCAGACATGTCATGTAGGGGGTACGCGGGGGTATGCGAGTACCCGTTCCTAGGATTAGGGCTGGCCCCGCCCATTCGCCCGCCCACTCGTCGACTCCGTCGGCGCTCCGCTCCGCCCCCTGCAATGTTTGAATTGCCTGCACGTTTGAGTTGCCTGCACGTTCTCAGAGCCAGGCAGGCAGGCAGCGGAGCGAGGGAGACCGACGGCAGCAGCAGCGTGAGCAGGTAAGCTGCCTGGGGCTCCCTCCCGAGGAGGTGCGGCAGTTTCTGGGGACGGTTCCTGGGTTCCGGCTATGACCTCACTTCCGGTGGGCGGGCCCTGACACAAGTGCCAATCAAAAGTGAGTGCCTGTTGCTAAATCATTCAGATGCCATTACTGCAGAGATCCTGGCTGCAGCCACGGGCAATATGCTCACCCTGCTCGTGTGGGGGCCCCTGAAGCGTGGGGCATGCTCACATTGGCTTAAAGCCGGCCCTGGCTGAGACCCTCCCTTCTTTGCAGCGATTGAAGATCTGTGCTGGTGGGTGAGCTGCTGTGCAGGAAAGCCGGTTGCTTGCCTTGATTGCTCACGGCAGCGGTGGCGACCGAATTGGTATCCGTGGATAACTGAAACTGCGGGTACCAAATCAGTGGATACTGGGGCACGCCTGTCATGTATTAGAAGGGCAATGGCAAAACAAAAAAAGAGCGGGTGTCTCAGGCCAGTGTTGACCTGGGCTGCTCCTCGTAATGTGGCCAGCCTACCTCTGGAATGGAAGCAGGGTCTCCCTTGCTCACTTGTGCTGTAAAGCGTTGTGCTTGCTGGAGGGCCATGAGAAGCAAAAGGGTCTCCAGGGAAAGAGCAGGAAGTGATCCTAGTAGTTTCCCTGCTGGGCAGTCACACGCATGTCCTCTTGATGAGTTGCAGTCGGCCTTTCTTGCAAAGTTGAGCCGTGCTGCGTTTCCACCAGTGCATTCAAGGCAGCTCACAAGTGGCACCCAGTGGCTGGAAGGCCCTCTAGCAATTGGGTAAAGGAAAAGGTTTCCCCACGACCAAACGGGCTAGTCGTGACTGACTGTAGGGGGCGGTGCTCATCTCTGTTTCTAAGCCTGTAGAGCCGGCGTTTTGTCCGAGGACAAGCTTCTGTGGTCATGTGGCCAGCATGACTCTACGCTGTAGCGCACGGAACGCCGTTCCCTTCCCACCGAAGTGGTCCCTATTTATCTACTTGCATTTAGGTGCTTTCGAACTGTTAGGTTGGCAGGAGCTGGGACAAGCGACGGGAGCTCACTCCGTCGTGCAGTCTTGAACTCCCAACCTTCTGGTCGGAAAGCCCAGCAGCAGCGGTTTAACCCGCTGCGCCACCACGTCCCTAGCAATTGGGAGGGGGGCTTTTTTAAAGGACTTCCCATGTGATCCCTTGCTCACTTCCCCACAACCACCTTCACCAGCCTCGTGTTTTCCCCTTGAAGATGTGGAATTCAGGGGATCGGCTGTGTGTTGGGTCCAGGTGACCAGATGTCATTACCACAAAGGGGGGCGCAGCGCCCCAAAATGTAGGGCATTCAAGCAAAAACGTAGGACATTATAAAATGAAAGCTAAGAAACTGTCTGGATTTTGGGGTGTCTTGTCCTTTTTTAATGCAACCTAACGAACGAAGTTGTGGAGTTGCGCAGTTTCCTTTATTTTCCTTTGCAAACATCTTTTTGGCTGAAAAGCGGTACACGGGAGAGCGATTGCTGTACGGGAACGGTCTGCAGCAGTCTGGAAGATTTGAACCTATCACTCTTGAAAACGTTGCATTGCATTGCTTATTTTTAATTTGTGTCTTTTTTCCTTCTTCTTTGCAGTGTTTCACATTCCTAGAAGGCAAGAAAGATGCAGGTAAGCTAAAATGGCCTCTTGATTCATTCATTTCCAGGACTTGGGTGTATTCTGGGTTTCAAAACAAACAAACAAACAAACAAACAAAACTCAAAAGAAAACAAGCAGTGCACCAAGGGAACTCCTATTCTCTACACCAGTGATTTTCAACCTTTTTCTTCTCATTGCCCACTGACCTGTATGGTCTTCTTTATGGTCTTTGCTGGCTGGTGGAAGAGGAGGGACAGACAATTTGGTAATACAGAGAGTTCCCCTAAAAATAGAGCTGCCACAGGGCCAGCTTTAAGCCAGTGTGACCAATGTTGTCACATCGGGCCCCGCACTTCAGGGGCCCCCGCACTAGCAGGGTGAGCACATTGCCTGTGGCTGCAGCTGGGATCTCTGTGGGCAGTAAGTCAGTGGGGCGAGCAGAGCAGCTTCACCTTGGTCTCTCCCACCTGCCTCTGCCTCTGAACAGCCCCAAATGGGCCACCTGGAAGCTGTTGGCGGGGATGTTGTGATATCCCCACCAACTACTTCCACATGCTGAGCATTGCACGTGGCACAAACAGAGCTCTTCTTGGTGAGTGGGGGCCCCGCAGGAATGCCCCATGTTGTGTCCCCCCGCTGCCAGAGCCGGCCCTGAGCTGCAGAACCCAGAAGTGTTTTTTTCAGTGATTTTCAACCACAGTACTCCAAACTCCCATGGTGCATCTGCTGGTCTTTCACGGTGTACAAATGTGCCGGGTTGCACATGGATTGAAAACTGCTGCTCTATTGACGATGCTCTGAATCACTCACAGGAAGAAAAGTGAACTCTTTTTGTAAGAACTAAGGGCCCAATCCTATCCAATGTTCCAGTGCTGGTGCAGCCACAGTGCAGCCCTAGGAAAGGGAACAAATGTCCCCTTAACTGGAAGAGGCCTACACGACTGCCCCTCTACCACAGGTTGCAGTGCACGCCACATTAGTATGTCTGCACCAATGCAGGAAAGCCAGATGGGATTTGGCCTTAAGGCTTTTGTAGCTGGAGTTGTCACCTGTTGAGAAATTCATTTTCTGGGATTGAAGGCCACGCCCACCAAAGTTTGTGTGTGTGTGTGTGTGTGTGTGTGTGTGTGCGCGTGCCATTCAAAGTGGAAATCCTTCATTAGCTGCAATCAGTTCCTGCTTACACCCCAGGAGGCGTCTTGCATCTCAGCACCACTTTATTCTGGTGGGGGAAGATTTCCTGTAGCACTTTTCCTCTCTGAATTCATTTTCATGACGGGGTGTACTCGGTAAACTCAAAAGCGAACTAAAATCAAAAGCATACAAAACTCTGCGCCGAGGTGACAAATCCCTGCTCTGCACTCCGCGTTTATCTTCCTGCTGGTGCTGATTGTATATTTCTGTGCATCGTTGTTAGATGCCTTGGGCATCCTGCTGGGATACGAATGTTCCCAATGAATAAAATATAACCAGTGTGGGTGAAAGAGCTGGGGAGGCGAAACAGACAACCTGTTTTTGTGAAGGCTTGTTAGAAAGCCTGGAAACAGACAAGAGTCGATTCCATTTAGATCTCAGCTCTCCCCTAAGTCACTTGGGGAGGGGGAAACGTCCCCATGTCAGTCCCCCTTACCTGTGATGTAGGTAGGTCTGAGAGAGGGGAACTCGCCCTCAACTTCCATGTCACTAGTTTTGGTGTTGTAACAGAATGTATATATCAGTTGGACATGGTGGTGCAGCGGGTTAACCCGCTGCTGCTGGGCTTTCTGACCGGAAGGTTGGGAGTTCAAGACTGTACAATGGAATGAGCTCCTGTTGCTTGTCCCAGCTCCTGCCAGCCCAGCAGTTCGAAAGCACCTAAAAATGCAAGTAGATAAATAGGTACCACTTGGGTGGGAAGGTAATGGTGTTCTGTGCACTACGGCGTATAGTCATGCCGGCCACATGACCACGGAAGCTTGTCCTAGGACAAACGCCGGCTCTACAGGCTTAGAAACGGAGATGAGCACTGCCCCCTACAGTCGATCACGACTAGACCATTCGGTCATGGGGAAACCTTTACCTTTATGTATCAATATACCTCACTGGTTCTAAAACGTTTTAGAACAAGACCCACTTTTTAGAATGGCACTTATGTTGGGGCCCACCAGAAGTGATGTCATTAATTTGGAGATGATGTCATGGCCAGAAGTGACATCATCAAGCTGGATGAATAGGACAAATTGTGATGGAAAAGCACTAAACTAAAAACTAAATGTTTTTTTAAAAAAGAAGGAATGTGGCAAGAGTCAGGTCTGCAGCTTCCGAGACGGCTGCTCCCAGCTTTCTGTGACCCACTTGACATCAGGTTGCAACCCACCAAGTGGGTCCTGACCCACATTGAGAAACACTGGAATACCACAATATGCACATTCCAATCCTGCCCCCTCCGTCATGAAGTAACTGAATGCATAAGGGGGAGGCAAGATGGTGCCCTGATGCCAATGCAGCTATAGGGTGGATGTTTCTCTACAAGGAGCCTTTTGTGCCCCATGAACTCAGACACTGATGGGACCAGGCTTCCAGATTGCATGGAAGGGCTCAGCCCATGGCAGACCAATGCCAAAGGCATGGCCAATGGCCTGTGTGGCCAACAAGCATATTCGGATTGGGGGGGGGGGCATGACCTGCTTCTCCCCTCCCACTGAACTGGTGAGAGAGGCTTGTCTGAATAGCAGGTGGAAGCTTTTCCCAGAAGAGGGCGCTGTTTCCCTGCTGTGATTTTGCTCCAGCCAGCCCAGTCCCTTTCTCAGCATGGCCTGCAATGACATCCCTGCCTGGCTGCAACCCCCGCCCCCCATGCCCACGGCCTGGCCTTCCCTCCGAAGACGACACTCCTCCTTCCTTTTACTTCCTCGGTGACATCACATTTTCCATCTGTGGTTGTGAGAGTAAACAGGAATGCAAAAGCACAGGCAGCTGGGTTGTGTTTTGCTTGTGGACACATCTTCTTTTTGGGACCGGGCTTGGAATGAGGCCTTTTGGTTTCCTCTTCACCTGAGAAGGCCCATTGGCCGCTTGTGCCCCGTTGAGGACGAGGGAGTCACTCCCAGAAGCCTCTCACCTTCCCAGCTGCTGCAAAACCCTTTTTGAGCTCAGCTCTTCATTCTAACCTGTCAGCCCTTGTGGGTGGTCTGGGCCAGGGGCGTAGCCAAAGAGGTGCAGGGGGGTGCAATTGCACCGGGCAACAAGCTTTGGGGGGGGGCTACAAGCTCGGCTTCAGCAGTATGTGAATCGAGAACTACCAGATGTACAAGCTGGTTTCCGAAGAGGCAGAGGAACTAGAGATCAAATTGCCAACCTTCGCTGGATCATGGAGAAAGCAAGAGAGTTCCAGAAAAACATCTACCTCTGCTTCATTGATTATGCTAAAGCCTTTGATTGTGTGGATCACAACAAACTGTGGCAAGTTCTTGAAGAGATGGGAGTTCCAGACCACCTAATCTGCCTTCTGAGAAACCTTTATGCGGGTCAGGAAGCAACAGTTAGAACTGGACATGGAACAACCGACTGGTTTAAAATTGGGAAAGGAGTACGACAAGGCTGTATATTGTCACCCTGCTTATTTAACTTATATGCAGAGTACATCATGAGGAAGGCAGGGCTGGATGACTCACAAGCTGGAATCAAGATTGCTGGGAGAAACATCAACAACCTCAGATATGCAGACGATACCACTCTACTGGCAGAAAGTGAGGAAGACCTAAAGAACCTTTTGATGAGGGTGAAAGAGGAAAGTGCCAAAATTGGTTTGAAGCTCAACATTAAAAAGACTAAGATCATGGCAACCACTCCCATCACTTCCTGGCAAATAGAAGGGGAAGAAATGGAAGCAGTGACAGACTTTATTTTCCTGGGCTCCAAGATCACCGCAGATGGTGACTGCAGCCATGAAATTAAAAGACGTTTACTTCTTGGGAAGAAAGCTATGGTGAACCTAGATAGATTAATCAAAAGCCGAGACATCACCCTGCCAACAAAGGTTCGCATAGTCAAAGCGATGGTTTTCCCAGTAGCCATGTATGGCTGTGAGAGCTGGACCATAAGAAAGGCAGAGCGTCGAAGAATCGATGCTTTTGAATTATGGTGTTGGAGAAGACTCTTGAGAGTCCCCTGGACTGCAAAGAGATCCAATCGGTCAATTCTCCAGGAAGTCAAGCCTGATTGCTCCCTGGAAGGACAAATGCTGAAGCTGAAGCTCCAATACTTTGGCCACCTGATGAGAAGAGAGGACTCTTTAGAAAAGACCCTCATGCTGGGAAAGATTGAAGGCAAAAGGAGAAGGGGGCGACAGAGGATGAGATGGTTAGATAGTGTCACCGAAGCAATGAATATGAAATTGGGCGAACTCAGGAAGCTAGTGGAGGACAGGGAGGCCTGGCGTGCTGTGGTCCATGGGGTCGCGAAGAGTCGGACACGACTTAGCGACTGAACAACAACAACAACAACAAGCTGAGCTTGACACTGTGGCCAAAATTGTGAAAACCTTGGTCTGTGTGAATAATACCGTCACGTTATATACCATTTGTTGTGCAATTTTATGCAGAATGCAATGAAACAGCCTTTATTCTATCAAATATGATGGCTAACCCACCCACCCCCAAAACAAAACAAAACAAAACAAGGAAAATACAACTATCCTGTAAAAATCTCGGATTTTAGGAATAATACTATTGTGTTATACGCCGTTCAATGTGGAGTTTCCTGCAGAATGCAATTAAACAAATCAGAGTGCAATATCTCCATTCTATCAAAAGTTATGGCCAACCCCCCCGAAAATGAAAATACAGCTGTGACATCACTTCCTGTTGTGATGTCACTTCCTGGGCATCATCTTGCCCTCTGCACTGGGCTACACTTTCATTAGCTATGCCAGCGGTCTGGGAATCCATTCTGCTGTGGGTTCTTGCCTCCATGCTTCCAAAGGAAATGGGTAAAACATGACCGATGGCATATCTAAGGGGGTGCAGGAGGTGCAGTTGCGCCGGGCAACACAATTTAGGGGGCAACAAACTGAGCTTGACACTAGAGCTCAAAACTGTGAACACCTTGGTAAGTATGAATAATACTATACCATGTTATATATCATTGAAAAATGTGATTTAACGCCGAATGCAGTGGAAGAAACCACATAGGAATATCTGTATCAATATTTATGGCCAATTAACCAGAAAACCTTTTATTTATTTATTTAACTGAGGGTGCAATCCTAACTAACTTTCCAGCACCGAGGTAGAGCAATGCAGCTCTAAGGGAAGGGAACAAACATTCCCTTACCTTGAGGAGGCCTCTGTGACTGCCCTCCAACTGCAGGATGCAGCACATGCCCCATTGGCACAACTAGGTCCATGCTGGAAAGTTTGATAGGATTACCCCCTAAAAGTGATTTCATCATGGGGGGGAGGAGGCGTTAAGGTGCAAAATCTTCTTTAACACCAGGTAGGATTGAATGTACATGCAAAATTCAAAACAGCCCACATCAAGGAAAACCTAAAACAACCCTTCTTAGTTTGAAATGTGTCGAGCTGAGTTGAATGAAAGTGACCAACTCTTTTCAGTGCACCAGGTTAATTTTTGTTTTTTCCATTCTGTCTCCCTTCCCCCAAATTTCTTTGGCGGTGTAGCACAGTCGTTGCAAGCACTCTTTTTTTTTTAAATGGAGATAAAGTCCTCAGGAAAGAATGAATTGTGTACACAGCACAACTCAAGAAGTTGAAATTAACACCCTGTATTGCATGGGTGGGTATTTCTGGCCCAAATTTAGCACTTCTTCCCCAGCCACAAAGCTCTCCTAGCAACACACAGAAACCACAAGCCACTGCTCTGATAGCAATTAAATAGTAGCGCCACACTAAAACTGAGTCTGTCATTCACAGTGTTGAGAGAGCGGTGATGAAATGCCAAGAACAGCAGCAGTAAATGCCAGTTTAAATTAAACACACACACACACACACACACACACACACACACACACACACACACACGGTGGGCTGGAATTCAGAAACTCCTCCCCATCCACTGTGAGCCATTCAGGTAGATTCCAGTCCATCACCTGCCTACCCTGCTTTAGGTGTCTCATAATGTGGTTGAACATAAGAAGAGCCCTGCTGGATCAGGCCAAAGGCCCATCTACTCCAGCTTCCTGTATCTCACAGTGGCCCACCAGGTGCCTCAGGGAGCACGCAAGACAACAAGATGCCTGCATCCTGTGGCCACTCCCTTGTATCTGGCATTCGCAGGTAAATTCTGAAGTTAGAACCTAAGAAGAGCCCTGCTGGATCAGGCCAAGGGCCCATCTAATCTGGCTTCCTGTATCTCATAGTGGCCCACCAGATGTCTCTGGGAGCACACAAGACAACAAGATGCCTGCATCCTGTTGCCACTCCCTTGTACCTGGCATTCTGAGGAAGCCTGTTTCTAGAACCAGGTAGTTGCACATACCCATCACAGCTTGTAACCTGGGATGGACTTTCCCACCAATCCCCAATTTATCCAATCTCCCTTTAAAGGCATCTAGACCAGGCATCATCTCCACATCCTTTGGCAAGGAGTTCCACAGATAAATGATGGATCACAAACGCATCTGCCAGCACATGCTCCCTCCCTCCCTCTCATTAACAAGAGAGAGATCTTAACAAGACTCCTGCATCCTGTTGCCACTCCCTTGCACCTGGCATTCTGAGGTAGCCTGCTACTAATGTAAGGAGGTTGCACATACATCCCATGGCTTGTAATCTGTGATGGACTTTTCTTCCATCAGTCTGTCCAATCCCCTTTAACCAGTGATGTCATCTAAATGATTTAAGAACAGGTACTCACTTTTGATTGGCACATGTCGGGACCCACCCACCGGAAGTGATGTCATAAGCCAGAAGTGATGTCGTGGCAGGAAGTGGCATGAAAAAAAAGCCCTTTTTGAGGTTTTTGATTTTAAACTGACCTAACAGTTGCAACAGTATTCCACAGCACCCCCAGAACATGTTAAGGAGGCCTGGCATCATGTTAAAGTGACCCAACAGTTCCAAAAGTATTTGAGAGCAACCCCTGAGCAGCTCATTTTTCAGTGGCAAGGCAAGGCAAGGCCTGGCCTGGGAAGGCAAGGCAAGTTTTAAAAAGCCACCAGCTCATTTCAGCAATTCCAAAGTCTTTTGGAGTCAAATTCCAAAATCACCCCCCAGGAACCGCCGCGCCTCCTCGGGAGAGGGAGCCCCAGGCAGCCTACCTGCTCACGCTGCTGCCACTGTCGGCCTCCCTCGCTTCGCTCCGCTCTGCTCCGCTCGCTGCCAGGCAACTCAAACGTGCAGGAAATTCAAACGTTGCAGGGGGCGGAGCGGAGCGCCGATGGAGTCGACGAGTGGGCGGGCGAATGGGCGGGGCCAGCCGTAATCCTAGGAACGGGTACTCGCGTACCCCCTACATGATATCACTGCCTTTAACCAGCATCTAGGCCAGATACTCTTACTGCATATTGTAGCAAGGGGTTCCACATAATTAATGACACGCTGGGTGAAGAAGCGCAATCCTTACCGTAGGCCGGCACAGTTAGGCCAGCAACTTTAGCTGGCCCAAGGGCCACTGTAAAGCACGTTTGGACCATTCTCGGAGTCAGGGAGGATGGTGCACGTTGGATTGGTCCAAACATACTTTATGGTGTTCCTTGTGCCGGCAAAACTTGTGCTGGCCTAACTGTGCCACCCTAACTCCAGATTAGGATTGCGCTCTTGATGTTAGTGGATGCCCCCTAGTTCTTATGTCATGTAGTGTTCAACAGACATGGCATGATGAAGGACCTTTATTATTATACCATTGTACAGATCAATGGTAAGGCCGCATCTAGAGTACTCCGTACAGTTCTGGTCACCACATCTCAAAAAGGACATAGTGGAGCTGGAACAGGTGCAGAAGGGAGCGACAAAAATGATTAGGGGGCTGGGGCACCTCCCTTATGAAGAAAGACTGCAGCGTTTGGGGCTCTTCAGTCTGGAAAAAAGGTGCCTGAGGGGGGACATGATTGAGACATATAAAATTATGCACAGGAGGGATAGAGTCGATAGAGGGATGTTCTTTTCCCTTTCTCAAAACATCAGAACCAGGGGGCATCCACCGAAATTGAGTGTTGGGAGAGTGAGATAATTTTTTTACCCAGCAGGTAATTAAGCTATGGAACTCCTTACCACAGGAGGTGGTGATGGCATCTGGCCTAGATGCCTTTAAAAGGGGATTGGACAGATTTCTGGAGGAAATGTCCATTGTGGGCTATAGACCATGATGGGTTGGGCAACCTCCTTACATTAACAGTAGGCTGCTTCAGAATGCCAGGTGCAAGGGAGTGGCCACAGGATGCAGGCATCTGGTTGTCTCATGTGCTCCCTGAGGCACCTGGTGGGCCACTGTGAGATACAGGAAGCTGGACTAGATGGGAGCTTTGGCCTGATCCCATGGGGCTCTTCTTATGATCTGCACATGACATGAGGGCACATGCCCTGTCCCCTCTCACCGTGACATCTAGGCACATGGGAATGAGATGTGCTTGTAGAACTATGAGCTCATCCTTGATCACACTGGACCAGGCAATAAAGAGTGACAAGAGTTGAAATAATGACATGTGAGCATCAGAAGAGACCTCATTCAAGAACACCCTTCAGAAATGATAATTGGCATTCATGACATCTGGTTTCTGCCATTCATTAAAAGGGGGAGTGTTTTTACAGCCATGTGGAAAGCTGGGCAACGTACTCAAAGCTGGTAGAAAAACTAAAACCAATGTAGCTTCTGGCTATTTTTAGCCTTTGGGCTGCTTTTTCACCCATCCTGTGACAAGAGGGAGTCTCCAGTCTGTGTGGTACGTCTGTGTGGTTAGCCATGTGCTGGTGACTCATTCAGAGGGCTGGTGTCCCTGGAGCCCGTATTAAAAATCCTGCTGCCCAACACTAATCTCAGAGCTTTGGAAGAGCCTAGTTTGGCTGCTGTGGCTTGAAGCTGACTGTTCTTCTCCATCTATTTGGTTACAAAGGTCTGTTGGGTGTAGGTGGCAGATTGGGACTCGAGGGTCCTTTTGTGTAGCGCCTCGGATGTCCACGCTGGGGTGGGGAATGTAGTGATGCTCTTTGCAATCTGCTTGAGAATGGGAAAGACCAGGGTTGCTTTTCATCTTTCAGGTTGTTGTTCAGTCGCTAAGCCGTGCCCGACTCTTCGCAACCCCCTGGACCACGGCACGCCAGGCCTCCCTGTCCTCCACTAGCTTCCGGAGTTCGCCCAACTTCATGTTCGTCGCTTCGGTGACACTCTCTAACCATCTCATCCTCTGCCGCCCCCTTCTCCTTTTGCCTTCCATCTTCCCCAGCATGAGGGTCTTTTCTAAAAAGTCCTCCCTTCTCATGAGGTGGCCAAAGTATTGGAGCTTCAGCTTCAGGATTTGTCCTTCCAGGGAGCAATCAGGCTTGACTTCCTGTAGGATTGACCAATTGGATCTCCTTGCAGTCCAGGGGACTCTCAAGAGTTTTCTCCAACACCATCATTCAAAAGCATCTATTCTTCGGTAGTTAATCTGTGGAACTCCTTGCCACAGGAGGTGGTGATGGTGTCTGGCCTGTTGTTTTTCAGCTGCTAAGTTGTGTCCGACTCTTTGCGACCCCCTGGACCACAGCACTCCACTAGCTTCCGGAGTTCGCCCAATTTCATGTTCATTAGTGTCGGTGACACTGTCTAACCATCTCATCCTCTGCCACCCCCTTCTCCTTTTGCCTTCCATCTTTCCCAGCATGAGGGTCTTTTCTAAAGAGTCCTCTCATCTCATGAGGTGGCCAAAGTCTTTGAGCTTCAGCTTCAGGATTTGTCCTTCCAGGGAGCAATCAGGCTTGACTTCCTGGAGGATTGACCGATTGGATCTCCTTGCAGTCCAGGGGACTTTCAAGAGTCTTCTCCAACACCATAATTCAAAAGCATCTACTCTTCGGCACTCCGCCTTCCTTATGGTCCAGCTCTCACAGCCATACATGACTACTGGGAAAACCATAGCTTTGACTATGTGAACCTTTGTTGGCAGGGTGATGTCTCGGCTTTTGATTAAGTTGTCTAGGTTCGCCATAGCTTTCCTCCCAAGAAGTAAACATCTTTTAATCTTTGAACTTTTAATCTTTAACTAGCATCTTTGAGGTGCTAGTTTTCAACTGCAGGCTGCTCCTCTAGCATCTCACCTTTCCAATACACTTGGCAGGGCTTATCTTACTAGTCCTCACTGGACTCCTTTCTCCTTCCTGGGGGGGGGGCACCTGGGACCACACACCCCAGGCTGCCCCACCCCCACTATAGATGCGGCCGAGCTCGACACCAGCACTGCTGGTTCTGGGAAATCTTGGGGGTGTTGGGAGCCCTGCAGAGAGCTCCCCAATCCTCCAAACATCTAAAAATAACAAAAAAAATGGGCACTGCTGGTTTTCGTTGCAAAACCCAGTTGGGCCTGTTCTGATTTTCACAAATTCACCTGGCAGAGATGCCACTCATGATTGCCTTCTATGAAGCAAAAGTACAAAAAGGGAAACCTTTTGATTTGCATAACTAAGCAGACTTCAAACTTTCCAGAAAGTGGTCATTGGGAAACTATGTCTCAGAGGAGGCCAGGAGGTTCTGCCGTCAGTTTCCACACTTCTGCTTTCTTCTTTGGGGAGAGCCAGAATGCAAACCACTTCCTCCGCCCTAAAACCTGAAGAAAACACCGTTTTCTGCCTTGCTCCCTTTCTAGCCCCATTCACAGAGTTGAACTTCAGGCCTTGAAGCCTGTTTCCCTGGAGAAGTAGCACTTGATCCCTAGAACATCCCGGAAGAGGGTTGGAAAAGGGGTCATCGCAGCCACAACTTCTGCTTGCAAAGGAATTTGAATCTGGAGGGTTGAAATCGTCTTGCACCCGTGGATCACAAACACAGCTGTGAAGACACTGAGCTAAAACCAAGGGCTAAAGTAACCCAGAGTGCAGTCCTAACCTGGAGTTAGGCCAGCACAGTTAGGCCAGCACAGGGGCCACCGTAAAGCATGTTTGGATCATTCCCAGAGTTGGGGATGATGGCGCACATCTGTGTACTGGCCTCTCTGACTCTGAGAGTGGCCCAAACGCGCTTTATGGTGGCCTTTGTGCAGGCCAAACTTGTGCTGGCCTAACTGTGCCGGCCAAACTCCAGGTTAGGATTGTACCCCCAGTCACCAGCACCCTGTGGGGAAAACAAAACAAACAAGCACCACCAGAACTCTGATACCTGCATAATATGCACGGTGCATATAATTAACAGATATTGCTTCTGCTACATGAAGTGTCAAGGAAATGAATTTTTTTTTTAACCCAGCATGCCATTAAATCTGTGGAACTCCTTGCCCCAAGATGGGGGGGGGGATGGCACCTGGCTAGGGTGCCTTTAAAAGGGGATTGGATGGATTGATGGAGGAAACATCCAACAGAGGTTGCAAGCCATGATGTTTATATGCAACCTCCTGGTTCTAGATACAGGAAGGTGGACTAGATGGGCCTTTGGCTTGATCCAGCGGGGCTCTTCTGATGTTCTTATGCCACATTGCATCCTGTGACTCTTGGCAATTTAGCTTCAATCCAGACCAGCATTTTCCATACTTAACTATCGCTGAAGTCTTCAGGGCTAGAAACATTTTTTTTTCTTTTTCACATATAATCAGGACAATGGGGATTCTTCAGAGACCTGAATTCTGCACCCTGCAGAGCATTTGGTTCTTTTCCCCTGTCCTTGTGTAGAATTGGGGCAAATGCAAATCTGACTATCAGGCTGGGCAGCGTGTGGAGCAGAAGACAGTGTACGTCTCCCCCCCCTTCCCGACCCTCTTGCAGTGGTGGCGATAACTGCACTTTTGGAAGTTTGCGGGTGCTGGTGGCAGGGTCGGCTCTAGCAGTGGTGGGGCCCAATGTGGGGCATTCCTGTGGGGCCCCCAACCCTCCCTGCGGGGCCCCCCACTCACCAAGAAGAGCTCTGTTCATCGTGCAAAGCATGGCACGTGGAAGTGGGTGGTGGTGATATCACAACGTCACCGCCAACTGCTTCCAGGTGGCCCATCTGGGGCTGTTCAGAGGCAGAGGCAGGTGGGAGAGATCAAGGTCAAGCTGCTCTGCTCGCCCCACTGACTGACAGCCCATCGAGATCCCGGCTGCAGCTACAGGCAATGTGCTCACCCTGCTAGTGCGCGGCCCCCTGAAGCGCAGGGCCCGATGTGACGACAGTGGTCACATTGGCTTGAAGCCGGCCCTGACTGTTGGAATAGAGTTTGGGGACCTCCGGGGAGCAATACGAAAGTCCTTGTAGGGTTGTCGCCTGGGTGTGAAGGAAGCCTCTCGAAGGGCTCTCAGTTTCTTGTCCCACACTTTGGAAAATGTGTTTCCGCAGGAGGAAGCAGAGCAGGAAACGACAGGACTGAGGACTGGGTTGGAATTTCCAACTGGGAAGGCAGCTGGAGGGAGGGAGGGAGGGAGAGTCGGTGGGAGGGGGAAGGAACTGCTGGACTCTCCCCCAATCCATCACTTTTTTCCCATTTTAAATGACACCCCCCTTTCTGCCAGACTGGCAGTGAGTTCAACTGGTGGAGGAAAATGACGGGGGGGGGGGTCGATGAGCACACAAAGGCATACCAAGAGGGGGATCCCAGCACTAAGTTCTGCAAGCACCCTCTCCCCCCTCCCCCTCAAAGCCATTCCCACCAGCTTGGGCCAAACAGAGTTAAGTATATGCTGGCTCTGAGTGGCTCTGAAGAGGAGGGGGAGCGGTTGCTTGCAAAACGTGATGCTGCGACCCCCCCCTCTAGGTACACCGGGGTGGAGGGCATTTGCAGGGTCGATTCAGGTTACAATCCTATACTCCCTTTCCTGGGAGTAAGCCGCATTGAACGAAATGGGGCTTGCTTCTAAGTAAACACACACAGGGTTGCTCTGTCGGGGGGGGGCAGGAGGGTGTGAGGACGCCCCCCCCCGTCTCCCGGTCGGGCCCGTTCCCGAGTGGACGGCGGGGGTCGTCCGGGTGTCTCCAAAGCCGCCTTTGAGAGCGGGCGTCGGGCGGACTTTGCCGGGTCTTCCCGAGAGCCGGACGCGCCAGCCCAGCAGAGCCACGCCGACCGGGCGGTCCGTCGGGGCTGCCTTCGAATTCGCCCCGAATGCCCCCGACGGAGCCGGCCCGACCCACCACCCTCTGGCGTCCCGGCGGAGGAGGGAGGCGCCGCGCCCAGGGCCGCTTTCCCGGCCGGGGAGGAGCCGCCCGCCCCCTCGGGCTCCTCCTTCCCCAGCGCCGCGCCGTCGGGCAATGCTGCGCCGAGCGCGGGGAGGCAGCGCAGGGCGCCGCGGCTGATGGAGCGTCTGGGCGCAGCGGAGCGCTCCCGGCGGAGGCGCTCCTTCTCCGGGCTGCTTCGACGCGCGGGGCGCGGCGGCGGCCACGGGCGTCCAGAGAAGCCAGGTAAGCCGCTCGCCGGGGTTGCTCGCTGGTTCCCAGGACGCTTCCTACCCGTTTCCTATAACCCCCGACTCGCGTGTTGTGTTGCGAGCAACGCGGGTCCGCGGCTCCTCCTCACGTTCTCGTCGTGCGATCCCGCACCAGGACGCGGAGTGAGGGCGGGAAGCGTGTTTTTTTCTGGGCTGGGGGAGCGATGCTAGACCCCCACTCCCTTCGCTGGCGTCACGGGCAGCTTCCCTCCGTTGGCAGCCTCCGAGTTTCGGAGTAAGCCCAGATTTTTCGGCGCCGTAACGTGGGAAACTGCCCGTAGGCGAGAACCGAAATCCCGCAGGACGAGCCCGAGTGTGTTTGCTTCTGAGTAGACCTGCTTAGAGGGATAATATCAACATCCCTTAGTCTCGGTTCGGGGGGGGGGGTTGAATTCGGAGCCAGCGCTGGGCGTAGCATTTGCTGCCAGAGGGCAGCAAACGAAAAGCTGCGAGGCATCTCCGCGTGTTGCCGTTGCGCTGGTCATGGGCTCATCGTGTGACGTCATCACCCTCGGGTGACGTATTGCCAGGGCACGCCAGGCATGACCCAGTGGCCCACAGGGTGGGCCGGTGACTGGTGGGGCTTGCTGAGAGGTGGGTATCGCGATACAGCAGTGTCCCAGTTGCCACAGGGGCAGAGAGTATTTGGGGGGGGGGGGAAAAGAACTGTAGGGAGTGTGTAAAGGCAGCTGGGGAGTGCTGGCAATGATGTCATCAAGCACAGCCAAGGAAGCCATCTGGGGCTCCAGTTTGATGTCAGTGACTGCCAGAGGCGTCTCTACAGGGAGGGCAAAGCTCTAAGTTGTGCAAGGAGCCTTACCCTGTCTTGCAAATCCCTCCGCTCCCTTGCTGCTGCAGCCAGTAAGCAACGCCAAGATGTTGCTTTTCCCTGTGAGGATTGGCTAAAACGGTGCAGGAGAGGAGCGATTTCCACTGCAAGGTAAGGCTTCTTGCAAAACTTAGAGCTTTGCCCTCCCTATAGAGACGCCACTGGTGACTGCACAGCTTTAGCAACGGTTCCCAAACGTTTTTGACTGACTGCCATTGCCTGCGGCTCCCTATTAGGGCTACAATCCCAAACATCAGTGGTTCTCCAACTTTTTAGCACTTTTGAGAATGACCATCTGTCCGGGACCCACCAGAAGTGATGCCATGGCCAGAAGGTTCTTTTCCCTCTCTCACAATACCAGAACCAGGGGACATCCACTAAAATTGAGTGTTGGGAGAGCGAGACCAGGTAAAGGGAAAGACTTTTTTACCCAGCGGCTAAGTAATCCGTGGAACTCCTTGCCACAGGAGGTGGTGATGGCATCTGGCCTGGGTGCCTTTCAAAGGGGACTGGACAGATTTCTGGAGGAAAAGCCGATCGTGGGCTATAGGCCATGATGGGTGGTGCAACCTCCTTACATTAGTAGTAGGCTGTTTCAGAATGCCAGGTGCAGGGAAGTGGCAACGAGATGCACCTCTCTAGTTGTCTCGTGTGCTCCCTGAGGCATCTGGTGGGCCGCTGCAAGATGCGGGAAGCTGGACTAGATGGGCCTTTGGCTTGATCCAGTGGGGCTCTTCTTATGTTCTTAAGTGCCGTCATTGTGCTTTCCTGAGAATGCCGCAGTCAGTTGGGTGATTTCGCAGCCATTTTCCAATAACAAAGTAAACCGGAAAGACAAAAAAAGTCTATTGAAGCTGCACCGGCTCTGGAACGCTTATACTGCAAATTGATTTCATGAAATACAGGTTGAGTATCCTTTATCTGGACTGCTTGGGACGGGATGGTGTTTTGATTTTGGATTTGTCTGGATTTTTGAATAATTACATAAATATGATGAGAAATGCTTCCTCTTACTCTTTCCACTGTTACCCATTGGGGTGTCTGCTGGCCACTTGGACATCACAGAGCAGAGACTAGAACTTACAGCCTGTACGGGGGAGTGAACACAAGGCCTTCTAATGTTCATACTACAGAAAGTTTTTTAAAAAGGTTTTGGCTTTCCAAGCCTTACCCGAAGATGTTCCCAGAAGTTCAACCTGGGAATTTCTAGGGGTGGAGCAAAAGCTCTCCCAGAGCGCAATCCTAGGGCCACCATAAAGCATGCTTGGACTACTCTTGGAGTCAGGGAGGACGGCTCGCGTCTGTGTGCTGGCCTCACCGACTCTGAGAGTGGTCCAAACATCCTTTATGGTGTCCCTTGTGCTGGCCAAACTTTGCTGGCTTAGTTTATGCCATCCCAACTCAGCTTAGGATTGCGCCCCCAGAGTGACAAGGAGAAGCAAAGAGCTGCATGGATTCCCTGGACCCAGTGATGTCATGCAGGGGGAACGCGGGGGAACTCAGTTCCACTAGTTAAAATTAGGGCTGACTCCGCCCACTTCACTCTCCCTCCTCCCCCTTCCCAATTCCTCTGCAAAGAGCTTTTCTTCTTGGTTGGCCGGCACTCAGAGGGTTAAAGGGAGCGACTCCGGTTTCCTAGGGGGGCGAAGGCAGTAATGTCATTCAGGGGGAACAGACCAGAACGGGTGTTCCGGATCCTAACGGGCTCCGTGGCTAGTTCTGGGTTCCCGATAAGTGCCAATCAAAAGTGAGTTCCTGTTCCTAAATCATTTGAATGACACCACTGCATGGACCCCTGCCTCTCACAGTTACTTCCAAGCCCGCATCCTGCGGTTTTAAGAGCTCTAAAACTCTGCAGTTTGTGAAGCAAAAACTGAGGTCAGGATCAAGTCCAGGGATTCTGTGGTCATGGGCCACTCAGAGACCTCACTCTCTCTAAGCCCAGCTCTGTCTTTAAAAAAGAAAAGAAAAGTGCGTCCCCCACTTCTCACTGCTCTTATGCGTATGTCAGTTCTGTCGCACAGGCAATTGTCTGGATCAAAATGACTGCTTCCTGTGCTACAATGCGGCATCATTTGCCAATATTTTTCCTTTCTTTTTCCTGAAATGCTTTGGAGGCCAAAAGGAACAGGATTTGTTTAAAAAGACACACACACACACACACACAC
>JAJKFI010000023.1:3302442-3316761 GCA_029204185.1 Lerista edwardsae
ACACACACACACACACACACACACACACACACACACACACACACACGTACTATTAGATATTGAATGCAGATCGCCAGTAGAGGGCGTTGTAATGCAGTTGTGGTTGAAGCATCATTAAAAAGGTAAAGGTTTCCCCATGACCGGTTTCTTGTGACCGACTGTAGGGGGCAGTGCTCATCTCCGTTTCAAAGCCTGTAGAGCCGGCATTTTGTCTGAGGACAAGCTTCCGAGGTCATGTGGCCGGCATGACTATACGCTGTAGCACACGGAACGCCGTTACCTTCCCACCGAAGTGGTCCCTATTTATCTACTTGCATTTAGGTGCTTTCGAACTGCTAGGTTGGCAGGAGCTGGGACAAGCGACGGGAGCTCACTCCATCGCGCAGTCTTGAACTCCCAACCTTCCGGTCGGAAAGCCCAGCAGCAGTGGTTTAACCCGCTGCGCCACAAAGTAAATGGGATTTTTGTTGTTGCTGGCCATGAGAATTATTAAAGTGTTATGTTGTTATCAAGATGATGGGAAAGAGGCAGGGGCATAGCTAGAGCAGTGCAGGGGGTGCAATTGCACTGGGCAACAAACTTTAGGGGGGGCAACAAGCTGAGCTTGACACTAGTGGGAAAAATTGTGAAAAACCTTATTATATATGAATAATACCAACATGTTATATACCATTTGATGCAGGATTTAATGCAGAATACAGAGAAACAAATCGGGGTGTAATATCTTCATTCTATCAAAAGTTATGCTCCCAAAGGCTCTCTAAAAAGAAAATGAAAATACAACTGTGATGTCACTTCCTGTTGAGTCAGGGATGGCTAAATAATTGAGTATTGATTGCACGTTTCTCTGAACAGGGAACTCTCCTTTGGTATAAAATTCTATTGCATGTAGAGCGGCTGGATATAATCCACAGCAGCAATTTTTGTTCCTGGCGGTTGGTGTGTTGAAGAAAGTGAAGTCCCTCCTGTGCTTTTTGAACTGTGAGCATGGAGGTTTGGAAACTAGGTTGTAGTTGCTCTGAGTAGACTTGATGCATGGTGAGGCCTTTAAATCAGTATTTAAACTTTTTAGATCAGGACCCACTTTTTAGAATGGCATTCATGTCGGGACCCACCAGAAATGATATTGTGGCAGGAAGTGACATCATCAAGCAGGAAGTGCTGTCATTGTAACATAATAAAACGACACTCCTGGAATGCAAACTGGAATTCTTGGACTGCAGCAATTGTCTAACCACAAAACATCCCAGAAAGCAAGCAAGATGAGGACAAAATATGATGTAAAAGCACTGAACGGAAAACAATTTTTTTAAAACCCTCACTTCAAAATTCAAACTTAAACACTGACAAACGGGACATAGTAAGAGTAAAGCCTGCAGTTTCCTAGCTTTCTGTGACCCACTTGACATCAGGTCCCGACCCACCAAGTGGGTCCCGACCCACAGTTTGAACAACACTGCTTTAGACAATGGATTAAGAACATAAGAAGAGCCCTGCTGGATCAGGCCAAAGGCCCATCTAGTCCAGCTTCCTGTATCTCACAGCGGCCCACCAGGTGCCCCAGGGAGGCATGAGACAACAAGATGCTTGTATCCTATTGCCACTCCCTTGCATCCGGTACTCCGAAGTAGCCTACTACTAATGTAAGGAGGATACAACCCATCATTGCCTATAGCCCACGATGGACTTCTCTTCCAGAAATCTGTCCAATCTCCTCTTAAAGGCATCTAGACCAGATGCCATCACCACCTCCTGTGGCAAAGAGTTCCACTTACTATGCAAATGCTTCTGTCCTTAGCTGTTTATGCCCCTGCTTCTTCTTTTTTTTTTTTAAAAAAAGGTTTTTTTAAGTCGTCTTTTTGAAATCATGGTGGCACCCTCCCCGCCCAGCTATCTAGCTTAGCCCTTTCACTGTACTGGGGAGTGAGAAGAATTCCAGGAGTAACGGACCCCCCGAGCTGACAGCCCCCAGTCCAACCCTTGCCTGATCTCACCCATGCACACACACAAGCTCCCTTGTCTGGGTGGTGCCGTCGGCCGAGGCAGAGCCCCTGGGCGAGGCTGCCGTTCCATCCCGATGTGCTGTGAACTATTAATATCCCCCTTGCGCGTGGGTCTCCTCAATGCTGCCCATTCATCAGGCCGGTTTGTGGTGCGCCGGCCCTGCCTAGCCCGCCTGCTCTGGTCACATCCCAGCGGTTGCTCTTCTCCAGGGCAAACAGAAGTGTGTGTGTGTGTGTGTGTGTGTGTGTGTGTGTGTGTGTGTGTGTGTGTGTGTTTCTCTGCAGTTGCCTTGGTCCCTCCCCAGCATCTCACCGCTGAGTGCCTGGGAAACGTTTCCTGTCTCCCACATTCCATCCCTTCCCCCCACACTGGCCTCCTTCAGTTTCCTTTGCAGACATGGAAGCGAGTGAAAAACTCTTGAAGTCCATCTTGAGGCCTTCGAATGCCTTCCCGCTAGAGTCTCCGGGATGCGGCTTCAATCCGATTGGGCCAGCTTCCCTTCTGCCCCCTCATCTTCGGCTCAGTAGGTCTGCAATGCTCTGATGAGTGTTTGGGGACTTGTGATGGTGGTGGCGTGATGTGGGCAAGGATTTGGTGCGCTCTTGGGCTCCCAAGCACCTCAGAAGAGCCTTGCTGCATCAGGCCAAAGGCCCATCTAGTCCAGCTTGCTGTGCCTTTCAGTGGCCCACCTGATGCCTCAGGGAGCACGCAAGGCAACAAGAGGCCTGCATCCTGTTGCTACTCCCTTGCACCTGGCATTCAGAGACAACCTATCTCTAAAACCAGGAGGTTGCACATACCCTACTTCTCAAGCCTTGTGACCTGTGACAGATCTTTCATCCATAAATCTGTCTAATTCCCTTTTAAAGGCAAATAGGCCATTCAGGTGGCAAGGAGCTCCACAGATTACATGTGGCAAGGAGTTCCATAGCTTAATGACATGGGGAGGCCCAGTGTGGCAGCCTGTCCTAGCTGTCGTTGCTGTGTCTCCACCCCCACTTGTGCTCTAAGCCTGTGCAGTGTTGGTGCCCGGCAGTCTGCTGGAGAACGAGGGGGCCAACAGCTTGTGGCTTCTGAACTTCACAGCAGAGACAGGACGTATAGAAACGTGTTTTTTTGAAGGTAAAAAAAGGACAAAGCGCAGGTTGGAGGCAGCAGAGAGCTGCGGTTGATGCAAAAAGGAATCGGAAATAGTTTTACCTGCACATTCTCTGCACTTAAAGGTTTACCCACGACCGAATGGTCTAGTCGTGACTGACTGTAGGGGGCGGTGCTCATCTCCATTTCTAAGCCTGTAGAGCCGCCGTTTGTCCGAGGACAAGCTTCCGTGGTCATGTGGCCAGCATGACTATATGCCGTGGCACACGGAACGCCGTTCCCTTCCCACCGAAGTGGTCCCTATTTATCTACTGGCATTTTTAGGTACTTTCGAACTGCTAGGTTGGCAGGAGCTGGGACAAGCGACGGGAGCTCACTCCATCGCATAGTCTCGAACTCCCAACCTTCCGGTCAACAAGTTCAGCCACAGCAGTTTAACCCGCAGTGCCACCGTGTCCCAAACTGTGTATACACAATATACAAGGCTCTATGGGAGCCTTGGAGCCCAAGGATCATAAAGGTAAAGGTTTCCCCACGACCGAATGGTCTAGTCGTGACCGACTGTAGGGGGCGGTGCTCATCTCCGTTTCTAAGCCTGTAGAGCCAGCGTTTTTGTCCGATCATGTGGCCAGCATGACTCTATGCTGTAGCGCACGGAACGCCGTTCCCTTCCCACTGAAGTGGTCCCTATTTATCTACTTGCATTTTTTTAGGTGCTTTCGAACTGCTAGGTTGGCAGGAGAAGGATCATATACATTGTATATATATGAAATTCCTTGTATATAGGAAATGCTTTACAGTGAACTGTAACCAGACACAGAATATTTGGTTACAGTTTTGGGAGGGTGCTATGGGGTAGGGGGTGGGTGACCACAGGGGCGGGGGTGCACAGAGAGGGTCCCAAGAGGGGGCTGGGATCTATAGAGGGTCCCAAGTCTCATGTTTTATTTCTTTGATTATTTGTTGGGGTTGTGGCATGAAGAAGGCTGAAGACTAGACTTGAGCCCAACAACTGAGACAGCAGCTAAGAGAAATGAGAAGGGACAGTCTCTCCCGTGACAGTGTTCTAAGGGTTAACTGGGGGACCAGCCCATCCGAGGGGCTGCCTGAGTGGGTTGCTTCAGCCCTGGGTTGCAATGGGTCTGAGGGAGCAGCGGATTTGGGGTGCCTGTCACCCCAAGCCTTCTACCTCCACCTCCTTCCAACCCACCACCACCGCAAGCCACCATGTTCTGCTGCCCACTTGTTGGAGAGAGAGGCAGATCGCCCCCCTTTTTCCGGTTCTCCTTGTATGCTGCCGGCAAACCCATAAGTGCGGGAATGCCAGTTTCATCCTCCGCATGGTCCCTGTAAATGAAACTGGAAGTCCGGCACTTAATGAGCCTGTGGAACTGGGACCCTGCCGAGATTCTGCACACTCAGCCCGGTGTTCCCACCCCACTCTTGCATCCCCCAGATTCCAGTCAGTGTGCTCGGTGGCCATTGACAGGCAAGCAATGGAAGGCCGAGGTCCGAGCCAGAGGATTTCCCCTCTTTGAAGGGCTCTAGTCTTCTGGAGGCCAAGGCAGAGGACCCATTTGCAGCCACCAAGCTGGAGCTCTCCAAGGTCCTGGCGCTGTGGCCCACCTGAGTCCAGCTGCTTGGCCCCGATTCCTTCAGGTGCCTGCTTGGGCTCTGGCGTCTATCATGGGACAGAGAAGCCTGTATATGTTGGTTTGCAAAATACGCTCACAGCGCCGTCCTACGTTGCGCTGGAATGGCAAAGCCGGTGGACCTGCGCCATATCCAGCGCACTTTAGGAGCCCTGGAGAGCATCCCTAGGTAAAGGGCACATTCGCACCCTTGCCCCAGGGGAGGCTTCAGTCTCCCCATAGGTCTCCTCAGTTCTGCGCTTGTTAAATAGCAGGTGCAGAGCCAAGGAAGCCATGTGGCCCAAATTAGGGCCAAGTGGCCTGGTGATGGAGCCTTGGAGCCCAAGGATCATAAGAACATCAGAAAAGCCCCACTGGATCAGGCCAGAGGCCCATCTACTCCAGCTTCCTGTGTGTCTCAGTGGCCCACCAGATGCCTCAGGCAGCACACAAGACAACAGGCTGCCTGCATTCTGTGGCCACTCGCCTGCACCTGGCATTCTGAGGTAAATCCTGAGGTAAACACACTGGTGGCCAGTCAAGATTCTCCACAGCATTTCTCTTTGACAGCCACCAGAACTAGAGGCTCCTCTTTGGACATGTAAACATAGGAACAGCCCTGCTGGATCAGGCCAAAGGCCCATCTAGTCCAGCTTCCTGTATCTCACAGTGGCCCACCAGGTGCCTCAGGGAGCACATGAGACAACAAGAGGCCTGCATCCTGTTGCCATTCCCTTGCACCTGGCATTCTGAAGTAGCCTACTATTAATGTAAGGACGTTGCCCATCCCATCATGGCCTACAGCCCACAATGGATCCCAGCCCCTCCCCATCTCTGGACCAGCACACCTACCAGCTCGCCCCCACCCACCCCCGCCCAGCGGGGTGCAAAGGCGACTTGGTGTAGCCTCGCGCCAGCATATGTTGGGCTTACACTACTACTAGTGATGCTGGGCCGACGCACACCACAACAACTACAAAGCGTTAGCTGAGCAACAAAAGTCTGGAAGATGGAGGAAGGCTTCAACTCCCTCTCCCCCAAAGCAACGGTCCCAATCCAAACTGGCCTCTCCCCACTCCCGTGGCTGCATTTTCCTTTGGGGAAAAGTGCAAGGGATCCCAGCGCCTCTCGTTCGGCCCTTTCTCTTCCTGGCCAAAGCAAGCACGTTGGCAGAAAGGCCCGGAGGTGGTGGAGTGGCTCTGTTTAGGCCATTTTGCAACCCAACCCAGGGCCGGAGAATGAGCAGGTATTTATAATTCTTCCAGCGTTTCTCCCACTGGCTAAATGTTGGCGCCCAGAATAGACGCTTCTTCCGAGATGCCACTTCCGTTATGCCGAGGAACTGTTTGTTCTTTGGTGTTGGTGCTGTCCACTAATGAATGAGCCGCCCCCATGTCTCTTCCTCCCACAGATTTCCCCATCGTTTCCCTCCCTTAATATAGGCTCATTGCGCCGAGCTCTAATTTTGTAAGAAGCCAGTGGGAACAGCAGCTTCGTTCAGGAGGTCCCTTTCCAAGGAGGCCCCACTTCTGTTGGGGGTGGGAATGAAGACGCCCCATTGATCCGCCGGGCGCAAAAGGAAGCAGATCAGATCAGGCCTCAGAAGGTGCTTTTCAACCCATGGCCCTGCCTTAAGAATTAATAGGAGCCAAATGAAGCCAGGGGGCGGGCTTAGCGGCCATGTTTTCGTACTCAAAACAATGCTGATTCCAAGCATTTCACATTGCTTTGCGCGTACTATTTGGGACTGAATAAGTTTACTCCTGAAGTAAAAACTTAACGAAAATAAAAATGTGTGATCGTGTAGAAACATTATTATACACACAAGAAATTACACAGCTTCAAAAATAATGTACTCACTGAACTGTAGTTTTATTGAACCGATGTAATGAGAATACATGAATCTTTCAGCGGAAATTAAGTCCCATTTTTTGTACAGTGATTCGCACACCCATGTGCAGAACACGCAGGCATGATTAAAAGGTTTTACACGCGTGCAGGGAGATTTTTATTTGTGAATTCGCGGCAAGCCTCCTCCTTCGCGGCAATGATCTGAGTCAGCCATCTTTTTATACCCACGGCTTCAAGAAAATGACGTCATGCATTCTCCGGTGTATATAAGCTTCTTGGTGCTTTTCCTGTCCTGTGGTCTGGGAAGCGGAGGAGGGACTTGGGTGTGGTGAGAGGGACATTGCAGGATGTGGTTGCTGTTTGAGATGGAAGGAGGCACCCTAAAAGCAAAGAGCGCAATCCTAACCTGGAGTTAGGCCAGCGCAGTAAGATGCAGCAAAATTTGGCCGGCACAAGGGCCACCGCAAAGCATGTTTGTACCACTCTCTGAGTCAGGGAGTATGGCACACGTCTGGCCTCTCTGACTCCAACAGCGGTCCAAACATACTTTACGATGGCCCTGGTGCTGGGCACACTTTGCTGGCCTAACTGTGCCGGCCTAACTCCAGGTTAGGATTGCGCCCTAACACACTCTTGAATGTATTGAGTGCCTGTTTCAACAAGAGAGCATTTTTGGACGTCGAGGTCTTTGCGCCATTGCATGACACTCGCAGAGCAATGTTTTGGATGCTCGTTCGGGTGCACGCTTTGAAATTGCACAATTGTTCCATCAGGAGGGGACACAGTGTCCCTTTCTATACCCTGCCAGAATCTATGCGCTTGAGGCCAACTCAAAATTCTTCATTCTTGAGCGTATGGATTTCCTTGGATTTAATCTTGCCTGGTGCCGTGCTTGATGGGGACCGTTATGTGCAAGAGTACAGTCACGTCTTTCTCATCCGTGTGCTTGTACGTTGGAGATGTGCCAGTGTGCATGTGTAGGGCTTTCCACCCCTGGCTCCTTCCTCAGCTGCGCTTGGTTCCATAAGGACCAGCCCACAGGTCTGTCAAGGGCTTATGGGTGAAGCGCAAATGCAAATGCACGGGTGTGATGGTGAGAACGAGAGGTGCGTGTGATGGAGCTTCCTAAATCGCAAACCCGGAGCCCTGGAGCATGAGTGTGCGTTGGAGCGTTTGGGGTCAGGATCTTCAAAGCACTGCCTGGTGCCGCTTGCTCATGCTTGCAGGTTGAGATCCTTTGGGGGGGGGGGTTGCTCTGTGTTCCTGCCACTGCCAAAGTGCGCTTGGTGGAAACACAGCACATGGGCGGTCTTAGTTGCAGCCTCCGCCCCATTAAGCAGCATCCAAGGCCTCGTCTCTGGGCCGTGCAACCCCGATTCGGGCCGAGTGGCTTCCTCGAGTCTGCGCTCATAATGTCGCGGGCCCAGATCCAAGGAAGCCATTGGGGAGGCAGGAGCAGTGGTGTCATTCAAATGATTTAGGAACAGGAACTCACTTTTGATTGGCACTTGTCGGGAACCCGGAACCAGCCACGGAGCCCGTTAGGATCCGGAACGCCCGTTCTGGTCCGTTCCCGCTGAATGACATCACTGCCTTCGCCCCCCTAGGAATCCAGAGTCGCTCCCTTTAACCCTCTGAGTGCCGGCCAACCAAGAAGAAAAGCTCTTTGCAGAGGAATTGGGAGGAGGGAGAGTGAAGTGGGCGGAGTCAGCCCTAATTTTAACTAGTGGAACTGAGTTCCCCCGCGTTCCCCCTGCGTGACATCACTGGGCAGGAGGCTCCCATGGTGTAAGGGCATGAACATCCCCTTGCGCCTGGGAGGCTCCTGCGCACTCCAGTGCTGTGTTGTACGCAGCGCCAGCCGGCCTGCTCCAGCGCAGCATAGGATTGCGCTACCCATCACGTGATGGCTGGAAGAGGCTTTGTAAGGTTGGCCAATGGATTGCCTTTCCTCCAGCCCCACTTCATCCACGCTGAGGCTGACGGTTGTCGTGCTAGCCGCAGATGGTCTCTCACGGCCAAATCTGGAGCACTGTGTACAGGTCTGGTCGCCATGCCTCAAAAAAGATATAGGGGAACTAGAGAAGGTGCAGAAGAGAGCGACCAAAATGATTACAGGGCTGGGTCATCTCCCATATGAGGAAAGACTGCAGCGTTTGGGGCTCTTCAACCTAGAGAAAAGGCGCCTGAGGGGGGACATGATTGGGACATACAAAATTCTGCACGGTATGAATAAAGTGGATAGAGGGATGTTCTTTTCCCTCTCTCACAACACCAGAACCAGGGGACAGCCACTCAAATTGAGTGTTGGGGGAGTGAGAACAGGTAAAAGGAAATACTTTTTTACCCAGTGGGCCATTAATCTGTGGAATTCCTTGCCACAGGAGGTGGTGATGGCATCTGGCCTAGATTCCTTTAAAAGGGGACTGGTCAGATTTCTGGAGGAAAGGCCCATCGTGGGCTACAGGCCATGATGGTTAGTGTAGCCACCTTACTTTAGAGATAGGCTACCTCAGAGTGCCAGATGCAGGGGAGTGGCAACGAGAGGCACATATCTAGTTGTCTTGTGTGCTCCCTGAGGCATCTGGTGGGCCGCTGCGAGATGCGGGAAGCTGGACTAGATGGGCCTTTGACCTGATCCAGTGGGGCTCTTCTTATGTTCTTACGTTTTATATCCTGGTAGATGGCAGAGTGGGGAGAGGAGGGAGATTTTTTGGAGTGTGTGTGTGTGCTTCTCGCCACTTGCAGATGACAAAACGCAGCCGTGGAGCAGGCGAGGGAGATGGCCATGCTCAAAGTATCTGGGTGGGTGGATGTGAGAGCAACGCATGAAGTGATTGTGCCGTCCCCAGTCATGACTTATGTGCCTTGGAATTCATGCCTTGCGCACATGTTTCAGATTAATGGGAGGGTGTGCATTCAGGGGATTGACAGTGTGCTCAGTTTTAAAACCAGCCTTGGGGAATGCAGCTTGTTCCGGAAGGTGGTGAGGTGGACAGAAATCCACTCCAAGAAATCCTGGAAGACTCCGGGGTACTCTGCAGAAACTTGCCGAGGAGGAAGCCAGCGTTTGGAAGGCAGGAATGTGCCTATGTGGTGACATACAAATGTGCTGCAGTGGGCGTGTGTCGGGAGAGGCATTGCCTCCTGTTTGTGAGAACGGGGGAGATGCCTCCTCTCGTCGGCAGCTCGTGGCGCAGATGCAAATTGGAAAACGGGGTCGTTGGGGACATGCGTGGAATGGATCCAAAGCAGAAGCGTCATCCTACCGGAACGGGGCGGAACCCCGTTCCGGTAGTTCCGGGGAGAGTGGGAACGGAGCAGCAGCGTGCGGCAGACTCCATGCGCTGTTTTTGCCCGCCCCTTCGCCTGGATCACTCTGTAAGAGAGTTCTGCTGGGTGCAGGGAGGCGTTGCCAGGCGCCGCAAGGGGGCGGGAAGCTGCAGCTCACCCGTCCGTCCCCGCGGCGTTCCGGATCCTGGCGCCAGCAGCGTTCCGGTTGCTGGCGCCAGTGAATGACGTCACTGATCCAAAGACTTGGGAGCCATTCATCGCACTGAGAACACTGAGAGCACAATGCTGAGTTGCGCTGGAATGATGAGGACAGCAGGCCTGTGCCACCTCCAGCACACCTTAGGTGCGCTGGGGAGCCTCCCCAGGGCAAGGGCATGTTGGCGCTCTTGTCCCAGAGGAAGCGTCAGCCTCCCCATAGGGGTTTTTGGATCTGCGCCTGCAAAATAGCCCAAATCGGCCCACTGGCTGCATCCCCAGCCCCGTCCCCTGCCCCAGTCTGGCACGCCTGCCGACCCCCTCCTCGAACCCTCCTCCCACCTGCCCTCCCGGAACTGCCCTTGTGCCAGCCGGGTTCAGCTGGTGCAAGGGCGGCTTGGCACGGCCTCCTCCCAGCGTTCTTGAGCCGATGCTCGGGTTTGTGTCAGCCCAAGAGCCTTAGCGTTGACTTGGGGGTGCCGGTTGGCGCCCCTGCATCAGCACCAGTGATGCTGGGCTTATGCAAGCGTGTTGCATCCGCCAAACGGAGGGCCTGGGCAAGTCTCCAGGGCAAGAAGAAAGCTCTTTGGCAGGGCTTCGGCTGGGGGGAGGCTGCTACTGTTTCCCAGGTCCCAGCTTTGCCACAGCTTAAAAGGTGAAGGTTTCCCCACGACCGAATGGTCTAGTCGTGGCCGCCTGTAGGGGGCGCTGCTCATCTCCGTTTCTAAGCCTGTAGAGCCGACGTTTGTCCGAGGACAAGCTTCCGTGGTCATGGGGCCAGCAAGACTATACACCGTAGCACATGAAACACCATTACCTTCCCACCGAAGTGGTCCCCATTTATCTACTTGCATTTTTAGGTGCTTTTGAACTGCTAGGTTGGCAGGAGCTGGGACAAGCGACGGGAGCTCACTCCGTCGCGTGGTCTTGAACTGCCAACCTTCCGGTCAGCAAGCTCTCAGCTTAGCAGCTTAACCCGCTGCGCCACCATGTCCCTTAGTTAGGCTTGCTTAAATCCTGCTGACTGTCCTTACCTTGATTCAGCTCAGAACAGTTATGGCTCAAGTTCCTCGTCAGCAAGGGGTATGGGTGAGCTTGACTCCCTGGTTCCATTGGGATGTCTGTCCCAGTCCTGGACATATATGTTAGTCCAAAGATCTTCCCACCCAATGCAGAGGGTTTACTCCCCAGTCAGTCTGCACAGGATTATGGTGGACAGCTACCGCTTAGCTCCCCAGCCTGTGAACGGAGGTATCAGGAAAAGGGAGGCAGGCAGCCGGCCAGGGACTGTTCCCGCTGAAGTCAAAGGCAGGAGATCTGGCTGAACCGAGTTATTTCACAATGCAGTCAGGCAGGAAGGCTTCACCTTTCATTAAGCCAAAGCAAACAGTCACGTTTCCTGAGAAATTCTACCCCGTTTCCCCGAAAACATGACTGGGTCTTATCTTCATTTTTTGCTCCAAAAGATGCATCAGGGCTCATTTTCAGGGGATGTTTTATTTTTTTCATGTACAACAGGCTACATTTATTCGTGTGCAAAAATCCACATTTATTCAAATGCAGTCATGTCATATCTTCTTCTGGAACATCGACACAACTCTCCAAACCCCGAATGCCAGCCTGAATTCCTTGCGACTCCATTTCTTGTAGAACCCTTGGCCCCAATATCTTGTGTCCGACAATAAAGCTCTCCTTGAGCACTTCTTGCCCACGTGGCCTGCTCGTAGTGCATTGGCAACACAGCTGTCCGTGATTTTATCCCCCCCTACACCCTCTGCCTCTGCAACGTGCCACATAAATGTGTCCGTCCGGCTGACTATCTTAACTGGGGCTTGTTTCTAGGGTAGGGCTTATATTACAAGCATCCTGAAAAATCATGCTAGGGCTTTTTTTTTTCTTTCCAGATAGGTCTTATTCAGCTGCTTCCTGTCAGAGTCTTCCCTGGACAATCTTCCCCTTTGCCACTGATAGCAGCCAGAGCAGGGGGAGGAATTTCAACCAGGGCTGTGGCAAGGGGAGGGGGGAGAGTCAGACCCTCCTGCCAGAGGTCCCCGTCCTAATCTCAAGCACACACAATGGCTTTTTGCAAGAAGATAACTGCATGGGAGGGACATGGTGGCACAGCGGGTTAATCCGCTGTTGCTGGGTTTTCCGACCGGAAGGTTGGGAGTTCGAGACTGCGCGACGGAGTGAGCTCCCCTTGCTTGTCCCAGCTCCTGCCAACCTTGTAGTTCGAAAGCACCTAAATGCAAGTAGATAAATAGGGACCACTTCAGTGGGAAGGGAACAGCGTTCCGTGTGCTAGGGTGTATAGTCATGCTGGCCACACGACCACAGAAGCTTGTTCTCGGACAAAACACCGGCTCTACAAGCTTTGAAACGGAGTTGAGCACCGCCCCCTACAGTCAGTCACGACTAGACCATTCAGTTGTGGGGAAACCTTTACCTTTTTAACTGCATGGACCATTCCAATGCCAGGGTCCTTCTCCTTTCCGATGCCAGAACAGATGTTTGCCGGCTGAAACAGAACTAGCATGCTGCATCTTCTGAGAGCACAATCCTAACCTGGAGTGAGGCCGGCACAGTTAGGCCAGCACAGTTTGGCCGGCGCGAGGGACACCGTCAAGTGTGTTTGGACCACTCTCGGAGTCAGGGAGGGTGCTGCAATAAATGGGATTTATAGTGTGAAGGTGTTGCAAGACCCTTTGTTGCTTGGGCACAGCTTCGTGCGTGTGTCGAGGGCACTTCCGGTTTCCTTTGTGTGGATGAGCCTCTTGGTGCCCAGAACAGAGCTTGGGAGGAGGGCAGCTGCAGTTACTGCAGCTGTGATGAAGATCTACAGCTGATGAAAGAGAACCCATAAATAAAACAGGGGTAGCAGCTGGAGGGGGGAACTGCATGGAAATTTTTGGGGGAGGCTTCTTGTGCATGCTTGTGGTTTCCCACCCGAGTTGGACAGATCCTGCTGGGGCAGTGAAGGGTCAGAGGAGCCTCAGAGGGTGATTAGGGTTCAGGTTTGTGATACAAGAGTTCACGGTGCTTGTTGGCACAGTCGGCTCCAAAGGTGCAGGTTAACTTGCCCTAGGAACACACAGAGATAGTAGCACAGCTTGGAAGTGTTTGGAGGGTTTTTTCCCCCTCGCCTCTAGGGTGGGGCTGGCTGCAGAGCTGGGATCTGGGGAGAGTGACGGACGGACCCTGGCAGAGAGAGAGAGAGAGAGATGCAAAGTGAGCATAATTATTGGCAAGAAGCATTCCCGGTGATGGTGGCCTGCCAGAGAGCCAGTGGGGTGTGGTTTTTAGAGGAGTCCTCAGATCGTGAGAGGTGCTCAAGTCTTTTAGCTCCAGGAATCACTTTTTAGAATGGCAGTCTCCCAACGGGGAACCGCTGCACCAGAGACCAACGTCCCTGGTGTGAATGGCGCTTTGTGTTCCTCTGGGGATGGTGCAAAAGACCCTGACTGCAGCTCCCAGGGGCCTTTGCGGTTAGCGGTATCCTGGGTTTGCAGTCCCAGCATGCCTTGCGTGTGGGCTTCCGTGCAGAAGCGGCTGGCAGTGAGATGCTGCCAGTTGGGTCAGACCTTAGCCTGACCCTGCCACCGCCTAACTGTCTCTTTTAGGACTTCATTGTGCATGAACACGAGCGGCACAATTCCCCCTGTTGAAAGTGTGCGTGGGCTATTTTAGTCAGGCCCAGTCTGAAACACCTGGTTTTTGGTTCCTGAGCATTAAAGTAACCTCTTTGCACTGTCAATCAATCAATCAATCAATCAATCAATCAATCAATCAATCAATCAATCAATCAATCAATCCACTAGTATTTATATACCACTTTTCAACACAAAGTTCACAAAGCGGTTTACAGGCAAATAGTAATAATAAAGCTAAATGGCTCCCTGTCCCAAAAGGGCTCACAATCTAAAAGAATGGAGAACACCACCAGCAACAGCCAGGAGAAAGACACTGTGCTGGGGTGAAGAGGGACCGTTGCTCTCCCCCTGCTAAATATAAGAGGACACCACTTGAAAAAGTGCCTCTTGCCCAGTTAGCAGGGGTAGCTCTCTCCCCCATCTCTGTTTTCCTTCCCCCCCCAAAAAAAATTATACAGTTGAGCCACTGGCCACTATACTGGGTCCCTGCGGATGATTGTTTTTTTGCCTCCCATGTGCACATTTTCCGTGTGTTTTGAACACACACACACACACACACACACACACACACACACACACACACACACACACACACA
>JAJKFI010000023.1:3319724-3332439 GCA_029204185.1 Lerista edwardsae
TTATTATTATTATTATTATTATTATTATTATTATTATTATTATTATTTTCCCTGCAGGCCCCCCTACTCACCAAGAAAAGCGCTTGTGGCACTGCCCCTGGAAGTAGTTGAGGGTGACACGATGACATCATCGCCAACCGCTTCCAGGAGTCCCATTTGGGGCAGTTCAGAGACAGGGGCAGGTGGGAGGGCCCAAGGGAAGGCTGCCCTGCTCGCCCCACTGACGTACAGCCCATAGAGATCCCAGCTGCAGCAGCAGGCAATCTGCTTGCTGTGCTGGTGCGGGGACCCACAAAGCGCGGGGCCCAATGTGATGATATTGGTCACATTGGCTTAAGGCTAACCCTGTGTGTGTGTGTGTGTGTGTGTGTGCGTGTGTGTGTTCCTGCTAAGCTAAAACGCCATGCATCTGACAAAGTGGACTGAAATGCCTGCGAGCTTCTACTACAAGGTCTTGGGTGTGTGTCATTTTCAGCCTGTGTACTCAGAGTTGGCTTCCCGCTTAGCGCCTGGGATTTTGCAGCCTTCGTTGACTGGACGAGGGAGCCCTTGCCCTGACGCAAAGGGGGATGCCGGCAAGCAAGAAAACTCAGCGCTGTTGATTTGGGGGAAAGGAAAAAAAAGCTTCCAGAGGCTTCAGCCAAGGGAGCTGGCAGGCGATTGGCTCCGAGCTGTGAGGGGAGGGTGCAGCACAGCAGCTGTTTAAGGAAGGAGCTGCAGTCCGGCCACCTGTGTGTGCGCGCGAAAGCTTGCGCTGACAACAGCCAAGGAGCAGCAGCACCAGCTGGTGCGGCTCCTTGGCTAGCAACAAACTCCTCTTGGGCGTGTAACTCCTCGCTGGTTCCCTGAGTTTTGTGCAGTGGGAAAGTGACTTGAAGGGAATTGTGGATGTCATCGTCGTCCTCCTCCTTCTCCCCACAACAATTGTGCCTGCGTGTGAGCCTGAGCTTTGGGAGACACAGCCCAGCCTCAAGGTAATGCAAACAGCCTCCTTTGGGCAAACGCACTCTGCTGTTGGGTGGTTGGGCTCGGTCCGTCAATCCCTTTTTGGCCTGAGTTGGAGAGCTCTTAACTTTCAGAGACGTTGTTTGGCGAACGGACGGTGCTTTTCTTCCCTTCCCCATTGCCTGCACTTGCCTTCAAACGATAGGGGAAAGTTGGCTGGCAGGAGGTTGTAGTCGAGAGGGTTAAAGCTTCCGTTTGCCTGAAGATAACATCCGAAGGTCGCCAGTTCAGGATCACTGGAAGTCTCCTTGAGCGTGAGCGGCAGACCTTGTAAACTGTGATTAGAGCTGAGCTACAGCTGCCTGTGAGAGAGGAGTTGTGCTGGGCCAGCCGCTTCTTGGTGGGAGCAGAAGCTGCTTATCAGCCAGCAGGAAGGCAAATTGTGTGGCCAGAAAGACTATACCATGAAAGTGCCATCTGTATGTTGTTCTTGAAAGATAGAACTTCCTTGTAATTTGTAGAAACCTTTGTGTTTATGAATAAAGCCTGCCTATGTAAACCGCCGAGTTAAAGTCAGAGGAGTAATCTAATGACCTAAGAAAGGCGGTATATAAATACGAGCATTATTATTATTATTGGTGTGTCTGTTCAGTTAGATGCAATTCGGCAGCTTGCTTGGCTTCTTTTTCCGCCCGAGTGAGATGTTTGCATTTGCCTGTCTTCCGTGGCTGTTGAGAGTTGGGGAAGGAAGGCTGGCTCTCGACCGGGCACAGCTGTTTCGTAACCGCCGTTGACTGTTAACAGAAGCTCGGGCTTTCTAAGACTGAGTCATGGCAAAGTGTGCGCTGCAGAAGCCACCCTCCTTCGCGGTTTCTCTGGTGCTGCCAATATGTGCTGCAGTTCAATTCCGTTTTTTTGAGGGGGGGGGCGGTCTTGTGTTGGGTTTTGTTGGTTTTAGTGCTGGTGGAGGCTGTTGTAAGCACAGGCAACCTGAACGGGTGGTATCCTGCTGTGCATTTGGCAGCATGCGCTCCACCTTGAGTGTGGTGCTGGCTGGTGCGCATGGCACACCACTGCCTCCCCAAACCGTCAACTGTATCAATCACTCACAACTCCTGCACCCCGGTGTAGTTTCTCCCAGCTCTTCGAGGTCTCGTCCTGCATTATTGGGTAAAGCGGCCAGCTAGAAAGCGCTTGGAGATTAGGAAAGAGGATCAGCCAAGGTAGATGGAAGGAAAAATGAAGCTTTTTCCCCTCTCTCTCCATTACATGGTTTTTGCCTTTCCTCGCTAGCGAAGGAGGGAGAGCAGAGTGCTTGTATCTAAAGCAGTCATGTGACGGGGGGGGGGAGAAAACTGACTTGGCTTCCCTGTGCCCCAGAGCGCTGCCCTCTGTGGCATCTGGCAGTTCTCTTTTTCTCCATGTGCTTAACAAGAGGCAAAGAGGGACCTGGAAAAAATGGCACTGGTGCTCAGGTCAGGATGCCACAACTTAGTAGGTCCCAACCTTCCAGTTGGAAATGGATGCTGTCTAGTCCTAGTGGTCATACTTATGTTGCTTATCATTGTCTCGACTGGGTGAAGTTCTCAACTTGTCTGAAGTTCTAACCCTGTGTGTATAAGCGTCCCTGTCTCACAGCAGAGAGGCTCAATGTTCTTTCTCCCTATATCTTTCCTTGGGTGACACAGGCCCTCCTGATCATAGGTCCAGCATGTCCAGAAGTATCAGTCTCAGACCCTTTGTGGTGAAGACCTGTTCAAGCACCTTGACTAGCTCATTCAGAGCACAATCCTCACCTGGAGTGAGGCCGGCACAGTTAGGCCAGCAAAATTTGGCCGGCACAAGGGCCATCGTAAAGTGGAGCACTCTCGGAGTCAGGGAGGGTGGCTCACGACTGTGCACTGTCCCCTCTGACTCCGAGAGTGGTCCAAACATACTTTATGGTGTCCCTTGTGCTGGCCAAACTCCAGGTGAGGATTGCACCCTCAGTATGTGTCATTGCTGCCTATCCCGGCTGGTTGATGTTACTCTACCTGTGGCACCCTTGAGGGAATTCCACACTTTCCCATTTTCCTATGGGTCCAGGGGTTTCAGAAATAGTGGTCAGCTGATTTGGGGGGAACAATTGCTAATTTTTCTGAGAGCTCTCTGAGAAGCTTCCAAGGGAACCCCAAGTTTTGAAAATCGCTGGGATGCACACATTAGAGTACCTCTAACGATGGCCACTGCAGGAGAAAGAAGATCCAGCTCAGGGGTTCTAAAGCTTGTTTCATACACTGGGCCAAATAGCATTCGTGATGCAGGCTAAAAGCTGGAAGTGATGTCATTAAGCAGGAAGTGATTCTATTTAGCAGGTGATGGCCCGAAATAATCACTTTTTTTGTTCCTCATGTAGGAAAATATGATCAAGATTTGCATATCTTCTCTTTCAAGCAGTCAGCTTGAAAGAGGAAGTACGAAAATCTTGATCATATTTTGAAGATATAGGACAGCCCAGTTATTATAAAGGTAAAGGTAAAGGTTTCCCCACGATCGAATGGTCTAGTCGTGACGGTGGGGGGCGGTGCTCATCTCCGTTTCAAAGCCTGTACAGCCGGCGTTTTGTCCAAGGACAAGCTTCCGTGGTCATGTGGCCGGCATGACTATACGCCGTAGTGCACAGAACACCGTTCCCTTCCCACCGAAGTGGTCCCTATTTATCTACTTGCATTTAGGTGCTTTCAAACTGCTAGGTTGGCAGGAGCTGGGACAAGCGATGGGAGCTCACTCCGTCGTGCAGACTTGAACTCCCAACCTTCCGGTCAGAAAGCCCAGCAGCAGCGGTTTAACCTGCTGCGCCACCACGTATTATACAGGCTGCCAATTCAGCAGTGACACCTCCGCACATCTGAGCAGCTGAGAGCAGCAGATGGGGATGGTGTGAGAACCCTCCATCACTTTGGGACGGCGAAGAGCTTCCACGTGCCGCATCCTGCTCACGGGCCTTACGTTTGGCCAACCCCCAGAAATAAGTACAAGAATTTAAATCTCTCTCTCACACATGCATCTTTGTCCTGTTCAGTTTCTACTTCCCAATCTCTTCCCTGGTGTGCTTGGAGCACATTGTACCAACACAGTTTTGTGTGATCGGCTTGTCATCTCAAGTTCTTGCTGCTGAAGCACAAACATGCTATTCTGGAAGGTTAGGAATGCAATAAAATATAACCCTCTTCTCCCTAAGAGCTGGGGTTAGCAGTCTATGGCCAGCAAATGCCTGGCCCCTTCACCCAAAAGGGTTGTTGACCCCTGCCTTAGAAGCATTTACAACTGGTGCCAAACACAAATGGACTTGAATCTCCTTGTTTTCCTGTGGGGTGCGCAGAACTGCCTGCATTCTGCTGGTGGATGGAATAAGGCCTGGAAAAACAAAAGGTATTACCATATAAGATTTAAAGCGCAATCCTAACCTGGAGTTAGGCCGGTACAGTTAGGCCAGCAAAGTTTGTCTGGCACAAGGGCCACTGTAAAGTCTGTTTGGACCACTCTCTGTGTCAGAGAGGCCAGCAAACAGACGTGCACCATCCTCCCTAACTCAGAGAGTGGTCCAACTTTGCTTTACAGTGGCCCTTGTGCCGGCCAAACTTTGCTGGCCTAACTCCAGGTGAGGATTGCGCCCTTAGAACTTGGTTCTCTTCTCTTCTAGTTAAGGGTTTATTTTGCATGGGGTTCACCAGGCCTCCAAATTGAAAACCCTATTTACATTGAGCAGACCAAGCTCTTGAGCATGTGGAATGATGGTAAGGACAAGAGTGCTTCTACACATGTGCAGAGTGCACAAATGAATAACGGGGAAAGACCTCCTTGGTGCGGACTTCTAAATGTGCCGGGGTCTCCCTCTCTTTGGATAAATGCAAGTGCCTAGTGCCTTTTCAACCAGACGGCTCTTCCTTCCCTTAGGGGAGAACTTGGAGGGAATGATTTGTGAGTTGGATTTCACAGCAGGGTAAGAATTGTACTGCTGTACATGGAATGAGGTTTCCCAATAGCTCAAGTGGTTGCAGGGCCAAGTCTAGCATGGAGAATGAATGAATTAACCTTTGCGCACATTTCCGGCGCATTCCCTGGCAGCCAGAGCATGGCCACAGAGTTCGGCCACATTCCGATCAAGTCAGGGGTCTCCCCGGCCCAGTTAATAATTGAGCCACAATGACCCTCCTTGTGCTGCAGTCTCCCTGAAAGTCACCTCCAGCTAATTATATTAACTTCGGCAGGCTCCAGACACTTAAAGAGACAGGCAGCTTTTCATGCCCTGGCTGCGTGCGCTCAAGACTGAAGCTCTCTTTGTCGCAGGGTGTGATGTCATGAGCAGAAAAAATGTGCAATTTACATTCTGCACATTTTGCGGTGCCCTGAAATTGTGCCCGCTGTTTCCACACAGTTGCGCGCTGGTCAAGGAACAGAACAGCTGGAAGCAGCTGGAATCCAGAGAGAACAAGAATTTGCAGGCTTCGGCTGAAAACAAGTAGGTTTTGGCTACACACGGGAAAGGGTCCGAAATCTCGAAGGGTGGTGGGCTTACTTTATTTGGCTGCTTTCAAGAAAATGGTTCAGACCTAAGGTGGTTGAGTGCTTATCATTCAGTGTTGGTCCATTAAATGAGAATAAATACATTGACAAGAGACCCAACCACCATCCACTTGCAAAATCTTGATCTTAATCCTGTTCCTTCTGCTCCAAGAATAGTTGTGTGCTGTTCCCTTAGGCATGCCCCGGTATCCACTGATTCAGTATCCCCAGTTTCAGTTATCCATGTATACCATGGATTCTGGGATGCCTATTAAAAAGACAGGGGAACATTCAACCACGATTTTTTTACCTTGTTGCAGCAAATCCACTGATGTCCCCCTATATTTAAAAAGGCGTCTCCAGTATATACAGTTTCAGATATCCACAAGGAGGTTCAGAATAGAACCTCAGCAGATACTGGGGCATGCCTGTACTTGCATTGTTGTTGTTGTTGTTGTTCAGTCGCTAAGTCGTGTCTGGCTCTTTGTGACCCCCTGGACCACAGCACACCAGGCCTCCCTGTCCTCCACTAGCTTCCAGAGTTCACCCAATTTCATGTTCAGTACTTGCATTATGTTCCATCAGATTCAAAGAAAATCATTTCCAGTTGGTTCTAGGCTTGTGGCCCTTCTGGATGAAGATTTGCTTGCCTACGCCCAGCCTTCTTTCTCTTCCTCTTTCCATGCTCCCTCTGGCTTGCTGTGTCTTCTCTGCCCCAGCCCTCGCCATCTTATCCCTCTCCTCTTTTCGTGGTGGTTCAGGAAGGATGTCCTGGAGTTGCCTAGCAACCGTAACCCAACTTCCTCCTTCCTCCCCACTGCCAGGATGCCGACCACCTGGGCCCCAGCCAAGGCTGTGTGATGCCCGTCGGACAAAGGGGCTCTTTGTCCCGGATGTTGCCTCGAACGATTTGTCTATTGGAGGTGTCGAGATGCCTTCCCAGCATCTGGCATGAAACATTCCCTGCTTTGCATGCAATGTCACCCTGAGGTCTCGGCTCCAGACTTTTTTTGGGGAAAAAAAGGAACAGGAGAGGAATGTCAAGTTGGTGTTGCAAGGACAACGAGAAGGTTGCTGCATCACACAAGCTCAGTTCCTTTTGATCGCCTTGGGGTGGTTCTCTCCAGTGGCTTCTAGTGGCCGTTGTGTCTGTTCTTGGTTGGCTGGCGCAAGACAGTTTCCACCTCTTTTTTTCCTGGGGATAAGCAAAGGTTCTTTCCTACTCATTTGCTAATCGCTGAAGCCCAGATAAGAATCTGGAGTTAAACCCTGGACGTGAACAGAGCAACTCTGAACTGAGCCTGGCGAAGTTCCTCTTTTGCTGCCACTCGCCAAATCGCTGGCAGCGAGCGGTGCCCGGTTTATCTTTGCTGCCAGTTAATAAGTGACACATTACCCCCTCTGCATGCGCCCGGGAACATTTACAGAGTGTACGGGCCACGGCTCTCTTTTTAACTGGCTGTTTTTAACGGTTGCTTATCGGGAAATGGTGCTTGTCGGCTGGTGCCAGAAGCGATCTGAATAAGCAGAGGGCAGCGTTACCAGCCGGGTCTGGAAAGGGCTTTGTTCAGCCGAACGCCAGTGGTGTGACCCTTCCCTAATCTGTTGGATAAGGCTGTAAAGGGCACTCTGATTTCACACCCTTCTGCTTCTAGGCTTGGTGCCGTTCTAACAGATGTGCAGAAGAACTGGTTTGGACTGTCGGGCCAGGAAAAGGGGGCTGACTTCAGTCCCTGCCAACCAGGGGAGCTCCATGTTCTTTGGCAAAGTTCAGATGGGTGCTGGGGCAAGCAATCAGGGAGAGCTTCCCCCGTCAGGCCTGTTCGGGAGTTTCCAGAGGTGGTTCTGTTCTGAATCAACCTTGAGTTGGATGCCTACTTGGGATCTAAGAGACCCAATGAATAGCCTTCCTCTGCTCCAAAGTTCCGCGTCCAGCCTTGGCAAGCCCAGGCGATGTCGGGAATTCCCAGATTCCCACAGGAAGGTGGAATGACTATCAAGTCAGTGTGAGCTGTGATGCTACGCCCAACATCTCTGATTCTCAGGTAGTTTGTGGAGAACCTAAGAGCATAGGAAGAGCCCCGCTGGATCAGGCCAAGGGCCCATCTAGTCCAGCTTCCTGTATCTCACAGTGGCCCACCAGATGCCTCAGGGAGCACATAAGACAACAAGATGCCTGCATCCTGTTACCACTCCCTGTATCTGGCATTCTGAGGTAAATTTCTGAGGTAAAATTCTGAGGTAAATATGAGGTAAATAAAACAGAATTTGCTGTCCTAAGAACATAAGAAGATCATCCCTGAATCTGGCCAAAGGCCCATCAAGTCCAGCTTCCTGTATCTCACAGTGGCCCACCAGATGCCTCAGGGAGCACACAAGACTACAAGATGCCTGTATCCTGTTGCCACTCCCTTGCACCCGACATTCTGAAGTAGCCTGCTACTAATGTAAGGAGATTGCACCGCCCATCACGGCCTGTAGCCTATGATGGACTTTTCCTCCAGAAATCTGTCCAATCCCCTTTTAAAGGCACCTAGGCCAGACACCATCACTACCTCCTGTGGCAAGGAGTTCCACAAATTAATTACCTGCTGGGTAAAAAGTATTTCCTTTTATTCGTTCTCCCAACACTCAATTTGAGTGGAGGTCGCTGGGTTCCGGTGCTGTGGGAGAGGGAAAAGAGCATCCCTCTGATTGTGCTGCACACAGAGGGGCTGCACAGCATTGATGCTGCACACAGAGGGGTGGTTTGGTGCAGTGGGCCTGACTCTCCCTCTGTTGGGGGGTTCCTTGCTGGCCTGATCACTCAAGAGAATTAGAGTTTTCACTTTAAGCATGCAGCGAAAATAGACCGATAGGACACAATCTGATTCAACTTTCCAGCGCTGATGCAGCCCCGAGGTAAGGGAGCAAACGTTCCCTTACCTTGAGGAGGCCTTCATAACTCTCCCCCACCACTACCACCACTGGGCATAGTCCAAGCCCTGTTGGCATGGTTACACCAGCGTTGGAAAGTTGGGATTGGACTAGGCCCTGAGACATGATGCACAGGCATTACCCTGGCGGGCTGTCCAGCAGAATACAGCATTGAAAAGCAACCCTTTTGAGGGCGCAATCCTAACCTGGAGTTAGGCCAGGAAAGTTTGGCCAGCACAAGGGACACCGTTAAGTATGTCTGGACCACTCTCGGAGTCAGAGTGGCCAGCACACAGGCGTGCGCCATCCTCCCTGACTCCGAGAGTGGTCCGATCGCACTTTACGGTGGCCCTTGTGCTGCCCCAACTTTGCTGGCTTGGTTCCTGCCGGCCTAACTCCAGTTTAGAATTGCACTCTTAGTGTTGCACTCTTAGGAAGTCAATTTCACTCTGCAGACCTTACGCTCTGTGTGGCACAAGGGCCACCGTAAAGCACATTTGGGCCACTCTCGGAATCAGGGAGGATGGCCCATGCCTGTCTGCTGGCCCCTCTGACTCAGAGAGTGGTCCAAACATGCTTTACACTGTCCCTTGTGCTGGCCAAGCTTTGCCAGCCTAACTCCAGGTGAGGATTGTGCTCTGAGCATGTGCCTTTTAATGCTTAGTGTCCGGTAGCTGCTCTTTTCTGCCCTTGCAGTGAATCAGACTGGAGACTGGAAGTGTAAGGGTGCCTTTGTGTCACGATCAACTGTTTCCGTCTAGGGGAAGCGAGAGCCTGGCTTGAGCTCTTTCCTGGCCTGCTACTTGCCTCGGGGCCAAATGTTCAGCTGCCTCCCACGTCTCCGTGTTTATTTGCATGCCATTGATGGAGGAGGGCGAGGGTTGCCTTCTTCGCCGAGAGGGAGCATCTCTGCAAGGTTCCCATGGGTATTGGGTTTCAGCGGGTGCCTCCAATGTGCCCCAGAGGTTTTGCAAATGAAGAGAACATCTGGGGCCGAATGAAACGCAGCCCCTGATTGGCTTAATTGGGACCAGAGGCTCGGCAGCACGAGGCAAGATCCTTTATCGTGCAGCTGGCTGGCGCCTGGTTCGGGGATGGTTGCATCTAGAGGTTTCCTGCCCTTTATCTCAGCTAGTGGAAAGCAGATGACTGGGGGACACTGTGCAGCCTATTTCTCCCTGATGTCTCCGGAGTCCTGCTATGCCCACCAGGAGGAGTTGGAGATGAATGGAGATTTTTGGCTCATGCCTGGGATGAAGCTTTCAACTGTGCTTTGCAATATTGGGGCTGCTAGAGATGGGAGTATGCAAAGCCTGAAATTCCAGCAGAGGTGATGGTGATGGTACCAGTATTTATATACCACCTTTCTGGTCATTGGATTTCTTCTCCGACTCTAATAAAGGCGGTTTACATGGGCAGGCTTTTCTCAACCCCATATAGGGGTTGTTACAGTCACAAGTTCTGCCTTTCAAGAACGCTACAGTCCAGGCGGTCTCCTTCAGTCTGGCATCTCTCTGGCTGCTTGCACTCCCACGTCTGGCTTGACAGGCACTCCTCCACTCTCACTGGATGGGTCGTCATCTCCGCTCCTCTCACCAGCTGGAGAGACTCATCTCTGTCAGCTGCGTTTATTGGCAGTCCACGGTGACTTCCGGTTGGCTCGAACTGCCATCCAAGGTGACCTTCAGCCTTCAGAGGCGGCAACTCTTCCACTCTGCCAGACCCTCCAGACCCGCCAATGAGCATGATTGCGTGTTCCTGGAGCACTAAGACTCCTCTTGGGGATGGTTCCTGAACATCTGGAGTAACATGAGCCAGTGGTGTAATTAAGGGAGTCAATTTCCCTGGGTGACAAGCTTTGGGTGGGGCAACAAACTTGACACTAGTGGCCAAAATTGTGAAAAGCTTGGTAATTACAAATAATACCACCAGAGTAGTCCTGGTCTGATGAATAAGGAGCTCAACATGTTCTAGAAGGTGCCCCCCCCCACCATCAAAAAGATAAAAAACAGAGACGTGAATGGCTGGTACTTTTTTTAGGGTCCAATCCTGACCTGGAGTTAGGCCAGCAAAGTTTGGCTGGCACAAGGGACACCGTAGAGCATGTTTGGACTGCTCTCAGAGTCAGAGAGGCTGGCACACAGATATGTGCCATCCTCCCTGACTCAGAGAGTGGTCCAAACATGCTTTACGGTGGCCCATGTGCCAGCCAAACATTGCTGGCCTAACTGTGCCGGCCTAACTCCAGGTTAGGATTGTGCCCCCCCCCCCAGTCTCTTAAAGCTAGGTCGGTCCTGACAGAATGTCTTTTTGAATACTGGGTCCCAGTGCCAAAACATTTGAGAACCACTAATTTATTCAATAGATTTGCTTGATTCCAGTAGGTGGAGGAACTTAGACACCCAGCCACACCTCTGGACCATGTGCTGATCTTATCTCCCCCGGGCCTCCCTGCGGAATGCCTCCTCCCCGAGTGATCCAGGCGTGAACTTTATCACTGCTCTTATGCAATTCATTCCATTCCATTCTGTGTTTGCTTTTTTCAGATGTGAAAAAAAAATCACATTTCAGATATTGCCATGTACAGTCTTGTAATGTTGTCCTCTGGTTCCCCTCTCACAACCAATCGAGTAGGGGAGAATTGAGGATGTTGACTGGGTCCAATTCACCTGTTCTACCAAGTCTAGGTTTACCTGCTTCCATGTGAACCTGCTCTGAAAATTAAGAGAGTCTCTGAAGTCCTTTTCTGAGTCTCCTGCCTTGGATGGGAGGCAGGTGGCAACGGGAAAAGAGATTTTTTCCTGTTGTGATTCCTTGGGAAATGTTTTCCCAAGAACAGCAATTTTCAACCATTGTGCTGTGGCACGTGGGGATGTGCCACGAATGGCCCGCTGGTGTGTCGCAGGAGATTGAGGGAGGTCATTTGATCAGTAGGGCCACTGGGGGTGTGAGCCCCCCCACCCCAGCATCACCACCACATCTAGTTTTGGAGATATAGGATAGCCTCATTTGTGAATGGTTCAAACAGCTCTCCCATGAAGAACCTGCTTGAACCACTCATTAATGAGGCAGTGCCATATCTCTGGAACGACATGACAGGGCAAAATTGATGCCATTTTTGGAATTGGCACCGTAAATTCTTATAAAACCACCATAAATTTTGGAAAAAAAAAATTCTGACCCTCAATTTTGCAGTTATTTTTGAACTACTGTTCTTCTGCTGTGTCAGGATTGTGTTTTCATATTGATTTGCATCAGTTAAGCTGCTCCGAGAGCCCCCTGGGCTGAAGGAACAGGATCTAAATATTTCAAGTCAACACAATAATCCCAGCCTTCTGTAACATGCAGACATGCACATCTGCACACCAGCAATCTCTTGCCCAAAGAATGGTCAAGCTGGATATTCTGGTGTCGTGCCGTCAATAGCATTTCCCCAACCAGACCCATCCCCGAGTAGAGACATTTTTGTTGCTCCTGTTCCAGAGTACTGTGTGATTTTGCAAACTGTTGAATTCCACCTCTTTAACTGCAGTGAAATCGTAGGCTTGATCACGAAGGCTTCAGGGAGCGCATGGAAAATGTCAAGCCTCCCTGGCCCGACCAAATCCACTTGGGATTAAAGCACAAACCACCAGGAAGCCCGTAAGCGTTGGCTGTGAAAAAGATTAAAGCTCCCCAGGGGGTGCGAGATCTGGACTGCAGCTAAGTACAGCCTTCAGGAGCAACTGGAAGCTTTGAGAGCTTGGTGGGTGTTTTCTAAGCAGCTGGCTGTTGCAGTTGGGGGCTTGTCTCACAAGGGCAGCTATTTGGGCCCAGAGAGGCCATGCAAAACCCAGCTGGGGAACTGGCCATTTAGGACAGTGATGGCAAACCCATGACAAGTGTGTCAAAGATGACATTCTACACCATTTTGGGTGACACGCCAGCATTCACCGACACCCAACAACTGAGGATTTCTTTGGAATGATTTAATTTTTTGTAATGATCAAATGACTTTCAAAAAATTTCCTTCCCCTTGGAATTAACAGCTCCCTTGCTAGTGATCTTCAGTGGGGTCTTTTCTCTTTAAGGAGGCATTTCATTAGGTGCTGACATGTTGGGCTGGCGTTTTAATTTAATTTTTAATCTTTAATTTTAATGATTGCAAATTCCATTGGGGTCCACTGCTTTTAATTGTTTCTATTTTATCAGGTATTCTTTTTACCTTATTGTAAGCCGCCTTGGGTGCCCTACTACAGGGCAGAAAGGCGGGGTATAAATCCTATTATTATTATTATTATTATTATTATTATTATTATTATTATTATTA
>JAJKFI010000023.1:3342005-3353342 GCA_029204185.1 Lerista edwardsae
TTCTTTCTTTCTTTCTTTCTTTCTTTCTTTCTTTCTTTCTTTCTTTCCTATTAGAAAATGGTTGAGAATTAGCCAAACACCTTGTGAGTGTGCTGTTGAATGCTATTTCTTAAAATATTTAGTAAGATTCCAATATGTTACTTTCCAAGTAAAGATTTGAACTTATTTCAATGGCATTGTGCTTTATGTGTTTGCTTTCTTAATCAAATATTGCAATTCAAATACTTTTGAGAAAAAAAATTGAGATCCTTATGTACAGGTCTTACAACTCATATGGGATATGAGTTAGAATGTTGAAATGAGTTGGAATGGAACTAAGCAAAAGACAAAAAAACTGATAAATTGAAACCAAGGAACTATTGGGCTCGGGGGAAAAAAATTCCAAAAGCATCTACTTCTCTGTAGGTAGAAATCTTTCTTTTTCTCTTTAAACAAATTTTTAAAGAGCTTGATAGATGGTTTCTCTATTTGGAATAAATAATGCATATGCGACCTTGAATTCTGCAGTATGCGGAATTAAATCCTGTGCAAATATTGACAACCCCAGGTAAATTTTGTGAGTGTTCAAAATTTAAAGATGCACACACTTTGGAATGTACATGATTGGTTTCTGTGTTCCATGGTTTTGTTTTTGGGAAAAACTATAAGATAACACGCCGATGTGTGCTTTTCAGTTTATATTTGCTAGCGTGAGCAAAAAACAAAACATGAGAAAAAGAGATGATGTCTGTAACAGTATTTGCACGTCCAATCTTCATAGATCTGATACTGTTTTAATGATACCCATCCAAGTATTCTAACCAGCTGGAGCTTGGCTTAGAGGAAAGAAGGGTTGAGAGAGGCAGAGGAGAGCTGAAGGCAAGTCCTGAACCTGTAAGGAATGCCTGTAAATTCCCCCCCCCCCGTTACTTACATGTGGTGTTTGCACAACAGTTACTGTTTGTGGTCTCTGCAGGATGGATTGTGTAACTCTCCTCCTCCTCCTCCCTGGAAAGAGATGCAAAAGGAGATTTCTCACCTGCTTTGGGAGTAACTTCTGAGTTGGAGCATCTTTTTGCTTGCACAACATTTCCCTGCCTAGCCAGTTCATGCTCAGCAATTGCTCCCCGGGGGGGGGGGAAGGGGGGATTTCAAACTCCCTGTTTTCAGAAGGAGCAAAATTGGGCTGGAGGAATCCTGTAGGCGTTCTAGCAAGACTCCTAGGCCTTTGCCACTACACACATGTGAGAAATGAGCTCCCACGGGTGCATATGCTCTCAGAAAGAAGCGACATTTTTCTGAGCCTTTCTTCTGTTGAACGATGGCCTTGTTGTGCCAGCTCAGTTTGCCTCTCAGCCAGTGGAGCACATGGGTGACCACCACTGTCTTGAGAAGACTGCCTGAGACGTGGTAGGGCAAACATGGCCAGATTCCCCAGCATGCTCAGACATGCTCTGGCCTAAGGGGGGGGGTGCCAAGCCAAGCACCCTCCACAGCAGTGGTTCCCAACCTGGGGATCCCGACCACCTGGGAGGGTCGCATGACGATTTTCAGGGTGTCACGGAGACTCGGTTTACTACCATCGATGCATTTAGACAGCACGAAAAAGTTGCATTTTTGGCAATATTTTCAGGGAACCTCCAAAAAGAACAAAATGTTTCTGAAAACCTTTCAAGGTGTTTTCACATCCCTGAAAACAACGGTTGCATTTGGTAACCTATGGTCGTCTACGTACATCAATCAATCAATCAATCAATCAATCAATCAGGTACTTATATACCGCTTTTCAACACGAAGTTCACAAAGCGGTTTACAGGCAAATAGTAATAATAATAAAGTTAAATGGCTCCCTGTCCCAAAAGGGCTCACAATCTAAAAAAAAGGCAGACCGCCAGCAACAGCCACTAGAAAGACTGCGCAGGGGTGAAGAGGGACAGTTACTCTCCCCCTGCTAAATATAAGAGGAGCACCACTGGAAAAAGTGCCTCTTGTCCAGTTAGCAGGGGTAAATGCTTTACATGTTTTTTACAGGCACAATGATGTCACTTCCTGCTTAATGACATCACTTCTGGTCCGGCGGGTGGTGCTCCCTGACAGGTTGTCGTATTTACGTAGTGGGTCCTGGTGCTAAAAAGAATGGGAACAACTGCTCTAATTGCTTAGCGGTGCAATCCTGTACTCGCCCTCTGCTGGCAAAGTGGTCTCTGCACCAGCCTAGAGTGTTACAAACGTGCCACAAAGCATGTTTGCAATTACTCTAGTGTAAGCAGCGCCAATGGAACGGCCTGCACCAGCTTGGCAACGCCGCATCCCAGCTCCCCGATGCTGGTGGAGGTAAATTTTGCGCTGACCAGTGCAGAATTGGACTCTTGGATGTTTTTTGAAGCCTTTTCCTGGGGAGAGCTCTGGACCTGCTCCGCACTACTCTGCTTGTGGGACAGAATTCTTGGAGTGGCACATTTTACCCCTGCTAACTGAGCTAAGATTCTTTCCAATCTCCTTGGCTTAGGTTATATACTTCTAAACTTTTTTCCCTTGGTATCTCTTCGGAATCTCTTTTTGATTCCTCCTTATCTCTTGCTCACAACATAATCAAATCCAAACTATATCAATTAGAACATGACCTTATGAAATCTTACTTAAATCCTATCTGTTCTCCTCGCTTTCATGGTTTATCTTCACTTCGTAACCCTCCCCTCAACTATTTCTATCAATTATCTAACCCTTTCCTTCGTAGAGCCTTCATGCTGGCTCATCTAAATATTCTTCCTACTGCTTTACCACCTTGGTCGTTTTCGTCGGATTCCACGCGAAAACAGACTCTGCCATTTTTTTCTTGAAGTTCCTGATTCTCTCCATCATATTCTTTTACACTGTTCCTTTCTTCAATCACTTCGCTCTCGTTATCTTCAACCTATTTTCGCAGCTCCCTTTTTTCCCTCTGCTAATCCCTCTTCCCTCTTTTTTCCCTCTTCCTTTTTTATTGAATGATCTTTGCTCTGATGTGACCAAGGCAGTTGCCTCTTTTTTGATGGAAGTTCTTAAGATCAAGAGCTGATTTTCTGTTACTGTTTATTGTGTTTGTTATTTATTATCACAATTACTACTATGCCAATAAATGTTTGAAATCGAAACTGAGCTAAGTAAGGGACGTGCTGGCGCTGCGGGTTAAACCGCTGTTCTGCTGAGCTTTCTGACCGGAAGGTTGGGAGTTCGAGACCACGCGATGGAGTGAGCTCCCGTTGCTTGTCCCAGCTCCTGCCAACCTAGAAGTTTGAAAACATCTAAAGATGCGAGTAGATAAATAGGGACCACTTAGGTGGGAAGGTAATGGTGTTCCGTGCGCTACGGCGTATAGTCGGGATGGCCACGTGACCACGGAAGCTTGTCCTCAGACAAATGCCGGCTCTACAGGTTTAAAAACAAATGAGCACCGCCCCCTACAGTCGGTCATGACTAGACCATTCGGTCGTGGGGAAACCTTTACCTTTAACTGAGCAAGAGGCACTTTTTCAAGTGGTGTCCCTCTTACATTTAGCAGGGGGAGAGTAATTGTCCCTCTTCACACCAGCGCAGTGTCTTTTCTAGTGGCTGTTGCTGGGGGTGTTCTGCATTTTTTTTTTTTTAGACTGTGAGCCCTTTTGGGTCAGGGAGCCATTTAACTTGATTATTATTTGCCTGCAAACCACTTTGTGAACTTCATGTTGAAAAGCGGTATACAAATACTATTGATTGATCACCGAACCTGAGAATGCCCCTGTCTGCCGAGCTTGAGTCCCGTTCCGTTTTTTTCTGGTGTCTCCCTGTATGCGAGAGGGGCAAATTCTAGAGATTCCATCACCTCCCAACTCCTTGGCTAAATATAAATTGATGTTTTATAATGGCGCTTCTATTAATTTCTTTACTAAGTTTGATTGCAAACGGTCCTGCTTCCTGTAGGAATTGAAGCCCATTGTTTCTTGTCCTGCTGCTGGTGGAAAAGCTGAGATTGTGTGTGTGTGTGTGTGTGTGTGAGAGAGAGAGAGAGAGAGAGAGAGAGAGAGAGAAGGAAAAATGGGAAATTCTTTGCTGGCCGTCCCAGATTGCTGACTCCCTCCCTTCTGCCCAGTTGTTGCCTCCACACATTTGCTGCTGTTGGTGATTACCATTCTCCTTGCAAACAAATACCTCCCATGCTGTTGAATAGGAGCAGGCCAGTGGGGTGGGAACTTGGGCTGGGAGGGTGGATGATTGGAGTGGGCCTTGATTAGCTGAAGGCTTTAAGCCGATTGTGGTCTTTTCGGCTAAGCCCGGCCAGCTGCCCTTTCCTCACTAAGTGGCTCCTTTGTGGGAGCCGGCCCCTGAGTGTGCGACTGAATGGGCTGTTTGTTCCCAGGCTTCTGCCTCGGGAGTCTCGGCTCAGGACCGCAGCAGCTGATGGGATCTTGCTCCGATCGCTCCTGGCTCGGAAGGGCAGTGCACAGCCGTGTCCAAAAACAGCCGCAGTCCAAGTCAAAGCTGGGCGCCTTTCGATTTCCGTAGGAAGGCCAAAGCTTGTTGCTGAATTGTTGCTTTTAAGGGTATTTATACATAAGAACATCAGAAGAGCCCTGCTGGATCAGGCCAAAGGCCCATCTAGTCCAGCTTCCTGTATCTCACAGCGGCCCACCAGGTGTCCCAGGGAGGCATGAGACACAAGATGCTTGCATCCTGTTGCCACTCCCTTGCACCCGGTACCAGTAGCCCATCACCTTTGTAAGGAGGTTGCACAATCCATCATTGCCTATAGTCCATGATGGACCTTTCCTCCAGAAATCCGTCCAATCCCCTCTTAAAGGCATCACGACCAGATGCCATCACCACCTCCTGTGGCAAAGTGTTCCACAGATTAACTACCTGCTGTGTAAAAAAGTACTTCCTTTTATCTGTTTTAACTCTCCCAACCCTCAGTTTTAGCGGATGCCCCCTGAAAATATAAACTAAATATTTTATAAATATATAAAATATTTAGTTTATATACCGCTTTGCAGCAGAGAAAGTGCACAAAAGTGGTTTACAGACACCATCCAATAGCTCAATGGCTCCCTGTCCCCAAAGGCCCAATTCTGGTCACCCCCACCTCATGCTGGTGTTTCCCAGAAGCACACACCCCAGTCCGTGACGGATCAAAGTCAGGTTGCGCCAGTTGGGTTTTGAAATCATGTCTTAGTTTGTTTTGCTACTTAGCAGTTACTTTGTGAACTGCTCTATGTCAAAAAGTGCTGCATAACTTTTCTTTCCAACTTTGTTCCTCTTATATAAGTAGTTGTATAAAAAAATAATAGGAGCGGAAGCTTGGAGTTCCCCTATTAAAAATGCGTCCTGCTTGCAGTCCTTGCTTGTGCCAGATTCTGACCAGATGCATTTATGGAACTGAGCTTAAAAGCTTGGAATCGAGGCTTCTACTGGAGAGACTGTTCTGAATTTTTGCACTGAGCTTTTGTGTCTTGGCATCCTCTGGGGTTTGGTTCTGCTGCTACCAAAACCCCGTGTTAAATAAAAGCAGTTAAGACAAAACACGAGTCAGCAGTCAGTTGGAACTATTATTTTCATCTCGTTCCAAGAAAAGTGACCCCCGCCCTTGGTCCTCTCTCACTGAAGAATGGAATGAAAAAGTAATTAATCACTTTCACATTCCATTCTTCAGCGTTAGAGGGTCTCAAAGCAAGCTGAAAATAGCAGTTCTATAGTTTTACTCCTAGACTGACTCCCTAGAAAAGTGGCTTTTTAGAACAGGGATGTGTTTTTCCCCCTTCTCCAGAGATTATCAGGGTCCTTCTTCTCTGCAGAGGGTATCAGTATTGAGTCAAATCAGTGTATTAAAAAATCAGTGTACAGAAAGGTTGAACTTGTACTGAGTGAACAGTCACTCAATTCAAAGCTTGAATTCACTTGCTATCTAGGCTAGCCCTAAAAAGGTAAAGATTTCCCCACGACCGAATGGTCTAATCGTGACTGACTGTAGGGGGGCAGTGCTCATCTCCGTTTCTAAGCCTGAAGAGCTAGCGTTTGTCCAAGGACAAGCTTCCGTGGTCATGTGGCCAGCATGACTATATGCCATAGTGCACAGAATGCTGTTCCCTTCCCACCGAAGTGGTCCCTATTTATCTACTCGCATCTTTGGGTGCTTTCGAACTGCGAGGTTGACAGGAGCTGGGACAAGCGATGGGAGCTCACTCTGTTGCACAGTCTTGAACTCCCAACCATCTGGTCAGAAAGTTCAGCAGCAGCGGTTTAACCCACTGAGCCACCACGTCCCTTTAGGCTAGCCCTAGCAAAGCATTAAAAACTGCTTGTTTTATCTTCCAAGAGAGGGTCCCTTTTCCAATTTAAGGTCTGCAGTTGGCATAAACCTCCCAGAGCTCAAATGAGACTCTTTCATTTGTACATTGAGAGAGAAACCCTCAATTCCTTTTGTCTTTGGAGCTGGATGGAACCCAAATGTTCCAGTCCTCTGGACCGGCTTCCTGAGATTGTCTAGTGGTGCACATTAGCTTAAAAGATGTTTCCCCTCACCTTTTATTCCAAACAAAGCTTTCTGGATGCACTGCGTACAGAAAAAAAATCACTCCACTCTTCAAAACTCCTGAGTTGGCCTAAAACAGCTGGGTTTTTTTGTTTTTTGTTTTAACAAAATGTTATGTTTGCATGTGTGCACATTTCTTATTTTTATTGTTTTGTTTCATTGTTTTTATATCAACCAGTTAACTGCAAACCTAATCAACATGCAAAACCACTCAGCTTGGTCAGGTCAACTGACCAAGCAATTTAACATTCAGCTGAACTTTGCGTAAAAAAAAAAAATGCACTGATAAGATACATCTGATGCTGGAAGTGAAGTTTCCTCTAGATAAAGAGGGACATTTTGCACAGTTCTCTTGCTGGTAAAAAACAAGCTGTCTTGTGCCAACAGGAGTCTCTGTGCCAGTAAGTTATTTTGATGGCCTTCTGTGTTCCTGCTGGTGCAAAGTGCCTGGAAAAGAGACTCTTTCCACTTTCTGGACCAGGTGCTCTGTGCATGTGTCCCTGGCAGGTTGCCAGCTTCTTGTGCTAAGGTGTGACTTTGTGATTTGCAGTCATGTCGCTAATGCTTTGATCACTCAGTGGCAGACCTGTGGGGAAGGGGGGCAAATGCCTCGAACGCTGGTATTGGGGTGTGTGTGAGATATGACGCACACACCCCACACCAGCTTCGTGGTGCTCCAGGAGGAGCCCCCTGGTTCCTCCGATGGTCGGAGGAAACTTGGCTTGAGTTAAGGATGAATAATACAATCATGTTATAAATCACTGGAATGGTAACTTAGTGCAGAATGCAATGAAACAAACCACATTGGAATATCTGCATTCTATCAAAAGCCATGGCCAATTAACCAGAAATAAAGTTTTATTTACTTATTTCAATTTGATTTTGCAGTGGGGCGGGGCTAAAACAATATTTGACCACAGGTAGCAGTTGCCTTAGCTATGCCACTGTGTATCATTTCTATAGGTGCTTGCCCAGTGATAGTCATTTCTGGCTCTCAGTACAGATAGAGCAGTCAGAGAAGATCTTAAGCAAAAGGAATTCAAATAATCTGACGTCAAAGCACTTTTGTCAAATAAGCTAGGCCTTTTTTTGGGTGGAGGTGAAAGGTGTGTGGAGGCGCACATTGCAAGCTTAGACTGAAGCTGAATGATGCTCAGACACTTGTGTGATCCTAGAGGTAAACAGTCAAATGCCAAGTTTTTTTCCTGAATACTCTTGTACTAGGATAGGTGGGGCTGCTAATGAATACGCTGCCACATTTCAGTACTCTGACATTTCTGGACTGCCGTCAAGGGCAGCCCCACACAGAGTACATGGGAGTGGTCTAGTCCACGGGTTGCCAAGACCTGCATGCAGTGATGTCATGCAGGGGGTACGCGGGGGTACGCGAGTACCAGTTTCTAGGATTACAGCTGGCCCCGCCCATTCACCCGCCCAGTCGTCGACTCCGCCCTCTGCAATGTTTGAATTTCCTGCATGTTTGAGTTGCCTGCATGTTCTCAGAGCCAGGCAGGCAGGCAGGCAGCGAGCGGAGCCTTTCCTTTCCTTGCCACTGAAAAATGAGTTGCTCTGGGGTTTTAACATGATGCCAGGCCTCCTTCACATGTTCTGGGGGTGCTGTGGAATACTGTTGCAACGGTTGGGTCAGTTTAAAATCATCTGAGGCCTCAAAAAGGGCTTTTTTCACGTCACTTCCTGCCACAACATCACTTCTGGCTTATGACGTCACTTCCGGTGGGCGGGTCCCGACACGTGCCAATCAAAAGTGAGTACCTGTTCTTAAATCATTTAGATGACACCACTGCCTGCATGACTAGCATAGCCATGTTCCTCCTTCCCAGCTTAGAGTGCAGCTAGTAAACCAGCTGAGCTGAAGTTCTTCTTGTGAAGCCCCGAGCATAATTCTGAATCCAGGTCACTTGAACGGCAAGGGGTCATGTCAAATTCACTCCTCCATGGGAGGAATGCGGCGGATCAATCGGATGCAAATAACCATGCAGACCCGCTGGCTGGGATCTGTCAGCACATGGTCTCTGGCTGTCAGCTGAGCAAAGCTGCACGTGGCAGCCAGTGACTCTGTGCATTCTCTTTTGTAGCATCCTCCACACTCCTGGCCAGGAAGCTTTTGGGTGAAAATGATTGCTTTTCGACTTTTCCAAAATCCTGTGACATCCCTTAAGGGCGCAATCCTAATCTGGAGTTAGGCCAGCAAAGTTTGTTTGGACCATTCTCGGAGTCAGAGAGGCCAGCACACAGACGTGCGCCATCCTCCCTGACTCCGAGAGTGGTCCAAACGTGCTTTACGGTGGGCCTTTGTGCTGGCCTAACTGTGCCGGCCAAACTCCAGGGTAGGAATGTGCCCTTAAACTGTATTCTGACACAGGCCTGTTGGCCTTGTGTCCCAGTTGCTGTTCTCTTGGTCCACCAGCACCTCATCCCTAGGTTAAATGGCTGCCTTGAGGGTGGGCCCAGTCCAGACTGAGTGGGGACAAAGAGAAAGAGACATGCCCTCCCCGCACTAGAGCACTGATCTGAATCAAACCCTCTCCGTATTATTTTACACATAAAATATAAGTGACACCTGCATAAACTGTCTCCTAGATGGCCTCAGTGGCTCTTGCAACAACCCTGCCAGGCAGGCTTGGTGGGTTTGTCCCGTTTTCCAAGAGGTGGCACCTACAACTGCTTGGTCGCCTCAGGTCTCCTAGCTAAAGCTTCTCCCCGCTGCTCTGCAGCAGCTCTTGAAGAACATAAGAAGCGCCCCGCTGGATCAGACCAAAGGCCCATCTAGTCCAGCTTCATGCATTTCACAGTGGCCCACCAGACGCCTCAGGGAGCACACAAGACAACAAGATGCCTGCATCCTGTTGCTACCCCCTTGTATCTGGCATTCTGAGGTAAATTTCTGAGGTAAAATTCAAAGGTAAATATGAGGTAAATAAAACAGCATTTGCTATCCTGTCTGTGGGGAGGGAGCTATAACAACTTGCAACCCAATCTGGGCCTTAAAAACATAAGAAGAGCTCTGCTGGGTCAGACCAAAGGCCCATCTAGTCCAGCTTCATGTATTTCACAGTGGCCCACCAGACGCCTCAGGGAGCACACAAGACAACAAGATGCCTGCATCCTGTTGCCACCCCCTTGTATCTGGCATTCTGAGGTAAATTTCTGAGGTAAAATTCAAAGGGAAATATGAGGTAAATAAAACAGCATTTGCTATCCTGTCTGTGGGGAGGAAGCTATAATAACTTGCAACCCAATCTGGGCCTTAAAAACATAAGAAGAGCTCTGCTGGATCAGACCAAAGGCCCATCTAGACCAGCTTCCTGTATCTCACAGCGGCCCACAAGGTGCCCCAGGGAGGCACGAGACAACAAGATGATTGGATCCTGTTGCCACTCCCTTGCACCCGGTACTTTGAAGTAGCTCACCACCAATGTAAGGAGGTTGCACAATCCATCATTGCCTATAGCCCACGATGGACTTTTCTTCCAGAAATCCGTCCAATCCCCTCTTAAAGGCATCTAGACCAGATGCCATCACCACCTCCTGTGGCAAAGAGTTCCACGGATTAACTACCCGCTGGGTAAAAAAGTACTTCCTTTTATCTGTTTTAACTCTCCCAACCCTCATTTTGAGTGTCTGTCCCTTGGTTCTGGTGTTTTGAGGGGGGGGAAAGAACCTCCCTCTATTGGGTCTATCCCTTCCGTGCATAATTTTGTATGTCTCAATCATGTCCCCCACTTTTCCTAGACTGAAGAGCCTCAAACGCTGCAATCGTTCTTCATAAGGGAGGTGCCCCAGCCCCGTAAGCATTTTTGTTGCTCTCTACTGCACCTTTTCCAGCTCCACTATGTCCTTTTTGAGATGTGGTGACCAGCTGTGAGATGTGGTGACACAGGAATGGGCTGTAAATGCATCTATAGTGCAATCTCTTTGTGGCTTGTGTCGCTTGCCTGCCCCTTCGCCGTGAACCTGCCCCACTGTATATTTGCAGAGAGGAGATGTTGCAGATTCTGACCTTCTTCCAACCCAAATTCCAGCAAAGTAGAATCCTTCCAGGCAGCCCAGCGGCAGGAAATTGCAATCGGTTTCCTTTCTCCAGAACTTTCCTTTCCTTTCTCCCCAACTACAGGAAAGTCCGGCCAGGAGCAAGCTTGGAGGAGGCTTTTCCGGAGGAGGGCTAGCCTGTGCCTCCATAGGGGAGGGGTCAGGCCCTGCAAAAGCCAAAGCACACAGCATGCCCCTTGTCTTGGCTCCACCTGTGCACAGAATGCTTTCAGCCGTGCCCACGCTTGCCCAAGCAAGAAAGAGTTGGGGTTGGAACAGGAAGGCTGGCTAGGAAGAAAACCTCAGGGACGTGGGTCTGGATTTGATTTGGGGGCAGGGGCTGGAGAGGGACTGGTGTCCTCTGCTGAGCAATTGGGCCACGGGGAGAGCACTTCTTTGTACGGCGCACTGCGGCCCCAACAATCTTTTGTCCAAGAAAAGCCAAATGCTTTTGCCCTCTTTCCAACGCAGCTCTTAAAGAAACAGCCGAAGCACGGAGAACGCGCTGCCACCCAGCACCCGCTCCCTCCCCTTGGAGCGGGGGACGGGGCGCCATGTTCTTGGCGCTCCGGCTGGAGCATGGAGAACGTGGTGCCGTGCGGCGCCATGTCATGACGTCACAACGTTGTGACATCATGACGTTGCGTGTCCCCATGGGGCGCACTTTCATTGGGCGCCGTGGGCGCCCTTTCGGCTAGAACCGCCCGTGGTTCTCTCGTGTGTGTGTGTGTGTGTGTGTGTGTGTGTGTGTGTGTGTGTGTGTG
>JAJKFI010000023.1:3356243-3413225 GCA_029204185.1 Lerista edwardsae
TCAATCAATCAATCAATCAATCAATCAATCAATCAATCAATCAATCAATCAATGTATTTATATACCACTTTTCAACACAAAGTTCACAAAGCGGTTTACAGGCAAATAATAAAGTTAAATGGCTCCCTGTGAGATCAAAGAAGTAGGGAAATTAGGATATGTGTCTTTGTTTTCCTTTATTGTAGTTTTTTTAGATGTGTATTGCATGTTTGCTTGTTGGTTGGTTTTGGTAGATGGTGATGTTTCAAAAACCTTTCACAGAAAATCTTTTTAAAGGGACGTCTCGCATCGAGCCTGCACAAAACCTCCTGCACTCCGTCACAAGACTAGGGGCCAAATGATGCACTGTTAGGGGCAGGTGTGGTGTGACACCCCCCCCCCGTGTCAGCGTTGGTGCCATTGGGCTGATGCTAGCGTCGGCGCCGGCCCAAGACTGTGCCGATTGTACGCCAGGAGCGGTTCTGGGCGAGGAGAGGGCAGGCAGGTGGATGGGAGGAACTGGGCAGGGTGTGGGTGAGTCGGAAGGCATGCCGTCCCAAGGAGGGGTTGGGATGCAGCCGTTAGGCCACCTCCAAGACTCTGTTCCCGTGCTGCACCAACCCAATTCTGCAGGCACAGAGCCAAGGAGCACATAGGGCAGGCTGGTGCAAGGGTGTGAACCTTCCCTTGCCCCGGGGAGGCTCCTCAGTGCTCCCAAGCTGCTCCGAATACAGCGCAGACCCGCCTGTCCCAGCGCAGCTTAGGATTGTAGAAACTGACTACATCAGTTTGGGCATTTGCTCATCCTGTGCTTGTCCCAGTACCCTGACCAAACACTGGCCTGCCTTGTAAGCGCTTGCGTACGCCCCCAGCATTGATCTGGGACGGCTTTCTTCACTCGATGCACCAAGGAATGGTTCAGCTGCCTGCAGGGGCGGACCGAGTCAAAATGGCGCCCAGGGCACCCAATAGAAATGACTCGAGGGGAGACCAGGTCTGCTCGCGGCTGGTCCCAATGGGTAGATCTGGGCTCCGGAGCCCAGGTCTACCCGCGCAATGTTGCAGGGGCCACTGGCGCCCCCCTAGACAGCCCCAAAATGGCGCCCAGGGCTCATGCCCCCCTGCCCCCTAGATCCGCCACTGGCTGCCTGTCAACCCAGCCGTGCCCTGCCCGCTCCAGATTTCCGCCGCCACCACACCCACCCCATAGCTCGAGCTGCGGTCGGTCCAGCCAGAGGAAATGGATTCCCCCCCCCCATAGCATGAATAAGGGTCGGCAAAGGGCGGGGCGGCAGACTGCAGGGCGCTCGGGGTGGGAAGGGACATCCTCCAGCTCACTGAAGGAAAGGGGTTGAGTGGGAAAACATCCAGTCGTCTTCCAGGGGAAAGAGCTTCGAAGGACCTCCAGCGCGGGGTTGGGGTGCCTGCAGAAAAAGGGCAGGCTGGATTGTATGGCTCCTTCCCCTCTTGATGTGCAAGCCTCCAGTTCGGATGTGCCCAGTCAGGCTTGGATGTCTCATCTCTGGTGAGACCCTCAGTCTTGTAGGGTGGGGTGGAGAGTTCTTGCCTTTTGGCGTTCTCACTGCTTATCGCTTACATCTGCGTAGGGCGATGGTGCTCCTCTCCCCGCCTATCAGAGCACTCTAATGTCTGCCTGGATCGCTTCCCGGCCTCCTTGCGCACGAGGAGAGGGCCAGGGGTCTGCTTTCCATGGAGTTTAGGCTGCTGGCGCCTCTTGCGAGAAGGGCTTTTCCTTTGCTCTTCAAAAACGGGTTGCAGCTGCTACGTCCTCAAAGGGCGGTTTCTCTTATGGATTTTTTTGGGGCGGGCAGGGGGGTACAACCAGGCAGTTTGTGCTTTGGGATATTTCACAGGAGCAGCATTGCAGGCATGCAGGGCGCAATCCTAACCTGGAGGTAGGCCGGCACAGTTTGGCCAGCACAAGGGGCACCGTGAAGTGTGTTTGGACCACTCTTGGAATTGGGGAAAATGGCGTATGCCTATGTGCTGGCCTCTCTGACTCCAACAGTGGTCCAAATGTACTTTACAGTGTCCCTTGTGCTGGCCAAACTTTGCCAGCCTAACTGTGTCGGCCTAACTCCAGGTTAGGAATGTGCCCTGTGGAACCCCTTGCCACAGGATGTGGCAAGGGAGTCAGGGAGGATGGCACACGTCTGTGTGCTGGCCTCTCTGACTCCCAGAGTGGTCCAAACACACTTCATGGTGTCCCTTGTGGCGGCCAAACTTTGCTGACCTAACTGTGCCGGCCTAACTTTGGGTTAGGATTATGCTCTCAGGGTTTACATCTGGCTGTGCCAGGAGACAAAGAGCACAGATTGGGGGCCTCAACTCTGGCCTCCATGACTTGGTATTTTTTCATACCTTCCACCCCCAGAGTTGCCTTTTAATGAAATCTTTTTTTTTTTTTTGCATTGTCCCAGGACTGGCATTTTATGACTTTGTTTGGCTGGTGAAATTGCATTGTAGTGCAGTCCTCTGCGTATTTACTTGGAAAGAGGTCCTACTGTGTTCAGTGTTATTTATTCCCAGGAAAGCATGCATAGGATACTTGACTTGGGTCGCCCAAGCTTGAAAAAAAGTGTTCAGGGCAATGCTCAAACCATTTAAAAACATCATGTCAACGCCAATAAATTATAGTAGTAAAACCACCTGATGTGTTCTGGAGCATCTAAGAATATCAGAAGAGCCCTGCTGGATCAAGCCAAAGGCCCATTTTAATCCAGCATCCTGTAGCTCACAGTGGCCCACCAGTCGCCTCAGGGAGCACATGAGACAACAAGATGCCTGCATCCTATGGCCACTCCCTTGCACCTGGCATTCTGAGGTAGCCTACTATTAACATAAGTCCTGTCCCCTGTCCTCCCCAGTGGCATCATAAGAACATAAGAGCCCTGCTGGATCAGGCCAAAGGCCCATCTTGTCCAGCTTCCTATAGCTCACAGTGGCCCACCAGGTGCCTCAGGGAGCACAGGAGACAATGAGATATCTGCATCCTGTTGCCACGCCCTTGCACCCGGCATTCTGAGGTAGCCTTTAAAAAAAAACAGAACAGGATTTTGCACATGTCCATCATGGCTTGTAACCGGTAATGGGCTGTTCCGCCATAAATCTGCCCAATCCTCTAGGTATCTAGGCCAGGTGCCATTACTGCATCCTGTGGCAAGGAGTTCCACAGACTAATTACAACCTGGGTAAAAAACTTCTAGGGGCGCAGGTGACCAGGAAGCTGCAGCTCCTCTTCCATGTTGTTTGGGGAGTGTTTTTTTTTTCCCCCTCTTAGCTACTCGTGGGTTAGTGCTGGCGCCCTGGTGATCGTACTAGAGAGTGGGGATGTCTGTGAATGGTTTGCTCTGCTGGAGTTCTGGTACTTTTGAGATGAGCAGGCGATTGCAACAAGGAAGAAGTTGAGTTTTGGGTCCTCCCAGGACTTTATCTACCAACGGCAGTCGGTCGTTCCAGGGCTCAGCTGCGAGAAAGGGTTGTTTTAAATTCAAGATCGTACAGGCAAATCTGCAGGAAAAAAATCTCCATGGGTTTGGCCAGAGCTTTCTCCTGGCAGTGTGTTCTGGCTCATTCCTAAGAGCACAAAATAGAGGGGAATTTCCTCTATACTATAAATACGTTTCTTTTTTGAATGAATCTGGAATTAGATAGTCAGGGCTTTGGCCAAGGGTGTGGGGGGAAGCGTGTCTCATATTTTGTTTCAAAAAACCCCACACACTCTTTCTTTGCCTTCTGGCTTGCTATCGGCTGACAAGTCATACCACGGTCCAGGCAGCTGTAAGAATCACTGTGGGCAGGAGGCAGCTGAAGGCAAGCCTCAAGCAAAGGGCCGGCTCATTGATGAGGCAGAATGAGGCCGTTGCCTCGGTGTACAGGGGGCACCTGCCTCATAAGAAGTGCCCTGCTGGATCAAGCCAAAGGTCCCTCTAGCCCAGTTTCCTGTATCTCACAGTGGCCCACCAGGTACCTCAAGGAGCTCACAAGATACCTGCATCCTGTTGCCACTCCCTTGCACCTGGCTTTCTGAGGTAGCCTCCTTCTAGAGCCAGATGGTTGCACGTACCCATCGTGGCTTGTCACCTGTGATGGACCTTTCCTCCATCTTTAAAGGCACCTAGGGCCAGACGCCATTACCACATCCTGTGGCAAGGAGTTCCACAGACTCATGGTAAAGAAGTAGTCCATCCCTCACTATCAGCTAGGGTTCGGTTCCTGAAAATGCTCGCAGATAGTGAATTCGCAGATAACAAACCATTGATCCTATGGGATCAATGGGGTTAGGTGCAAGACGTACCTTATCTGCCAGCAGAAGAATCCAGCAGAGACTCTCAGGAAGCCAGCAGAGTGCAACAGGAAGCGCCAAAAGATCTCTGAATGCTGCAGAGACCTTCCAGAGGCTGCAGGGATCTTCAGAAGTGGGCAGCAGTCATTCTTCAGGAGACTCAGCACTTGCCCTCAAAAGCCCACGGGGTTAGGAAAGAAAAGATATACAAAATTATGCATGGAAGGGATAGAGCCGATAGAGGGATGTTCTTTTCCCTCTCTCACAACACCAGAACCAGGGGGCATCCGCTAAAACTGAGGGTTGGGAGGGCTAAAACAGATAAAAGGAAGTGCTTTTTTACCCAGCGGGTAAAATTACCCAGCGGGTAAAGATTACCCAGCGGGTAATCTGTGGAACTCTTTGCTACAGGAGGTGGTAATGGCATCTGGTCTAGATGCCTTTAAGAGGGGATTGGACGGATTTCTGGAAGAAAAGTCCATCATGGGCTATTGGCCATGATGGATTGTGCAACCTCCTTACATTAGTAGTAGGCTACTTCAGAATGCCAGGTGCAAGGGAGTGGCAACAGGATGCAGGCATCTTGTTGGCTCGTGTGCTTCCTGAGGCACCTGGTGGGCCACTGTGAGATCCAGGAAGCTGGCCCAGATGGGCCTTTGGCCTGATCCAGCAGGGTTCTTCTTATGTTCTTATGAAACAAGGCTCACCCAAAGTTGTTTACAACGTCAAATCCTTGGTACAGGGTTTGCCGAAGCCACAGCACAGGAGATGCTCCAGTTTTCAAACCAACCCTGTTTGAAGCTTCCGTTCCTGGGCCGAAGGAAACGCGTGCATTCCTCTTGGGCAGAGTCACAGATTTCAGACACCATGGAAAGAGCAGCCCCCTCTTGCCATGGCTGGGTGAGGTTCTTTGGAGAAGCCAGTCCACTCCCACCCCTCAGCTGCTGGTTGCGCCCTTCATGATGTTACGTGTAGGCAACATTCTGATGTGGTTTTCTCTTTCCCACACTAATTGCCAGTGTGGGCATTTGAAATGGGGAATTTGCAGGCTGGCAGCAAAATCCAGGGGTGGGTTTTTTTTTTTTTACTTTTTATTAATAACAAATTAGTAACAAAAAAAGGGGGGGACGGGGTGGTGCAGCGGGTTAAACCGCTGTTGCTGGGCTTTCCGACCGGAAGGTTGGGAGTTCAAGACTGTGCGACGGAGTGAGCTCCCGTCACTTGTCCCAGCAACTGCCAACCTAGCAATTCGAAAGCAACTAAATGCAAGTAGATAAATAGGGACCACTTCCGGGGGAAGGGAACAGTGTTCCGTGTGCTACGGCGTAGAGTCATGCCGGCCACATGACCACAGAAGCTTGTCCTTGGACAAAACGCCGGCTCTACAGGCTTTGAAACGGAGATGAGCACCGCCCCCTACAGTCGGTCACGACTAGACCATTCGGTCCTGGGGAAACCTTTACCTTTTTAACAATAAAAATAATACAAAAGTGAATTTTATACAGTAACTTTTAAACACAACATATATAATCATCATAAGTGAAATCAAATAAAAAATGGAAGAAGAAAAAAGGAAGGGAAAAAAGGAGGGGGAAATATATATATGTAAATATTAAACTTTTTTATGAAAAAGACTTTATTATTTAAAATTTCAGTTATGGGGTAGAGAAAAGAAACACATAGGGATAGGGGTACAAGGATAAAACATTAGGTACATTAAAACCTGAACTGTTTCTTTTAAATATTTTTTCAATGGCATTTAGTAAAGAAGTTAAATGTAAATTTAAATATTATTGTAAATATTAATACTGCAGCTAGATTGATCTTTGCACAGATGTGGAAGAATGTAAAGATACCCACTGTAAAAATGCTAATACAGAAAATTTTTGAATTAGTAGAAATGGATATATTAACGAAAAGGATGAGAAATGGGGATATAGACAGAATAGCTAACATTTGGAAAGTATTTTATGTATGGTTAGATAGATAATGATATAAGCTGAGAGTTGATCTGATTTGCTAGATTTTAGAATTAGATCTATGATGTAAATGGGCATAATGATCTAATAACTAGGTGTGTTATTTTAACTAGAACTGTAAATTTTTTGAGAACTGGCATATACCTAATATTATTAAACTTTTATAGACAGATATTATTTTAAAAAGGTTTCTGTATCTCCAAATATTTATCCATATGAAGTTGTCGTCGATAGACAATTGATTCAAATAGAGAGAGAGAGTCGAGGGCAGGAGTTAGAGGCGCTATAATATATGTTTGCAGGTTAACTGGGCTCTTTGCAATTTATTATCTGGTGATAAGTAAATTTTGCATTCTGGGTTTAAGCTGTATTCATTCATTCCCCACCCGCCGGCATATGATGGTATCCTTTTGGCTTTCCAGGCCTCCTCTGTTAAATGGAAGAGTTCAGTGTTTCGGAGACTGGGGGTCAGGATCCAGTTGGTGGGTCGTGACCTGATGTCAGGTGGATCGGGGAAAGCTGGGAGCAGCCATTTTGGAAGCTGCAGGCCTTACTCTTGCTATATTCCTTTTGTGTCTTTTAACCGTTTAAGTTTACAAGTGCGTGTTTGTTTTTTTAGTTTAGTTTTTAGTTCGGTGCTTTGCCTCATATTTTGTCCTCATCTTGCTTTCTGTCTGGGATGTTTCATGGCTGTGCAATTGCTGCAGTCCAAGAAAGGCAGTTTGCATTCCAGGTGTGTCATTTGATTATGTCACAATGACGGCACTTCCTGCTTGATGATGTCACTTCGGGCTATGACATCACTTCCAGGTTAATGACATCACTTCTGGTGGGTCCTGAAAGTGTGCCCTGGTCTAAAACATTTTGGAACCACTGCCTGGCCTAGTTCCTTCTTGGCTCCTAGCAAAATAGAACATTTTTTTGTTTGTTTGTTTTTGCATCCCTGACTTCTGCTCTAATTTTCACATGCCACTCTGGAGGTCTCTGGGATTGCAAAGCTACTGGACGTGCCCTAACACCCAAATACTTTGCACAAATGGTTGTACAGAAGTTTGCTTTTTAATGGATCTCAGTTGGCTGAAGAATCTGGTTTTTGGGGAATGGGGGAATTTCTGGGAGTACTCTCAAGTTATGAAATAACACACAAACCAGAGTCTTGTGAGGCTGTCACAGTTTGAAATCTGAGCTTGGCATTTGCCTTCAAGAAGCCATGGCAGTTGCCCAGTTGACACCAGCATTTCAGGCTATATCATCTCAGGCGAATGATGGTTTTGCTGTATAGATAAGGGGGGGCTGTTTATGGTCCAGGGGGGCATTTTCAATACTTTGGCCCTCCCCACAAATGCCTTGATTTTTGTATGCAGAGGATGGGGGGGGGGGGGCACAGGGAGCAGCCATGGGTGGCTGAAGAATTTATTTGACACAGATCGGCTTCTATCGGCCAGAGGAAAGGCTGGATGCTTCCTCCTTTTCCTGTATCCAGCGCTCTTTGCAATAACAGGAAGGAAGGAAGGCAGCGTCATGTTTTGAGCTCACATTTCCATTGCCAATGTGAAGCAGAGTTCAGCAGGATCCCAGGCCTGCCTAGGAAACACCCCCCCCTGTGTGTGTGTGTGTGTGTGTGTGTGTGTGTGCCCCTCCTGCCTGCCTGTGTCTGCAGAGATTCCTTTGATTCCAGGCTCTCTGCTTGACCTGCAGTCTTGAGGCCGGCAACTCTGATCTCAACTCCAGAGGTCACTGACGTTGTCCCTGTTTGTGCTCCTGTGAACCGAAGAGGCGGCTGCACTCCTAGACCTTTGGATCCGCTAAACTCTCCCATCCTCTCAACCCACTTACCTTGAGGGAGGAATGCGGGCTCGGCAGTTTGCTCCAGAAGTCATGTTGGGGCTCCCTGGAAAAGTTCCTTGACTGGGGAAAAAACAAACACACACACAGTTCAGTGGATACAGAAAGACTCAGGGCGCAATCCTAACCTGGAGTTGTTGTTGTTGTTGTTGTTGTTGTTGTTGTTGTTCAGTCGCTAAGTCGCGTCCGACTCTTCGCGACCCCATGGACCACAGCACGCCAGGCCTCCCTGTCCTCCACTAGGCCGACACACTTAGGCCAGCAACGTTTAACTGGCACAAGGGACACCGTAAAGTACGTGTGGACCACTTTTGGAGTCAGAGGCCAGCACACAGACGCGCACCATCCTCCCTGACTTTGAGAGTGGTCCAAATGCACTTTAGGGTGTCCCTTGTGCCAGCCAAGCTTTGCTGGCCTAACTGTGCTGGCCTAACTCCAGGATAGAGTTGCTCTCTCAGTCTCATCCCAGGCAGGCTCTTTCTCAGAGGCATCCCCTGTTTTTGACCTGTTTTGTAGGTCAAAATAGAAGGATCACTTCTGCACAGACCTCCCTATTCGTGGGGGGCAACGGGAGAGGCGAGCTTGGCCTGTTTGTGAGGCCAGCTGAAACTGTTGCTTCAGGAAACAGCTTCTGAGCATCGACTTGTATCCCCTGCTCCTCCTTCTCTTTCTGCTTTCAGAGAGAGAGAGAGAGGGGGGGGGGAGGAGGAGGAGGAGGAATGTGCTGAGCTAGAGTACGGGAGAGCAGCAGAGGCTTGGCACCTCATTAGATAAGTAAAGTGGAGGCAGCATCTTGTGTTCAGAGGTCTTGGACCAGCCCCAGGGTGGGGGAGCTCAGCATAAAAATCAGATTCACTATTAGTCAAATCTCCCAGTTCTATAATAAATCTGGCATTTTTTAAAAAAAGAATAGCATCTGTTAGTTTGCTTGTCCTGGATGCTTGTTCACAGTCCTCAGATTGCTGAAGCGAGAACTGTGTGAATTTTGAACCAAGCATGACTGGAGCAGCTCTCTCTGTTCAGCTTAGCACAAGCGCATCAGGGCGCAATCCTAACCAACTTTCCAGCACCGGCATAGCTGCGCCAATGAGACATGTGCCGCATCCTGCAGTTGAAGGGTGGGGGGAGTCACAGAAGCATCCTCAAGGTCAGGACATGCTTGTTCCTTTAACTCGGAGCTGCACTGCCCTTTTCCCAGTGCCGGACAGTTGAACAGGATTGGATAATCAGCCTGGAGTTGGGCCGGCACAGTTAGGCCAGCAAAGTTTGGCCACGGTAAAGTACGTTTGGACGACTTTTGGTGCCAGAGAGGCCAGCACACAGACGTGTGCCATCCTCCCTGACTCTGAGAGTGGTCCAAACGCCCTTTACTGTGCCAGCCCTTGTGCCAGCCAAACTGTGCCGGCCTAACTCCAGGTTAGGATTGTGCTGTTGGTCTCTGAAGTGTGCGGCAGCGTTTATTTTGGAAAACAAAGCATCAAGTAACATGTGTCCTTAAAAAATAAAATAAAATAAAATTGCAAAGTGGTCTGGATGGTCTCTTAGAGAATTTTTCAGCATTTGATAGGCCCTGTGGTATGAGCTGGGGAGAGCTGAGGGTAGCCCTGAAGCTTAATGTGATTCCAAAAATGCTGACATGCTTTATGTGAGAAGACTGTTTGAGGAGCCTTTCAGCTTTGTAGTTCAGGGGAATCTCAGTCCAAGATTGTTATTTTTTTACACTCAGGCCAATCTCCAATTAAAATGTTAGTCTTTGCACTGCCCCCCCCCCGCAGCTGCTCTCGTTTGCGCCAGTCATCTCTCTCTCTCTCTCTCTCTCTTTATTTATAACTACAGTTTTGGGGTTAGGGAAGGAAAATAAATAGGGTTAACACATTAGGTATCCGTCGGTTATCAGCAAATTCATTTTCTAAACTACACATCTGGGTACCATATCTTCTTTAAAAATCAAATATAAATTTCATTTTTTGGATCAATTAATCTCAAAAATAAACATTCCTTTTATCTTCATATTACTGATTTATCTAACTATCCATCTAACCATGCATAAAATATTGTCCATATATTTTTAATTCTGTCTACCTCACCATTTCTAACTCCTTCAGTTAATATATCCATCTCAGCTATTTCATATATTTTCTGTATTAAGATTTCTACTGAAGGTATAGCTACATTTTTCCACATCTGTGCATAAATAAGCCTTGCTGCCGTATTTACATGTATCATAATGTGTTTTTCTTCTTTGCTATTGCTATTTGGTACAATATTTAAGAGAAACAATTCCGGTTCCAATGGGATAGCACATCTCAGCATGTAATATAGTGCACACTTTCTCCCAAAATCCGTCTCTCAGCCGTCCTTTTTTGCTTTGTTTCAGAAACGGAGGCTAAGAAAGCATGCGATTGGCTGCGGGCGGCTGGATTTCCGCAATATGCCCAGCTCTACGAAGGTAAGTGGGAAGGAGATGCCCTTTCTTCTATCCCAGGTGGGCACCTTGACCCATCTTTCTTAGAGTTTATCAAGACTGGTTCAGACACCTCCTCAATCACGATTTGATGGGCACTTTATAGTGGCCGACTATGTCGTTCTTGTTCTCAGGAACCAGATACCCTGGCACATATCTTACTATGTTGCCCATCCTTTCAATCACTTCGTGATATCCTACTGAAACCCTTCGTGCCACCTCCGACCAGCAATTCCACTGAAGATCTTTCTGCCCTTTTGAATGATACTATAGAGGATGTCACGAAAGCCGTTGCGGATTTTTTAGCTGCAATTTTAAAAAGGGAACGCTTTCTCTAACCCCCTGTATCTGCTCTTATCTCCCCCCCCTTTTAATCCCGACATCTCCCTGTGCATGTTGTCGGATTTCAAATATAGATGCTGTTTTATTGTAATGCCAATAAAGGTTTCCTGAACTGAACTTTATAGCAGCCATTTGCAAACATTTCTGTATCATCTTTGCCTCTTGTGATGTCACTTCCGGCTTCTGGGAGACTCTTCCTGGCTCTGCGACTTTCTTTCAAGGCTCTGTGTCAGTGGAGGAAGAGGAACAGACAATTCCTTGCTACAGACGATTGCCCTTGAAACACAGCTGCAAAACCAGGAAGTTCCCCCCCCCCCGAGACTTTTCAACTGCTGTGATCCACACGTCTGTGGAACACCTGTGGAGCTTTTGTGACACACTGGCTGAAAATCACTGCTTAATAGAATGGAACCCAAGACCCCTTTGTATATATCCATTCACATGTCTGCCTGATTCCCACAATTCTTCCATCCCAGTTGAAAGCAGAAAGGTTGGAGGGATTGAACATATTGATTCTCACCATGTGCACGCCCATATTTTTGTACATGAGATAGGGCAGTGGTATTCAAATGTTTTAGACCAGGACCCACTTTTTTAGAATGGCCCTGGAAGTGATGTCATTAACCTGGAAGGGAAGTTGTGGAAGGAAGTGACATCATCAAACAGGAAATGCATAATAAATGCAGTCATTGTGACATAATAACATGACACTCCTGAAATGCAAACTGGCATTCTTGGTCTGCAGCAATTGTACAGCCATGAAACGTCCTTAGCAGAAAGCAAGATGAGGACAAAATATTATGTAAAAACGGTGAACTAAAAACTTTTTTTTTTTAAAACCTCACTTGAAAATTCAAACTGTTTGCATTCACAAAAGGAATATAGGAAGAAGAAGGTCTGCAGTTTCCAAGATGGCTGCTCTCAGTTTTCTGCGACCCACCTGACATCAGGTCATGACCCACCAAGTGGGTCCTGACCCCCAGTTTGAATAACAGTGAGATAGGGGAAGGTGCACAGGACACCCCCATTTTGCCAGCTTTCAGTGATCCGGTCACATGACACATGAAGCCTTTTCTGTACAGGAACTGTGAAAATTCCTGTCCACGTGGCTGATGCCAGAGAGAGTGTGGCATCTGTGTGTGGCATCCCCAAGGAAGCTGTGTCTTGTTTTTAACTATGGGTGCGCTCATTCAGGTCAAGAGTTTCCTGCTCTCCTTCCAACCAGATCATACGGTCAGCTGCCTTGTACATTGCGCTCAGGGTGAAGGTTGCTTTTCTAGGCTGACTGCCCTCACTCTGGCTCCAGTGAGCGACGTAGAGAATCTGCTGCTAACATTGACCTTGGCAGTTGGTCAAGACTGTTTGTGAACCTGGAGGCAACGTCTTAGAGCAAAAGAACATAACAGTGACCCTGCTGAGCCACGACCAAAGTTCCACCTAGCCCAGAATTCTGTCTCCAACTGTGCTCAGCTTGGATGACCTCAGGAAACTCACAAGTGGGCTCCCATGGAGGTAGCCAGCCTCGGTTCTTTGTCGCAAGCATCTGCTCAACACGTGGAGGTTCGTTCGCCAACCGATAGCCTTCCCGTGGAGTTTTCCAGCTCTTAAAGGTAAAGGAAAAGGTTTCCCCACGACCGAATGGTCTAGTCGTGACCGACTGTAGGGGGCGGTGCTCATCTCCGTTTCTAAGCCGAAGAGCCGGCGTTTGTCCTAAGGACAAGCTTCCATAGTGATGTGGCCGGCATGACTTTACTCCAAGACGCACGGAACGCCGTTACCTTCCCACCAAAGTGGTCCCTATTTATCTACTCACATTTTTACGTGCTTTCGAACTGCGAGGTTGGCTGGAGCTGGGACAAGCAACGGGAGCTCACTCGGTTGCGTGGTCTCAAACTGCCAACCTTCCGGTCAGGAACCTTCCGGTCAGCAAGCTTGCAGCTCAGCAGTTTAACCCGCTGTGCCGCCATGTCCCTTGGTGCCATGTCCCTTCCAGCTATTAGGTTTCTCTTAAGTCAGTGGCTTCTGTAGCACCCTAAAACGGTGATATTTGCAGTCCTGGTATAGGAAAGCAGGTGTCCCTAGCACTCTGCAAAAAATACAGAAAAATACTTTCATCTCTTTACACAGAAAAAATTCTGCAGGCTTGGTGGGGCCTGGTTTTGCTTTAACTCCAACTTCTTACAAACGTTTTTGCAAACGCAGCAACAGTACAACATGGATAACAAGCATCCAGATAATTCCAATCAACACAAAATTGTTCAAATTTTGTTCCACCGTGTTATGCAAGAACCTGCATTCCAAACTGTTGCTGCTCTGTTCTGTTTCTTGTGAGCTACTCCCCAGAGCCTTCAGCACATATCTGTCATGTTGATATTGCCTCTTCCTCCCGAGGAAGCTCAGAGAGAGCCACGGGCTAAATGGCTTGAGGATTATACCAGCATGCAAAAAAGTCCACCTGGATCGGGCCCGGCGGAAACCTGTCTTTGCTATCAGATGTGTTGCATTCCTGAATGTTTCCCCTCCAGGCAGTCTTTGGCCAGAGATTTCACAGGATGCCTGGCTGGGCCATGATAGACGCTGTCTGTAGCAGACGATGGAGTCTCCAGATTGATGAGCTTCCAGCACAGGCGAAATGGGCATGTAGGCTGGGACTGAGGATGCTTTGAAACTGGTGTGGGAATTGCTTGGTTCTTGATCATAGAGTTGGAAGAATCATAGAATCATAGAGTTGGAAGGGACCTACAAGGCCATCTAGTCCAACCCCCTGCCTGTAGCAGAAAATCCTCCTAGAGCATCTCCAGCAGGTGCCTGTCGAGCCTCTGCTTGAAGGTCTCCAGTGAGGGAGACTCCACCAACCCCCCTCGGCAATCTGTTCCACTGCTGAACCACCTTGACCATCTACAATTTCTTTCTATAGAAGCATAGAGTTGGAAGGGACCTACAAGGTCATCTAGTCCAACCCCCTGCCTGTAGCAGGAAATCCTCCTAGAGCATCTTCAGCAGGTGCCTGTCAAGCCTCTGCATGAAGGTCCTCAGTGAGGGAGAATCCACCACCTCCCTCGGCAATCTGTTCCACTGTCGAACCACCTTGACCATCCACAATTTCTTTCTATAGAAGCATAGAGTTGGAAGGGAGCTACAAGGTCATCTAGTCCAACCCCCTGCCTGTAGCAGAAAATCCTCCTACAGCATCTCCAGCAGGTGCCTGTCGAGCCTCTGCTTGAAGGTCTTCAGTGGAAAGAATCCACCACCTCCTTTGGCAATCTATTCCACTGCCGAACCGCCCTGATCGTCAAGAAATTATTCCTGATGTCCAGCCGGAATCTCCTCTCTTGCTGTTTGTACCCATCAGACCTAGTTCTATGTCAAAGGCAGATGAGAACAGATTTCTCCCTCCTTCCTTATGACAGCTCTTCAGATATTTGAAGAGTGCTATCATATCCCCTCTCAGTCTTCTCTTCTCCAAGCTAAACATCCCAAGTTCCTTCAACCTTTCCTTGTAGGACTTGTTTTCCAGCCCCCTGATCATCCAGCCCCCTGCTCTTCTCTGAACTTGCTCTAGCTTGACTGCAACGAACTGAAGTGCCCAGAATTGGACACAGTCAGTGATCTCATGCAGGGGGTACGCGGGGGTACGCGAGTACCGGTTTCTAGGATTACAGCTGGCCCCGCCCATTCGCCTGCCCACTCGTCGACTCCGCCCTCTGCAACGTTTGAATTTCCTGCATGTTTGAGTTGCCTGCACATTCTCAGAGCCAGGCAGGCAGGCAAGCAGGCAGGCAGCGAGTGGAGCCTTTCCTTTCCTTGCCACTGAAAAATGAGTTGCTCTGGGGTTTTAACCTGATGCCAGGCCTCCTTAACATGTTCTGGGGGTGCTGTGGAATACTGTTGCAACTGTTGGGTCAGTTTAAAATCATCTGAGGCCTCAAAAAGGGCTTTTTTCATGTCACTTCCTGCCACAACATCACTTCTGGCTTATGACGTCACTTCCGGTGGGCGGGTCCCGACACGTGCCAATCAAAAGTGAGTACCTGTTCTTAAATCATTTGGTTGACACCACTGGACACAGTACTCCAGGTGACGTCGCACCAATGCGGACCAATGACTGGGAGGCCTTTCCCTGTTCCAACTGTTCTAGGGTCAGACCTCAGTATGAAAACATCAGGGGGCTCAGTTTCTCTGCTGTGTGGGTTGGTTCAGCCCCAAAGAGCAGGAGGAAAGGGTGCCCTGGAACGCTGAAAGCAATTGACCAATTGGGGAGCATATTATTTGGGTTTTGATCCATCTGATCAGGTTTTTTATCCTATTCTTCAGGTCAGGTTGCCAATACTCATCTTTGCAGCCTTAAAAGGACTTGGGGGGGGGGGGCTAAAGGGCTGCCTCTTCCTACATGCTTCTGCTGATTGGGCTTCAGCATTGTTATCTCCCTCTTCCTGTCCCCCACAAGGAGATCAATGTGGAGTGCTTGGCTCCCCTCCCTTTTCTGTTCACAACCGCCTTGTGAGGTAGGCTAGATGGAGAGATGGTGATTGCTGGGTCTTTGTGATGCTCTCAACACAGTACCAAACAGGCTAAACGTATGTATAAATGTGCACAAATGTGGGGGACTATTTCTTTTTTTGGGTGCAGAATATGATCGGGGCCAGCTCACGCAGGGCATTTCCTCTCCAGCGAGCAGCCCCAAATGTCCTTGGGCAGAAGCTTGCTTCGATTGCAAACAACAGGAAATATACTTACTTGCATGGAATCTGCTGCCACAAGAACTGGTGATGGATATAAATGTCAACAGGAAGGGACAATAGCTGTGCGATTTCCCACCCCAGTTGTCCCTGGTCTCAGCCTCTGTGCAGTCTTGGAGCCCTCTGAAAAACTGGGAGACGGGCCAAAGAGGGGCGTTCGTATACACAGACGAAGATGCTTCTGGCATGCACTTATTAATGTCTTTTGGGTGTTTTTTTTTGTTTTGTTTTTTGTAGCCTGCTTTTCCCTGCTGTGGTGGTGCAGTGGGTTAAACCGCTGCTGCTGGGCTTTCTGACCGGAAGGTTGGGAGTTTGAGACCATGCGATGGAGTGAGCTCCCCTTGCTTGTCCCAGCTCCTGCCAACCTGGCAGTTCGAAAGCACGTAAAAATGCTAGTAGTTAAGTTGGTACGACTTCGGTGGGAAGGTAACGGCATTCCGTGCGCCTTAGCGTATAGTCATGCCGGTCACATGACCATGGAAGCTTGTTCTAGAACAAACACCGGCTCTTTGGCTTAGACACGGAGATGAATACCGCCCCCTGCAGTCGGTCACGACCAGACCATTTGGTTGTGGGGAAACCTTTACCTTACTTAGATCTTGCAGGAAGAAGGCACAGACTGTGTGCACAAGGGGAGATGGGAGGGAGCCTGCAACTGAAATGCACCTTGTTGCCACTGCCTGGTGGCACCACAATCTGTGTTCTGCACAATGCCCCTCCCGTGTGCCTCAAAGCATTACTGGGGGCACCAATCAATATTTTGATTACTACACAAGTATTTATCTACTTGCATTAAGGTGCTTTCGAACTGCCAGGTTGGCAGGAGCTGGGACAAGCAACAGGGGCTCACTCCGTCACGCAGTCTTGAACTCCCAACCTTCCGGTTAGAAAGCCCAACAGCAGCGGTTTAGCCCGCAGCGCCACCACGTCCCAAGATCTAAGTAGGGGTTGTTTAATTCTCTTTTCCTTGTTCTCGTCCCCAGAGTCGCTCTTCCCTCTTGACATTGCCTCGGTGAAGAAAGACCATCACTTCTTGGACCAGGATTCCCTCAAATCCCTCTGCAGGTAAAACTAAATAAATCCCAAAATAAATCTCACTTGTTAGATTGGGAGCCAGGAGGGAAATGGGGAAAAGCAATGGAGGGCCAGAAGGGCAGTGTTGCAGGTGCCAGTCTTTGGCAAGGATCAGGTGATGCAGGCGGCCAATCGGATGCCGCCTGGACATGTCACGTGCTTGTGAACGTTTTGCCCCCTGGTGTTCTTCTTCTGAGTGGCAATGTGTGGAAAATAGCATCATGCAGAGAGAATGCTTGTGGGCCCAATTCTATCCGACTTTTCAACACTGGTGCACCTGCAAGGCAGCCCATCATGTTGGCATGGCTGCAGTAGTTGGATTGGGCCCTGTGTCTGAACATAAGAAGAGCCCCACTGGATCAGGCCAAAGGCCCATCTAGACCAGCTTCCTGCATCTCACAGTGGCCCCACCAGGTGCCTCAAGGAGCACACAAGACAACAAGATGCTTGCATCCTGTTGCCACTCCCTTGCACTTGGCATTCTGAGGTAGCCTACTATTAACGTAAGGAGGTTGCCAATAGCCCACGATGGACTTTTCCTCCAGAAATCTGTCCAGTCCCCTTTTAAAGGCATCTAGGCCAGATGCCATCACCACCTCCTGTGGCAAAGAGTTCAACAGATTAACTACCCGCTGGGTAAAAAATATTTTCTTTTATCTGTTTTAACTCTCCCAACCCTCATGTTTTAGCGATTGCCCCCTGGTTCTGGTGTTTTGAGAGAGGGAAAAGAACATCCCTCTATCGACTCTATCCCTTCTGTGCATAATTTTATACGTCTCAATCATGTCCCACTTCAGGCGCCTTTTTTTCCAAACTGAAGAGCTCCAAACGCTGCAGTCTTTCTTCATAAGGGAGGTGCCCCAGCCCTGTAATCATTTTTGTCGCTCTCTTCTGCACCTGTTCCAGCTCCACTGTGTCCTTTTTGAGATGTGGTGACCAGACCTGGCTGGCTCAGGCAAAAATCCCCTGATGTGGTTTTCAGGAGATCCCTGATGTTCAGTGCAAACATGTTTCAGTGTCCACAGGCTGAACCAGAGGCGTAGGGAGGGTGCTGCGGCGGTTGGACACAGCGACTCAAAAAATCAGAAAAATCCATGCGCCTTTCACCCCCCATCCTGGAGCAATTCCAGGCGCGGGGAGGTGTGGCTGGCCCCACATGAGGGCGGGGTGGCCGTGTGTGGGGCATGGTCAATAGTGTCATCCGGCAACGAGCTGCCGGAACGCTAGGCGGGACTTACCGCTTGATTGACAAGTTGTCCGTGACGTGTCGCCGCGTGCCCGCCCGCTGTGCGGGCTCCCTCCGGTTGGCGCACCCCTCCGCTGCTTGCCCAGGCACCCGGCGCACCCCCCAGGCAAGCGGGCACCCCCTCCGAAGCCAGGAGTGACCGCGCAGCAGGCGGGCAGGTGGCGACACGTCACGGACGGGTAGCCAATCAGGCGGTAAGTCCCGCCTAGTGCTCCGGCAGCTCGTTGCCGGATGACACCGCTGGGCATGGTGATGTCACCCTGTCCCAGGCAGGCCGCGAACCAAGTATGGCTCTGGGCTGAACTTGGTCTTCTTCTCACAGAGAACGTTTACAGAGGTGCTGGCGAGGACTCCGTGCCTCACTAGAGGTACAGAGCTAGGGCAGTGATGGCGAACCTATGCCAAGCGTGCCGAAGGTGACCCGCCACGACATTTTGGGTGGCGCGCCGGCATTCGCCGACACCCAGCAACTGAGGGTGTTTTTTTTTTCTTTGTCATGATTTGATTTTTTGTGTAATGATTTGATGTTCTTGATAGAACGGATAGCGACTGTAGTTTTTTTTTTTTTAAACTAAGTGCATATGTAAATAATTGTCTCTCTTTTGGTGGGGTGGGGAGCCACACGCCTGCAGAGTCAAGTTAGGCCTTTTTGACACTGTGCTAGGGTCTGTCCGCCCTGCAACCAGATGATTGGCCAAAGAACAGAACATGCAGAGGCAAAGCTCTAAGGGAGGGCAAAGCTCTAAGTTTCGCCAGAAGCCTTACCTTGCAGTGGAAATCACTCCTCTCCTGCACCGTTTTAGCCAATACTCACAGGGAAAAGCAACATCTTGGCGTTGCTTACTGGCTACAGCAGCAAGGGAGAGGAGGGATTTACAGGACAGGGTAAGGCTCCTTGCAACACTTAGAGCTTTGCCCTCCCTGTAGATCCGCCTCTGAGAACATGGAAAGTGCGGCCCTTGAAGGACTGGAATCTTGGGCCTGTTTTTTTTTATCCTCCCCCCTCCCCCTGCTTATGTTTCTGTGTTGGCACGATGTGCATGCACACACAGAGAGAGGAACGGGCGCACGTGCAGCATGCGTCTTCTGGCGCAGTCGCATTTGGCCTTCCACCCCTTTCCCTTTTGAACTTTCACTGAAGCCAGCGAAGGACCCCAAGTGAGGCTGTTTTTTGACTTCTTTCCAGAGGGGTGACGGGCTTGGGTGCGCCTCTGACATTCCAGCCGCGTGTGCTGGCTCCGGACCATTTTCCACACACCCACTTGGTCACTTCGCTTCCTGCCCTGGGAGAAAGCTTTTCTTCGCTGTTTCCCTCCCCTTCCTTCCCTCCCTTCTGAAGGCAGGGCCTCTCGGGAGCAAAGCCCCCAGCAGTCGACACAGCCAGCCGTGGGACGCAGGGTAGTCTGTCCACCAAACTGACTCAAACTTCCAGCTCAGGGGAACAAGAAGCGCATTTCGTACGGAGTTGTGGCCAGATTTTGCTGGCCGTGGAATTTCAAGGATAATGCTGTGCTTCCCTGTTCAGGCAAAAACATTCACCAAAGCCAAAAGGACGTTGGGGGTTGTTCTGTACAAGCCTTTGTTTGCCTGTTAAACAATAGGTTTGTTGCAATAGGTTGTAAGCAAATACAGACAATAATAGGTTTTAAACAATAAAACAGCAACAACAACTTCTTCATAGCCCACCAAATCCTGCACCCAGGACAGCTGGATTCTGCAAGCGTTTTAAATTCCAGATTGCCAGTTTTATTCTTCTTCCGCTCGGCATGTACAGGAGTAGGGAGATTGCACCCTGCAGGTGATGCTGCCTGGCCTCCATTCAGCGGTGTTATCCGGCAACGAGCTGCCGGAACGCTAGGCGGGACTTACCGCCTGATTGGCTGCCTGTCCGTGACGTGTCGCCGCCCGCCCGCCCGCCCGCCATGCGGGCACCCCTGGCTTTGGGGGGGGTGCTCGCTTGCCTGGGGGGGTGCCGGGTTGCCTAGGCAAGCAGCGGAGGGGCGCGCCAACCGGAGGGAGCCCGTGTGGTGGGCGGGCAGGCAGCGACACGTCACGGACAGCCTGTCAATCAAGTGGTAAGTCCCGCCTAGCGTTCCGGCAGCTCGTTGCCGGATGGCACTACTGCCTCCGTTGCTGAACTGTGAGTGAGGTTTCACCATGCATTGCCTATGCCAGTGCTTTTCAAACCTTTTAGCACCGGGACCCACTTCTTAGAATGAAAAACTGTCCAGGACCCACCAGAAGCGATGTCACAGCTGGAAGTGCCGTCACTTTGATGCTGGAGCCTGCTGCTTTCCTGAGAAGGCAGCCATGAGTTGGGTTAATTCTCAGCCATTTTCCAATAGCAAAGTGAGTCAGAAAGGGGGGAAAAAATTCTCTTTACAACCTGGACACAAGCAAACCGACCACACAGCCCTCCCCTTTCCCAACATTCCATCTCCCCATATGACTGCTCTTGGCGCTTCGCGACCCTCCTGAACGTTGCTCCTGACCCACTGGTGGGTCCCGACCCACCGTTTGGGAACCATTGGCCTAAGCCATTTTTCAGCGGCTTGCAAGCTAGTGCAAACTGAAGTTGGCATTGGCTGGAGACTGCAATGGGGAGGGAGTGAGCGCTGGTCCGGCCACTGCGCATGTGGGCATCAGTGTTCCCTTGGTGGAGGCCTGTGGTGCTTTAATTAAACCAGTTCTGAGGATTTAACCCCCTGCTGGGGGATTTTGTTTTTCCTCCTGCCACCCTGCTTGCCTCTCGATTCCATTCCGATTATGGGCTTCCTCCAGGAAACGGTTATTCCACTGCCCAGAATCTCAGCGAAAGGAAAAAAAAAAGCCACAGAGGCTTAAGCTGCTGTCAGCTAAATGTCACAGAGGTTTAACGTGGCTGCTCCGCGCCAGTTCCTAACAGGCAGGCAGGTAGGTCATGCGCCCCTCGGCTGGAGCGGAGACCTCTCTCCCCCTCCCCACAGCTGTGGAGGGGTCCCTCCTCCTCCGCGGACACAGCTGATGCAGCCTGGTTTTTACGCCTGGGAGTTTTTTCTCCTCTTTGCATTTGTTTTGGAGACCAAGTGAAACATTCCCCCTCCCCAAGGCGGTGTGCAAATGAAGACTGCATGACTCTGTCCTTCAGCCCCGCGCAGGGAGGGGGGGGGAACACAGGTGTGCTGATGGCTGTTGGTAGAAGTGGGAGAAAACGGTTTTATTTTTCCACGGATGTTGGTGTTTTGTGACATCAGGAGTGCAGAAAAGGGGTATTAATGCGTGTTTTTTTTTCAAATTTACATTATAATTATACATAATTACATGCAAGGTTGGGAGTTCGAGACTGCGTGACGGAGTGAGCTCCCGTTGCTTGTCCCAGCTCCTGCCAACCTAGCAGTTCGAAAGCACCTAAAATGCAAGTAGATAAATAGGGACCACTTCGGTGGGAAGGGAACGGCGTCCCGTGAGCTATGGCGTAGAGTCATGCCGGCCACATGACCACGGAAGCTTGTCCTTGGCAAATGCCGGCTCTACAGGCTTTGAAATGGAGATGAGCACCGCCCCCTACAGTCGGTCACGACTAGACCATTCGGTCGTGGCGAAACCTTTACCTTTACATGTTGCATAATAGTAATTATACATAATATAATTGCATAATAATTACACATAATATAATTGCATAACAGTTATAATATAAATTATAATCACTTTAAAGTTTACTAGATAGGTTATATAGGTGGTAAAGGCCTAGGTGCCTTTCAAAGGGGATTGGACAGGTTTCTGGAGGAAAAGTCCATCGTGGACTATAAGCCATGATGGGTTGTGCAGCCTCCGTATGTTAGTACTAGGCTCCCTCAGAATGCCAGGTGCAAGGGAGTGGCAACAGGATGCAGGCATCTTCTTGTCTTGTGTGCTCCCTGAGGCATCTGGTGGGCCATTAGGAGTTGGACTTTATGGGCCTGTGGCTTGATCCAGCAGGGCTCTTCTTGTCCTTAAGGCCCAGATTGGGTTGCAGGATATTAGTTACCTCAGTATTTTACCTGTGAATGCCAGATACAAGGGAGTGGCAACAGGATGCAGGCATCTTGTTGTCTTGCGTGCTCCCTGAGGCACCTGGTGAGCCACTGTGAGATACAGGAAACTGGACTAGATGGACCTTTGGCCTGATCCAGCAGGGCCCTTCTTATGTTCTTAACTTCATATATGTTGCAAGTTATTATAGCTCCCTCCCCAGACAGGATAGTGAATTCTGTTTTATTTTCCTCATATTTACTTCAGAGGTTTGCCTCAGAAATTTATCTCAGAATGCCAGGTGCAAGGGAGAGGCAACAGGATGCAGGCGTCTTGTTGTCTCATGTGCTCTCTGAGGTACCTGGTGAGCCACTGTGAGATACAGGAAGCTGGACTAGATGGGCCTTTGGCCTGATCCAGCAGGGCTCTTCTGATGTTCTAATAACATCTTCTGATGTTCACTGCAGCCATAGTGAAAGAACACAGAACGAATCAGGTAGGAACTGAAACCTGGAGCAGGAAGCCGACCTCTTTCAGAGTTCCCCGTGACAATGTGGTGGACAAGCTAGTGGGTGGGTGGGCGGCTAGAAGGTGCAACCACTGCGTGGGCCAGTTGCTGGCTCTTGTGCCACACTCAGAGAGTTTGGCTTGTCCTTCTGGTATCCTGCAGCCCCAAAGCGATAAGGGTGAAAACAGAAGGAAGCAGGGCTCAATTCCTGTGCAATGGAAGGCTGCTTAGGGGTGAGACTTTTATTTCCACTGTTTCCAAATGGAGCAAAAGCTTCAGGGATTTTTGCTGATGTTGGGGGAGGAGCACATTTCTGGACCTGGGACTGGGACTTGGAAAGCAGCTGCTGGCCCGAGATGAAAGCCCGCAGGTTGCTCGCACGTCCAAGCACTTTTGGAACGTGGTTGGCTTCTGCTCTTGGGGAAAGGACGCCAGCCCAGAGCCACATTCTCTCTCTCTCTCTCTCTCTCTCTCTCCCCCCCCCTTCCCGCCGGCCCCTGCTTGCCTCCCTGAGTTGGCTTGCTGAGCCGCGTGCGCAAGCCTGCAGTTGATCCCCAGCTGTTTCGCGACAAGTGACAATGACCTAAAACAAGAGCCGCTTATTTTTAACCCGCCCGGCCAGTCGCCGCGACAGCCGAAAAGCCAAGCTGGACAAAAGCCTCTCTTGTTTGCTTCCTTGCAGGAGGCTCGTGACCCTGAACTCGTGTGCTTTGATGAAGCTGGAAGTCCACTTTCAGCGGAAACAGGTAAGTTCCGGCGGGGTGAGGCCCGCTGGGGGTGGCCCCGGATAACACCGAAGGAGCTTGCTGGGCAGGAATGCAGTGTAGGCCCGGCCCAGCAGGAAGGACGGGCCAAGGACTCACTAGGAAACTCCTCCCACCCCACTTGCCCTTCGGAACTCCCTGCCCCACACCTCCTTCATCCAGTCCCTAGATGTATCCCTTGTCTGCCTGCCCCATTGTTGCTAATATAATGACCCTGCAGCCTTGTGCCCCCAGAGGGGCTTGTGCGGACTGTCCCAGCCCTCTTTTGAAGGACAACATTTAGGACCCATGGCCTCCCCCCCCCCGGCAGTTCTCCAGACCCTGCATGATTGCTGAGTCACCTTTCAGGGCTCACGGACTCCAGCCGTGAGAACAGGGCTTGGCGCCTGTGTGCACAAGGAACACACAAGAAGTGAGATGCATGGCCTCCCACCTTTTGCACACTCAGTTGCACACCTGTGCACATCCCACTGTGCGCAGGGTAACCGCTTTCCACAGAGTCTGCTTTTTTCTGGGCACTCCCTTGTGCATGCGCACAGAGACCTGCCAATGTGCATTGCGGCCACGCACTGGAGAGCACACGGGACAGTGGGGAGAGCCTATTGCGTCCCACCACATACGTGTTCAATGTACACATGCAGAGTTCGGTTGTGTTGAACAGAGCTGCGGCTTCCAGTTACCTGCTCTTCAGTCCAGAAAAAAGGCACGGGGGGGGGGACGACGAAATGATTGAGACACACAAAATTATGCGTGGGTGTGCAGAGGGGTGCTCCTTTCCCTCTCTCACAATACCAGGACTAGGAAACAGCCACTAAAATTGAGTGAGAATGGATAGAAGGAAATACTTGTTTTTTTAACCCAGTGGGTCATTAATCTGTGGAACTCTTTGCCACAGGAAGTGGTGATGGCGTCTGGCCTAAGTGCCTTTAAAAGGGGATTGGACAGATTTCTGGAGGAAAAGTCCACCGTGGGCTATAGGCCACGATGGGCGGTGCAACCTCCCTTACGTTAGAAGTAGGCTACTTCAGGATGCCAGGTGCAGGGGAGTGGCAATGGGATGGAGATACCTTGTTGTCTTGTGGACGGCATCTGTTGGGCCGCTGTGAGGTGCAGGAAGCTGGACCGGGTGGGCCTTTGGCCTGATGCAGCAGGGCTCTTCTGACGTTCTTACAGTTGTACATCAATCAACAGGTACTTATATACCGCTTTTCAACACGAAGTTCACAAAGCGGTTTACAGGCAAATAGTAATAATAAAGTTAAATGGCTCCCTGTCCCAAAAGGGCTCACAATTGTACATGCAGATGGGTTATGTGCTAAACAATGAACAGGGCTGGCCAAAGCCACAGATCCCACTTTTTTCCTTGTCAAAGAAGAGCAGCCGCTTTGGACTAGTCATAATCCTGAATTCCTGCCAAGAGTGGGGCTTTCAGCCCTCCTGGCAAATAGCTACAGCTGCCCACCGACACTGTGAAACCCGTAGTGGTGTCCGTGCACCTTGCTCTTGGCCCTTGCTTCTTCGGGGCGGGGGAACGGTTCATAGGGCAAGCACATGCTTATGGGGGCTCCATAGGTGGGAGTTCTTGGGACACAGACCAGGGACCCACATTTGCACCAGGTCCGGCCAACCCCAAGGCAGTGAATGCAGGTCAGCTCACCACCATGGTGCAGTAGCCCTGAGTTCCACAGGTTGCTTGGGTGCCCATTCGGGAGAGAAAGTGACCGCTGCTGGTCTCGAAAGACCTTCAGTGAGGAAGGAGTGGAAGTAGGTAAAACCAGCGTCCCCCTTCCTGGAATGCTTTCTGCAGCTGTTCCAAGACCCGCTGGGCTGCTTCATGAAACGGGAAGCCAGAAAAGGAGGATTTCCTAACCTTCTGCAAGTCTGCGGCAGGAGGGATTAATCAGGAACTCTAATTGGGGGGGCGGGAAGGCTGGGGAGGAACCAGAGAAGTGTGCAACTTTCAGACAATGGCTAAGAAGAGACCAGGACTGGTTGCTGCAGGCCTGCGCTTGGAGGAGATCTGTGGATCTGCTCTTCAAAAATGTGCAAGGCCAGGCCTGACAGTGTCACAGCTCTAAAAAAAAAAATGCCGCCTCCCGAAACGATTCTAGGCGAGACCCTGCAGAGACACAGGGCACAGTCCTAACCTGGTGCTAGGCCAGCACAGTTTGGCCAGCACAATGGACGCCTTTGGACCACTCTTGAGTCAGAGAGGCCAGCACGCCGATGCGCGCCATCCCCTCAGACTTCGAGAGTGGTACAAACACGCTTTATGGTGTCCCTTGTGCCGGCCAAACTTTGCTTTATTTACCTCATATTTACCTCAGAAATTTACCTCAGAATGCCAGATATGAGGGAGTGGCGTTTGAACCACTCTCGGAGTCAGGGAAGATGGCGCTCGTCTGTTTGCTAGCCTCTCTGACTCCGAGTGAGATCCAAACATACTTTATGGTGTCCCTTGTGCTGGCCAAACTTTGCTGGCCTAACTGTGACGGCCTAACTCCAGGTGAGGATTGCGCCCATAGAGGTGTACCAGGGCTCGGTGGCACCCAGGGCCCGCCACATCATGACATCGCGATGTTGTGACATCATGATGTGGGGGGGACATGCGGACTCTTGTGGCCGCCGCTTGGGCGATTTTGGTAGGCGCCTCCCTCGCTTCCCAGTTTTGTCTGAACTGCAGCTGGGAGTGCCCAGGTGGCAGGCCCTTCCATTGCTTCTTAAGGACCCCCCCATACTAATTTCCATAGATAATGACTTCCACAGGGAGAGCCTCACAGAACCTCCCGGAAGTGTCGTGTACAAAAGGTCCTGAGGCCCCCCCCAGCTGTGGACTCGGCACCTGCATATACTGAAATCTGTGGATGTGGAGCCCACGGCTTAGGAGGGCCCACTCTCCGGTGGGCGTGAATAGGCCGCCGTCGTCCCGGCTGCTCAGTGACTTTGTGGTTCCTGTGTTGGTTTAGAATGAAGACTCAGAAGAAGAAGACTTCTGCGCTATCAGTGACCGGTGGGCCTTCCAGAGGGACAGCAAGAGGTGGTCGCGCATCGGCTCGGACGACCTCCTCTCCCACAGCCTGGAGAGACTCTCTGCCATGAGGAAGGTGTCCAGCCAGGAGAGCGTGCTCACAGACCTCAGCGCGGACCTGGAGGCCGCGTCGCTCCACAGCGGCGCCAGCACGGGCAGCACCCCCAGGACCCTTCCTGTGGTGGCCACACCCCCTGCGGCGTCCTCGGCCCAGGACTCCCCGACCTTCACCGACTCCCTCCAGAGCTTGAGCGACGGCTTGCTGACCAGCCAGCCGCCCAACCTGAACGAGCTCGGCAAGGAGAAGCCCAGGAAACGGCGAACGCGGAGCTTCCTCCGGAGGATCGAGTCTCTGAGGAGGAAAGACAAGGAGCGGCCGGGCTCCGCTAAAACCAGGGAAGAGGATGGGGCGGAGACCAAGGCCTGGTGGAGCTCCTCCAGGGCTGTGGCAGAGCCGGCATCTGGGCAGGTTTCCCCCTCTGTCCACAGCGACGAAAGCCTCCGCTCGACAGGGTACCGGACTAGCTCGGCGGCTAGCAGCAAAACGCCAAAACGTGGCGGTGTGTACCTGGAGGACTATGAAGCGGCCCGGAGCAAAGGCCCCGGCTGGGACGCCAGAGGGTGGGGCTACCCAGACCCGTCCCGAAGGGATTATTTGGTCCACCTGCCTGGCGACCACAAGCCCGGCACGTTCCCCAAATCGCTCTCCCTCGAGAGCTTGTGCCCCCTCGAAAGCGGGGGCTGTTTGTCCAACTGGAAGTGCAGCAACCAAGCCCCGGGTCTTTCGGCAGGCGGGGTCGGCATTGGCGGCAGCAGCAGCAGCGTGGAGGATGCTGCTCCGCGGACCTTTGCGTATCGCCATAGGCGACTATCCGGTAGCTCCACGGGCAGCCGCGCCAGCCTCTACGACAACGTGCCGGAGCCGACGGGCAGCCACGACCTCTTTGACCTGGACAGGGAGGTGATCTATGAGAACCTGGACGACATCCTGGAGCACGTCTGGGGGCTTCAGCAGAAGGTGGAGCTCTGGTCCAAGGCGGTGCGGCTGAACCCGGAGGGGGAAGATGACCCTGCGGGGGAGGGGGAGGCGGACTCCGGGGGAGAGCCGGCTCACCTGACCTTCGAGGAGCGGTCCGTGTCTGACATCGGCACCTCCACCAGCGACTTTGAGAGCACAGCCAACTCGCTGAACGAGGTGGAGGACGTTGAAATGCGGGAGAGGAGAGACTCCGGCGTGGGCGCCTCACTCACCAGGCCTTGCAGGTAGGGGCGGGGGAGCTTGAAACCGTTCCTTTGGGCCACGTGTCTGCTTTGAAATACTGTCCCTTTCCTTTTACCCAGCGGATAATTAAGCTACGGAACTCCTTGCCACGGGAGGTGGTGGTGGCATCTGGCCTAGATGCCTTTAAAAGGGGACTGGACAGATTTCTGGAGGAAAAGTCCATTGTGGGCTATCGGCCATGATGGGTTGTGCAACCTCCTTACATTAATAGTAGGCTACTTCAGAATGCCAGGTGCAAGGGAGTAGCAACAGGATACAGGCATCTGGTTGTCTCATGTTCCCTGAGGCACCTGGTGGGCCACTGTGAGATACAGGAAGCTGGACTAGATGGACCCTTGGCCTGATTCAGGGATGTTCTTCTTATGTTCTTAGGACAGCAAATTCTGTTTTATTTACCTCAGAATTTTACCTCAGAAATGTACCTCAGAATGCCAGATACAAGGGAGTGGGCAACAGCTGCAGGCATCTTGTTCTCCTGTGTGCTCCCTGAGGCATCTGGTGGGCCGCTGTGGGATACAGGAAGCTGGACTAGATGGGCCTTTGGCTTAACCCAGTGGGGCTCTTCTTATGTTCTTACGTTCTTATGAAATCTTGAGCTTTCCCCCCAACTGGAACATGAGAGGCCACCTTCTCCCCAACCTCCCCCCAGAGACTTCGCTAGGGTTTTCGTCACCTGGCGCGAGAGTTCATTGCCTCAAGATGGACTTCCTCCATCCCAGACCATACAGAATAAATTTCCATGTCATCCACACATCCTAAATCCAGGCATGGCTAGGGTTTGTGTGGCACCCATTAACTTTATTTTAATAGATAACAGTACAAGTCACCCAACCAATGAGTAATCGAACAACAAAAAAGTAGCCAACTTGATGACACTCGGACAACTGAATAAGAGTTCTAGTATTGGCTCAGATACATGGAAATGAGAGCTCATTTTCTTATGCTAATACCTTATTGGTTCCCTGCCTTGTCATAAAAAGCACCTCTTTGGCTCTCGGAACAATCAGTTTCATTGGTCAGTTTTGAGTTAAGAAAATCCACTTTTTGTTACATTAGGCAGTTGTGTTTTCCTTTTCTGGTTATTTGGCTATAGCTTTTGATAGAACACAGATAATTCAACATAGATGGTTACATTCAGCATGACATTACATTTCCACTGATATATTAACATTATCCATAAATACAAATTTCCCAAAAGGTTTCTGAAATGTTGGCCACTTGTGGGTATCACCACACCTCACACACCTTAGAGCAGTGATGGCAAACCTTTTGGGCTCAGAGTGTCAGGAAAATGCTTAACTTGACTCTGCTGGTGTGTCAACCCCCCCTCCCAAACAAAAGAGAAACAATTCTTTATAGTCAAATAAATTTGAATTTTTTGTTCAAATAAATAAAAAATACTAATCATGTACTGTATGCTGCTGTGTATTATATAAGCACGGCCGGCTTTAAGCCAGTGTGACCAATGTCATCACATCGGGCCCCACACTTTGGGGGCCCCCACACCAGTGCAGTGAGCATATTGCTTGCTGCTGCAGGCAGGATCCCTTAGGACTGTATGTTGGTCAGTGGGGCCAGCAGAGCAGCTTGACCTTGGGCTCTCTCGGCTGCCCCAGCTTCTGAAGGGCCCAAAATGGGCCTCTTGGAAGCAATTGGCAATGATGTCAACCTGTCACCACCGACTATGTCCAGGTGGCACCACAAGTGCTCTTCTTGGTGAGTGGGGGGCCCTGTGGGGAGTGTGGGGGATGCCCGCATTGGGAATGCCCCGCATTGGGCCCCGCCACTCGTAGAGCCGGCCCTGTATATAAGGAAGCATCAAATAATTACAAAAATTAAAAAAAAATGAGTAAAACAAACTCAGTTTTTTTGTCAGGCATTGTTGAATGCTGGTGTTTCACCCCAAACGTCGTGGTGTGTCAGCTTTGACATGCTGGTCATATGTTCGCCATCACTGCCCTGGAGTGTCACCTTGTGCAGTTCACAGTGACACCTCTGCCTCTTCCCCAGCCTGGCTCTACCTTCTGATTGGCTACTATTTCTGCCATGCCCAGAAATCTGGCTCCAGTGCCTTATTCCCAACTCACGCATGCAAACACCCACAGAACATACTCCTGTGCTGTCCATGTGAGAACACCGATGCTCCGTAGGAAATTTAAACGGGTGCCCTAGGGATTTTCCTAAGGTCAGTTGTACTTTGAGGATATGGCTACTTCTGTGTATAAGAAGAGTGAAGCCATTTTTTTAATTCAATTGGTGATAGTATTAATAGCATTGCTTTTCTTTCAGATCTCAGTTGGTTCAACTTATCTATCAGCTGTCTTGCATTGTGGCTATATTTTCATGTTGTAGACAAGGAACTTGCGGGTTGGTGACCAGAGCAAGATTCACACTGGAGAATTTTAACTCTCACATCAGTTCATGGCCCCTCATCAGCTCTATTGATGGTTCCTTAAAATATTTGATTCACATAAACCTTCTTAAAATATATATATGGTTTTGGCAAATCGTTTGTTACATTTTTTTTTTCAGCAAAGTATTAAAAATAGTGTGTTGGGGAGGTGGATCCTCTGAGTTCCAGGTGGAATTGGGACAATGTGTAGCAAAACGGGTTGCATTGCAGGTATCTTTGAGGGTGCAATTCTAACCTGGACTTAAGCTGGCACAGATAGATAGGGTAGCAAAGTTTGGGTGGTACAAGGAACACCGTAAAGCATGTTTGGACCACTCTCAGAGTCAGAGAGGCCAGCACACAGACGGGCACCATCCCCCCCTGACTCCGAGAGTGTTCCAAACACACTTTAAGGTGGCCCTTGTGCTGGCCTAACTGTACCAGCCTAACTCCAAGTTAGGATTATGCCCTGAATGGGTTCCACCTCGTCCAGATTGTTTCCACCAGGCTGAAGAGCCCCACTGGATCAGGCCAAAGGCCCATCTAGTCTAGCTTCCTGCATCTCACAGCGGCCCACCAGATGCCTCAGGGAGTACACAAGACACGTGCATCTTGTTACCATTCCATGCATCCGGCACTCTGAGGTAGCCTGCCTCTAAAGTAAGGCGGTTGCACTAACCATCATGGCCTGTAGCCCACGATGGACTTTTCCTCCAGAAATCTGTCCAATCCCCTTTTAAAGGCACATAGGCCAGATGCCGTCACCACCTCCTGTGGCAAGGAGTTCCACAGCTTAATTACCCACTGGGTAAAAAGGTATTTCCTTTTATCTGTTCTCACTCTCCCGACACGCAATGCTATAGTCCATCTCTTGGTGGTCCAAAAGCACATTCTGTCCCTTGTTGGACACCAAGCAAGAGATCTCAAATAGCCGGTCCATGCGTGTCAGTGAACTGCTGTAGGTTAACCTTTCTCCCAGTAGGTTAGTAGTCACCACAAGCTTAGGTCTCTCTCTCCAAAGGAGACCAAGTCTGGGTAATTGCCGCAGTCACAGTCACATGGCAGTCACAGCAGTAGGAAGGAATGCTTGAGTGTTCACAATGAAGTTTTTGCAACATCCAAGTGGCCAGACCTCAGGGATTTTCCCACTGTCAGCTGACAGCGATGACCAAGAAACCCAACGAAAAAAACCATATGCAAGTTAAATTATCTGGCTCAGAGCGCAATCCTGAATTGCGCTGGATTGGCGAGGCTGCTCCTAGCGTCGGCCCAAGAGCTGTAGCGCCAAAAGCAGGAAGTGTGGCACAGAGCAGGAGATGTGGTTGTTTTCAGACAGCAAGGAGAAGGAAAGATTGTCTTGCTTCAGAGAAGATGGTTTGGACCAGGAAAGATGTGATATTTGGTGCCCTCTGGTGGGCAGACGTTGAAGCAGCATGCAAAGACGACCCCAGCTCTCTCTCTCTGTCTTCTGATGTAATGGGAGAATCTGTTTGGGAATCTCTACTTTGCTCCACCCCTTCAGCAGAAGAGTCAAAGTCCTTTTCTGTGCGTTCTTCTCAGATGCAACAAGCTTAGTCTTTTTATTCAAATTCTGCAGTTTGGAGCCTTTGGGATCTAAGACTCTGTAGGCCAGGAACATGCGTTTCTAAACCCCGTTTTAGGTGGTGGTTGTTTTGTTGCTGCTTTGGGCTCCAGAGGGAGAGGAAGGACGCAGGGCCACTGCTCATGTGCAGAGCGCACACCGGGCAGGCCAACAGCCCCAAGGGCAGTCCTTGATGTGTGTGGGAACAGGCTCAGGAAGCAGGTTGTGGGATCAGTGTTAGCCTGTCTGAGGCTTGGAGAGCCGGTGCTGTGGACTCTAATAGGTGAAGAGGACCAATGACTGATTGGGGGGGGGGCATCCCAGATGGTGATATCAGTGCAAGCAAGGGGGGGCTCTTGGTGGTCCTCACCATTGTGGATTCCTGCCTGTCTCTCAAGAGCTGTTGTCTCCTATCGTCACTCCTTCGCTTGCTTGGACCACAAATGATCTACTCCACTGCCTTCCAGTTGCCCCAGAAACCAAATGTGTTGCCATGGGGGACTTGGTGGTGGTGGCCCCTCTACGTGGAAGGACCTCCTCGGGGTGCCACGTTGAGCATCCCAAAGCTGGCCCAAACCTTTTTCTGCAGCACGGTCAGCCTGGATTTCTCATTGTATGCGTATGTTTGTTTGTTTTTCCCCGTTACTTGTTTGTGGCTGTGCTACATCTTCATCTTAGCACTTTGTCTTTATACCTGCGCTTGTTATCAAGGGATGTGGTGGTGCAGCGGGTTAAACTGCTGAGCTGCGAGCTTGCTGACCAGGAAGGTTGGCAGTTCGAGACCAAGCAATGGAGTGAGCTCCCAGCGCTTGCCCCAGCTCTTGCCAACCTAGCAGTTCGAAAGCACGTAAAAATACAAGTAGATAAACAGGGAAGGTGGGAAGGGAATGGCGTTCCGTGCACTACGGCATATAGTCTTGCCGGCCCCATGACCACGGAAGCTTGTCCTGAGGACAAACGCTGGCTCTTCAGCTTAGAAACAGAGATGAGCATTGCTCCCTACAGTCGGTCACGACTGGACCATTCGGTCATGGAGAAACCTTTACCTTTGTTATCATTGCTCTTTTGTTTGTTTGTTTGTTTGCAGTGTTTAATTGTCTAGTCATAATATTTGCAAGCTGACTCGGGGGCTGGATGTGGGCCAAAGAGCCAGCTAGGAGTGAAGTCACCCAGCCTGTCTTTCTCTCTGACCTCCCGCTAGGAAACTCCGCTGGCACAGCTTCCAGAATTCGCACAGGCCCAGCCTGAACTCGGCCTCCTTGGAAATCAACCGCCAGTCGGCCGCGCAGCTCAACCTCCTCCAGAAGTGCTCCCTGCTGCACCTCACCGCCATCATGGAGAAGTACTCGGTGCCCCACAAGCAGGCCTGGGCATGGTGAGCTGCCGGGGGGTGGCCCCCCCCCCAAAGGAAGATGCTTGCAGCAGTCAGAGAGAGGGTCTGCAGCCCTTCTCTGCCCAGGAGCGATGCTGAGTTCTGAGCATGGCAGTTCGGGACAGTCTGTGGGTGGGGGGGCAGGTGGGGAGGGGACAAATTGTGGCAGGGCAGTTCAGTGGTGTCATTCAAATGATTTAGGAACAGGAACTCACTTTTGATTGGCGCTTGTCGGGAACCCGGAACCAGCCACGGAGCCCGTTAGGATCCGGAATGCCCGTTCTGGCCTGTTCCCCCTGAATGACATCACTGGGGCAGTTGATAGGATATTTCCAGACTCTGCATAGCTTTACTCCTCTGCTTTATTTCAGTGTATTAAATGTGTGCATCTCTTTTTTTATCCATATTTCCAAGAAGATTCACATTAAAAGATACAACACAGTAATTGCATATTATTATTATTACTATTACTATTACTATTACTATTACTACTATTTTTTAAATAAGCCAATGAAATCCAGCAGCAAAATGTAATTAGAAAGCCACTTGGAGAAGGAAAACCAGTGGTACTTGAGGTGTTGTCCAGGGGTAGCATGGGAACCCCCTGCCCCCAGACCCTCACTGCCTGGCAGTGAGACTAGCTACACAGCATGACAAACGTCACCAAGAGGCTTGGCTCCTTTTGCACTTTTCACATGCTCGAAGAGCCTCTTCCTGGTGTTTGCCACGTTGCATCTGCCCTCCCTCTCTGGAAGTAATTGGCAATGACTTCATCACCACTTACTTCAGGTTGCCTTTTCAGTAGGTCATTGTTTCTCAGATTGGGGATGGGGACCCACCAGTGGGCCGTGAGTCAATTTCAGGTGGGTCGCGAAGCACCTAGAGCAGCCATATTGAAGATATGGGAGGCTGGAAAGCGGGAGGGCTGCGTGGTTGTTTTCCTTGTGTCCGGGTTGTAAAGAGGCTTTCTTTCCCCTTTCCGATTCACTTCCCTATTGGAAAATGGCTGAGAAATAGCCCGACGTATTGCTGCCTTTTCAGGAAAGCAGCAGGCTCTGGCTTCACAATGACGGCACTTCCAGCCATGACATCACTTCTGGTGGGTCCCAAACAGATTGTCTCTCTCTAACAGTTGCGGGACGTGGTGGCGCAGCAAGTTAATCCGCTGTTGCTGGGCTTTCGACCGCAAGGTTGGGAGTTCAAGACTGTGCGACGGAGTGAGCTCCTGTTGCTTGTCCCAGCTCCTGCCAGCCTAGCAGTTCGAAAGCACCTAAAAATGCAAGTAGATAAATAGGGACCACTTCGGTGGGAAGGTATCAGATTGTTTCTCAATCAGATTGTCCCAAACAGATTGTCTCTCTCTAACAGTTGCGGGACGTGGTGGCGCAGCGAGTTAATCCGCTGTTGCTGGGCTTTGGACCGCAAGGTTGGGAGTTCAAGACTGCGCGACGGAGTGAGCTCCCATTGCTTGTCCCAGCTCCTGCCAACCTAGCAGTTCGAAAGCACCTAAAGTGCAAGTAGATAAATAGGGACCGCTTCAGTGGGGAGGAATGGCGTTCCGTGCGCTACGGCGGAGAGTCATGCCGGCCACATGACCACGGAAGCTTGTCCTAGGACAAAACGCCGGCTCTACAGGCTTTGAAACGGAGATGAACACCGCCCCCTACAGTCGGTCATGACTAGACCATCCGGTCGTGGGGAAACCTTTACCTTTTTTAACAGTTGGGTCCCAGTGCTAAAAGGTTTGAGAACCACTGCAGTTGGTGGACCATGCAGGTGGACCCCTGCTAACTGGGCAAGAGCCACTTTTCCAAGTGATGTTCCTCTTACGTTGAGCAGGGGAGAGTAATTCTCCCTCTTCACCCCTGTGCAGTCTTTCTAGTGGCTGTTGCTGGTGATCTGCCTTTTTTTTTTTTTAGATTGTGAGCCCTTTGGGACACGGAGCCATTTAACTTTATCAATTCAATTCAAAAACCTTTAATTGGCATACATAAAAAAAACATATAAAAGAATTACAAGTACATTATATAAAACTGTTTCAAATAGTTATAAATTATAAATAGTTTCAAATTATATATACACTGTTTCAAATAGTGTCAACGTTCTTATATTTGATGCGAGCTGAGTTAACTTTCACAATTTGAGCTATATACAAAGCTAATTGATTAACAATAACCTGGTCCTTAAATGCAAATAATAACTTTAAACACCCAGGATCATTCCTCAGGCCAACAGATTGCAAGAGGGGGTTCAGAATTTGGTCTCTATAGCTATGATGTATTGGGCAATAAAAAAAGGAGGTGAACTAATGTTTCGATGGAACCCGAATTACACGGGCAAAACCTTTCTGAGAGTGATATACCCCTGAAACGACCCCAAAGCACTTCAGAGCATGGAATGGCATTGCACTGTGCAAGAGACATCGCTCTACGCACCACCGGATTGTCTAAAATATATAGATAGGGCAGGATTTGACCAGTTTTAACTGGTATTTAACTGGTATTTATCTGGTATTGGTGGCCCCCCAACTTTGGAACACCCTCCCCTTCGAATTGAGAACTGCCCCCTCTTTGTTAACTTTTCGGCGGGGGCTGAAGACCTTTTTATTTCAAAAAGCTTTTAACTGTTGACAGGTTGGCTGGCTGGCTGGTTATACTTTTTATATTTTATGAGCCACATGGCTTGTTTTGAATTCTGTTGTTTTAGTTTTATTGTATTTTAATATTGTTTTAAATTGTTTTTAATGTTAAGTTTTTTATATTTTGTTGTAATGCCGCCTTGAGTGCCTTCGAGCAATAGGCGGGGTATAAATTCAATAAATAATAATAATAATAATATTTGAAGAAACAAAGGCGAGCAAGATTTATTAGCCAGACTTAGTAGATTCTGATCATGAATATCTATAATCCTTTCCTTAATCAGTCTGAATGCTTCGCCTTGAGAAACAGAACCGATCAATTCAGGTCCAATACCTAACTTTATTATTACTATTCGCTTTGTGAACTTTGTGTTGAAAAGCGGTATATTGATTGATTGATTGATTGATTGATTGATTGATTGATTGATTTATTGATTGGTTGGTTGATTGATTGGTTGATTGATTGATTGATTGATTGATTGATTGATTGATGCAAAGTGGTGCAAAGGGGGGGAGATGAGGAAAAACTGCTCTAGAGATAATGGTTGTACAAGGCAAGAGCGCCTCCTGCTGGACCCCCCCCCCCCGCTGCCCGGAGGAGAACCCATTCCCGGCTGCTGCTACTGATGTGTCCACTGGGTGGGGATTCCTCCACAGTGGAAGAAACGAGCCGGCACCTCTAAACTGCCCCCCTTTTCTCTGGCAGGACCGTCCCGAAGTTCATGAAGAGGAGCAAAACTCCCGACTACAGGGATAAGGCGGTGTTCGGGGTGCCCCCTATCGTCAACGTCCAGCGGACAGGGCAGCCCCTGCCCCAGAGCATCCAGCAAGCCATGCGCTACATCCGCAGCCAGTGCCTGGACCAGGTGAGACTTGCTTCCCCCCACCCCCCCCATCAGAACATCATCAGATCTGGGTCCAAGTGGGCTTCTCTGGCGAGGGAGTTCCACTTCCTGTTAAAGGTGCCACAGCCTCGAAGGCCCTCTCTCTGGTCATTAGCTTCAGATGCTGATGGGTGCAGTTTTTTAGCAGGGAGGGAGCATAGGATATAGGGGGGCTCATGTGGGCATGTTGGGTCAATGCCTGAAGCTATCTGTTGTCAACCTGGTGTGCATCTGTGTGCGCAATCCTAACCTGGAGCTAGGCCTGCAGTTAGGCCAGCAAAGTTTGGCCAGCAGAAGGGCCACCGGAAGTACGTTTGGACCACTCTTGGAATCAGGGAGGATGGTGCACGTCTGTGTCCAAATGCGCTTTATGGTGGCCCTTGTGCTGGGCAAACTGGGCAGGCCTAACTGTGCAGGCCTAGCTCCAGGTTGGGATTGTGCCCTGAATCCCTTTCACGTGCAAACGTCTTTGAGGCAAGAGTGTCCTCGAGAGGACGAATCCTGCCTTCTTCCGAGTGCGTGACCTGCTCCTTCTTGCTCCCTCCTTGCTGGGCAGGTCGGCATCTTCCGCAAGTCTGGGGTGAAGTCTCGGATCCAGGCGCTGCGGCTCATGAACGAGGTCTCCCCCGACAACGTCAACTACGAGGGACAGTCGGCCTATGACGTGGCCGACCTGCTGAAGCAGTACTTCCGCGATCTCCCGGAGCCAGTCTTCTCCAGCAAGCTCACCGAGACCTTCTTGCAGATTTACCAGTGTGAGTGGAGGAGACAGTGGGGAGGGGGGCAGGGAAGAGTTAAAGGTAAAGGTAAAGGTTTCCCCACGACCGAATGGTCTAGTTGTGACCGACTGTAGGGGGCGCTGCTCATCTCCGTTTCTAAGCCTGTAGAGCCGGCGTTTTGTCCGAGGACAAGCTTCCGTGGTCATGTGGCCGGCATGACTCTACGCCGTAGCGCACGGAATGCCGATACCTTCCCACCGAAGTGGTCCCTATTTATCTACTTGCACTTTAGGTGCTTTCGAACTGCTAGGCTGGCAGGAGCTGGGACAAGCGACGGGAGCTCACTCCGTCGCGCAGTCTTGAACTCCCAACCTTGCGGTCGAAAGCCCAGCAACAGCGGATTAACTCGCTGCGCCACCACATCCTGCAACTGTTAGAGAGAGACAATCTGTTTGGGACAATCTGATTGAGAGACAATCTGATACCTTCCCACCGAAGAGGTCCCTATTTATCTGCTTGCATTTAGGTGCTTCCAAACAAGCTGGGACAAGCGACGGGAGCTCACTCCGTCACGCAGTCTCGAACTCCCAACCTTCCGGTTGGAAAGCCCAGCAGCAGCGGATTAACCCGCTGCGCCACCACGTCCCATAACTTTATTAAGCACAAGTGTAAATCATGAAACCTACCGAACGCCAGAGCAGGGTTGGAGGGTCCGGCTTGGAGCGCCCCCAGCCCTGACAGTGCCTCATCCTCTCCCCCTTCCAGTTGTCCCCAAGGAGCAGAGGCTGCAGGCGGTCCAGGCGGCCGTGATGCTGATGCCAGACGAGAACCGGGAAGTGCTGCAGACTCTGCTGTACTTCCTCAGTGACATCACCTCGGCGGAAGAGAACCAGATGACAGCCGGGAACCTGGCGGTGTGCCTGGCCCCTTCCATCTTCCACCTCAACGTCTCCAAGAAGGAGAGCACGTCCCCGAGGTGAGGAGGACATGGGGGGGATTGCATGCAGATTGCCCGGCCACTTCCCCCCCCCATTCTGTTGACTGCTATCAACTGTACTGGTGCTCATCGCTAGTTGGCTACAGGTATTGCACACCTGCGATCAAACGACAGATTGCTGTCCTGGCCCGCATGAGCCTGTGTGCGTGGGAAATGATGTGCACCAGCTACTGGGGGCCTGGGGAAACCTTTGCCAGGAGTTTTCCCGAGGCTCCTGTTTGTTGTCACCGCTATCCTATTTTTGGCACATTCAGATCCTGTGGATACTTAAGGCATGTAGAGTAAGGGAGGAAGCTTTGCCGCCACCACCACCTTCTGGGATTTCAGATCCCCGAAATGAGCATGACCATATTATTCCCACAAAACTGTTATTTTAACAAGCTGCCATTTTTATATCACAGTTGTATTTTCGTTTTCTTTTTTTTTGGTGGGGGGGCATAACATTTGATAGAGTTATTAAACTCTGGTTTGTTTCGTTGCATTCTGCAACAAATTCCTCTTTGAATGGTATATAACATGATGGTATCATTCATACACAGCAAGATTTTCACCATTTTGGCCACTAGCGTGAAGCTCAGCTTGTTACCCCCCCCCAAAAAAAGCTTATTGCCTGGTGCAGTTGCATCCCCCCTGCACTTCTTTAGCTATGCCCCTGTCCCCAGGTTAAACCTTTGCGCTTTCCCCTCCTAGAACTTTTCCCCTCTTCCCTGCTTCGCTCTCTCATGTGCTCTCAGTCTGGCTTCACTTCCATTCCAGTCTTAAGACTTCCAGAAGGACAAACTAGATAGTTTTTAACCGGTGGCGTGGCTAAAACATCTGCTACCTGGGCGCAAAGATTTTGTAGTCCTCCCTCCATGATAAAATTGAATTTAATGTATTAAGTAAATAAAGAAACAAAAGGTTTTCTGGCTAATTGGCCATAACTTTTGATAAAATACAGATACTCCAATGCAGTTTGTTTCATTGTGTTCAGCATTAAATTACCTTTCCAACGATACGTAACACAACGGTATTATTCACCGTTTTGGCCACTAGCGTCAAGCTCAGCTTGTTGCCCCCCCCCAAAGCTTGTTGCCTGGTGCAATTGCACCCCCTGCACTTCTTTAGCTATGCCCCTGGCTGGGCCCGCCTCTCTGCTGCATCTCTGACCTGTCCTGCTTGGTCCCCATCTGGCAGGATGATCCACAAGAGGAGCACCATGGGGAAGCCCGACCAGAAGGACCTGAATGAGAACATGGCTGCCACTCAGGGCCTCTCCCACATGATCACCGACTGCAAGAAGCTGTTCCAGGTACTGCTGTCCTCATCGCCACTGTGGTTGGGGTGGCCCATAGCAAGACTTGGGGAAGTTTTCCTTGGTTGGCAGGGGAATGAGCTGCTGCCCTTCGAGTCCCCCCCCCACTTTGTGTGTGAAGCTCTCCGGCTCATGCTCAGCGCAAACAGAAAGGAGCAGAGCACTGAGGTGGGTGCAGGAATCTTTATCATTCCAGGGAAGGGATTTTCCCTGCCTTTTTAGGGCTTTTTAGGGCTGGTGTGGCTGCGATCCTTTTTGCTCCTTGATCTCAGCTAATTGGAAGAAGAGCAGAGCGCCCAGGAGCGTGGCAGACAGGAGGCTGTTGCCTGCCTTCTTTTCTGGCTGCCCCTCCCAGGGTGCCACCCCCCACAAACACTCCAAGTGGCCTCCAGGTTTCCCCACCCTACCCTGGCGTAGAGAGTAGGAACATAAGCCCTGCCGGATCAGGCCAAAGGCCCATCTAGTCCAGCTTTCTGTATCTCACAGTGGCCCACCAGATGCCTCAGGGAGCACACGAGACAAGATGCCTGCATCCTGTTGCTACTCCCTTGTATCTGGCATTCTGAGGTAAATTTCTGAGGTAAAATTCTGAGGTAAATATGAGGTAAATAAAACAGAATTTGCTGTCCTAAGAACATAAGAAGAGCATCCCTGAATCAGGCCGAAGGGCCATCTAGTCCAGCTTCCTGCATCTCACAGTGGCCCATCAGATGCCTCAGGGAGCACACAAGAGAACAAGATGCCTGCATCCTGTGGCCACTCCCCTGCATCTGGCATTCTGAGGTAGCCTACTATTAACGTAAGGAGGTTGCACAACCCATCATGGCCTGTAGCCCACAATGGACTTTTCCTCCAGATATCTGTCCAATCCCCTTTTAAAGGCACCTAGGCCAGATGCCATCATCACCACCTCCTGTGGCAGGGAGTTCCACAGATGAATAACCTGCTGGGTAAAAAATGTTTTTCCTTTTATCCATTCTAACTCTCCCAACACTCAGGGCACAATCCTAACATGGAATTATGCTGGCACAGTTAAGCCAGCCAAGTTTGGCTGGCACAAGGGCTGCTGTGAAGTCTGTGTGCTGGCTTCTCTGATTCCGAGAATGATCCAAACATATTTTATGGTGTCCCTTGTGCTGGCCGACGTTTGCTGGCCTAACTGTGCTGGCCTCACTCCAGGTTAGGATTGTGCTTTCAATTTTAGGGATGTCCCCTGCCAAGCAGGAAACCCCCAGTTCTTGAGTCTCTCGTCTTCCAAAATTCTCACCAGGTCCCCTTAGGCAAGCTACCAAATGGTGGCAGCCAGTTTTTCCATCACCTTTTGCTGGCTTTGGCATTGACCCATTTGGTCCTGTTCGAGATGGAGGCACCTTTGCCTGCCTTGGCTGCATGTTTGGACTTTACCCACCTCCTGGAACATTGCCTGAGCTGCTGCAGTTGCCCTCTTTCGATAAGAACATAAGAAGAGCCCTGCTGGATCAGGCCAAAGGCTCATCTAGTCCAGCTTCCTGTATCTCACAGTGGCCCACCAGATGCCTCAGGGGGCACAGGAGACAGCAAGATGCCTGCATCCTGTTGCCACTCCCTTGCATCTGGCATTCTGAGGTAAATTTCTGAGGTAAACCTCTGAGGTAAATATGAGGTAATTAAAAGAGAGTTTGTTATCCTGTCTGTGGGGAGGGAGCTATCATAAGTTGCAACCCAACTTGGGCTTGAAGAACATAAGAAGAGCCCTGCTGAATCAGGCCAAAAGCTCATCTAGTCCAGCTTCCTGTATCTCACAGTGGCCCACCAGATGCCTCAGGGAGCACACAAGACATAAGAACATTGCCCTCTTTCGGTAAGAACATAAGAAGAGCCCTGCTGGATCAGGCTAAAGGCCCATCTAGTCCAGCTTCCTGTCTCTCACAGCGGCCCACCAGAAACCTCAGGGAGGCATGAGACAGCAAGATGCCTGCATCCTGTTGCCGCGATCAACTGTCCCAGCTTCCCCTTCTGCTTCCAAACTCCAGATCCAACCCGGCTGGGCTCTCATGAGGCTTTGGGGGTTTCCCGGATTGGGTGAGGGACATTTCGTCTTGCAGGCTCCGAACCGCCCGACTTTGCTCCCGCAGGTCCCCCACGACATGCTGCTCCAGCTGTGCAACTCGTACATGGCGGCGGATGCGCACCCACATTCCCTGTCCAAGCTCATGGGCCAGCGGCTGCCAGGGGAAGGCCACGACTCCCAGGCAGACTTGGAGGCCAGCATCCAGGGGCTGCTCAAAGAGGCCTCGGAGCGCTTCAAGGGCTGGCTGAGCACCCCTGGCCCTCAGAACACCGAGCTTTCCTGCAAGAAGGTAATTGATTTCCAAAGCCTGAACAATTAGGGCAGTGCAATACAACATGGGTCAGAGATTCAGGGCGCAATCCTAATCTGGAGTTAGGCCAATACAAGTTCTGGCTACGACTGTTTCTTAGTAGTCATCCCATTTCCTTATTATTTGCCCTTCTAAAAGACTCATATTCCTCCAAATGGTTAAAACTTCTTGATACTAAACTCACATCTCTCGACTTATCCCTGGAATCGTTCGTGGACACTGAGCTTCATAGGGCCCATTCCTTAATTAAATCAAAACTTTGGCAAGCTGAATTCGATCATCTTAGGGCTAATTTAAATCCTACCTGTTCCCCTAATTTTTTTGGCTTATCTCCTTCCCTGGGATGTCCCTCCCACTATTTTAGTTTATTGACTAATCCTAACTTGAGAAGAGCCTTTATGCTTGCCCGCTTTAATATTTTTCCGTCGGCAATCCATTTTGGCCGCTTTTCCAAAACTCCACAAGATAAAAGAATTTGTCTCTTTTGTCACCAGACTCCGGACACTTTGGAACATACAATATTCTGTTGTCCAACCCATCAATATCTTCGAAATTTGTATCTGAAACCCTGGCTGTCTTCCCTTTCTAGCTCCTTTGCAGACCTATCTTTTTGAGTGATTGTTGTGCTCCCCTGACAACTTCTGTTGCAAGCTTCTTAGCTGCGATTCTGAAATGAACCCCTGCATCATGATTCACTATTCTCCTATTTCCATTTCCCCCTTTTCTTCTTTCCCCATACCTTACCTCGTAGAAATTGACAATTCCTGTGTCGAATTGTTTATCTAATTTATGTATGCCAATAAAGGTTATGGAAATGGAATGGAATGGAGTTAGGCCAGCGTAGTCTGGCCAGCACAAGGGCCACCATAAAGCACATTCGGACCACTCTAAGTCAAGGAGGATGGTGCACGTCTGTGTGCTGGCCTCTCTGACTCCAAGAGGGGTCCAAACATACTTTACAGTGGCCCTTGTGCTGCCCAAACTTTGCCAGCCTAACTCCAGATTAGGATTGTGCCCTCAGTTACCCCCAGATTACAATCCCAATTAGTGGAGACTGGGGAGTTATGTCGGCATCTGGGAGCTGTTTCATGGGATGGAAATACATTGCAGCGGGCAAGTGTAAACTCCGGACGGGCCTGAGGGTGTTTTAGCAAATGCAAGCCAGTTGGGGCGATGTTCAAGGGGCAATAGGAGCTGTAGCTGGATAGGAGAACAAGTCTTATTGGCTGATCTAGCACACTAAAATGTGACCAGCGTTACTGATGGACAGTAAAGCTGGCAGCCGTGGGAGGGTGAGTGGAAAAGCCTTATAGAAAACTGGAGGCCCAGCGGGACTTGGAAGCCTTTGTAGCTGTGATCCAGGCCAGCAACACTTGTCAATGGGGGGTAGGGGTGAATCAGTGATGTCATTCAGGGGGAACGGACCAGAACGGGCATTCCGGATCCTAACAGGCTCCGTGGCTGCTTCAAAAGTGAGTTCCTGTTCCTAAATCATTTGAATGACACCACTGGGGTGGATGCTAGTGAGGACTAGACAAGGACTCCCAGAGTTCTTTGCTGTAGCTCAGCAGAGACCAGGTCATGCTCATACAGGTGTTTGCAAACAGTGTTTTGTTTTTTTTACCTTACTCGGAGAAGTAAGCCCACTGGGTTCAGTATGACTTAGGCTGTAATCAATCAACAGTCTTTACATACCGCTTTTCCACACAAGTTCACAAAGCGGTTTACAGGCAAATAGTAATAATAATACAGTTCAATGGCTCCCTGTCCCAGAAGGGCTCACAATCTTAAAAAAAATAAAATAAAATGCAGACCACCCCCAGCAACAGCCACTAGAAAAGACACTGTGCTGGGATGAAGAGGAACAATTACACTCCCCCTGCTAAACATAAGAGGAGCACCACTTGGAAAAGTGCCTCTTGCCCAGTTGGCAGAGCTGTGCCCAGCTAGCAGGGTTGTTAGCAGAGTAAGATAATCCGCTCTTACTCACCAGAATAGAACGTAGCTCTCTTTCTTAGTAGCTGTATGTTGTGCACCAGAATCCCCTTGCCCTCCAGGAGGTCCCCTATTAATTGCTCGCCTGCCTGTTTCTCCAGGTGGGCGACGGGCACCCGCTGAGGTTGTGGAAGGTTTCCGCAGAGGTGGAGGCACCTCCCCACGCTGTGCTCCACCGGGTGCTCTGGGAGCGGCACCTGTGGGACGAGGACCTGCTCCAAGGGAAGGTGATTGAGGCCCTGGACAAGAACACCGAGGTCTACCACTACGTGACGGACAGCATGGGCCCCCACCCCCGCCGGGACTTTGTCGTTCTTCGGTGAGCACCCCCTGCCCAGGAGGCTTGGTTTCTCCCACGTCCCCCTTCTCTGTTTGTGGTTTGGGTTGGCCTTCGGGGCTCAAGGCACAGAGGAAAAAAGAGTCAAAACGTCCGCCGTGAATTCAGAAGAGCAACACTGAGTTAGGCCAGTGTCTCTCAAATGGTGGGCTGCTACAGCCTGATTTTGGGGTGGGTCACCGGCAGTGGTGTCATCCTACCGGTATGCTGGGCGGGACATCCGGGTGATCGGCAGCCCACCCATCGTGTACCGCAGTGTTACACTGTTTGCGTAACCAGTTACACTGCTTGCGTATGTTATGCAAACGGCGTAACGCTGCGGTACGCAACGGGTGGGCTGCTGATCACCCGGATGACCCGCCCAGAGTACCGGTAGGATGACACCACTGGTCACCGGCATGCCAAGACCAGGTAGCCGCAAGGTAAAAAGATGCTCGGCCCACTTTGGGCCATGCTTCTCCAACGGTACTGCGCATGCAAGTTTGAGAAATGCGGTAGAACGCAGCTAGTGAAGCAGTCCAGTGCAACTGAAAAGGCACTTCCAGGTTGTGCATCGTTTTACCTTGCAGCTTCCTGGTCTTGGTGAACGCTGGATTCCCCATGGGCGACGCCAAGCGCAAGCCTCACCTGGAGGTGAGCCGGCACAGTTAAGCCAGCAAAGTTTGGCTGGCACAAGGGACACCGTAAAGCACATTTGGACCACTCTCAGAGTCAAGGAGGATGGTGCACGTCTGTGTGCTGGCCTCTCTGACTCCGAGAGAGTCAGTGCTGAGAGTCAGTGCCGAGAGAGTCAGTGCTCCGGTGTGCTGACTCTCTGACTCAGAGTCCAAATATACTTTACGGGGTCCCTTGTGCCGGCCAAACTTTGCTGGCCTAAACTGCCAGCCTAATCCCAGGTTAGGATCGTGCCCTCGGTGAGTTGCCAGTTCCAGAACCCCCGAGTTAGACTTTATCTGAAATCAAGAAGTGGATGGCACTGCTAGAATGCCATTCCTTTCCTTACTGTGCCCCCCATCTCCTGCCACCCCTCTTGTCCCAAGGCCAGGTGGGCCCTGGAAGGGGTTCATGTGTCTTTATTGGGGCCTGGATGAGTGCTGTTGTGCCTTTTGGCAGGAAGTGGTGCACAGACCTGCCCCGAGGAGCCTGCCTTCTCGTCTCCGTATCGCTGGGACACAGGAAGCTGCAGCCGGAAAGTGGCGTCAGGGCCGTGATCCTGAACTCGCAGTACCTGATCGAGCCGTGCGGGATGGGGCGCTCCAAGGTGACTCACATTTGCCGTGCGGACCTCAGGTAAGGACCCTGCCGAGCCTGCCGGTTCTTTGCTTTTCTTCGAATGACGAAGTTACATGAGGAGGCCCCTGCCCTTGACCCCTCCGCAGCCACCTCCATGACCCCCTTCTCCCTTCAGGCCCCCAGCAAGTTCAGGCAGCTTACCTGGGCCAAGAGTAGCTCTCTGCTTGCTTTTCTGTGATGCAGAATATCAATAGAGCATATTGGAGATGCTCTAGGAGGATTTCCTGCTACAGGCAGGGGGTTGGACTAGATGACCTTGTAGGTCCCTTCCAACTCTGTGATTCTATGTCCTCTCTGCCATGAAGGGGAAGTTTTTCCAGTATCTTTTTGGGCATTGAACCGCTTTTACCAGTGTGTGTTTATCACTTACGGCTGACACTGGATTTAGAGCAGGTAGATACAATTTGCATCTCTCAAACGTGGTGCTGTTCAACAGAGTTGAGCTACATATGTGCTCAAAGGCACAGAAACCAAGTTGTATATGAGGCTCTGTGGACCAGTCCTTTAAGTACATAGATTAGGACCAGTCCTACTTTCTGCAGCCAGTAAAACCATGATCTGGTGGTTAATCTGTGGAACTCTTTGCCACAGGAGGTGGTGATGGCATCTGGCCCAGATGTCATTAAGAGGCGATTGGATGGATTTCGGGAAGAAAAGTCCATCGTGGGCTATAGACCATGATGGATTGTGCAACCTCCTTACATTAGTAGTAGGCTACTTCAGAGTACCGGGTGCAAGGGAGTGGCAACAGGATGCGAGCATCTTGTTGTCTCGTGCCTCCCTGGGGCACCTGGTGGGCCGCTCTGAGATACAGGAAGCTGGACTAGATGAGCCTTTGGCCTGATCCAGCAGGGCTCTTCTTATGTTCTTATGGCGTGTGGACAAGCCAGCCAGATATGCTCAGGTGTCTTTGTATTGCCCTTCTGCCAGTCATGGGGTGGGCAGGCTCAAGCCTACTTCACTCTGAAAGTAGGCATCACTGCAAGTTGTGTATGTGTTTCCCTGGGAGCTGAGCTACCAGAGCCAAGAATTCCACTTCTGAGCATCCTTAGGGGTAGACTCCTGCTTGTGCTTATTTCACTGTTGGAAATAAAGGCAACATTGGCTACAGGAGCTGCGGGACGTTCTTTGGGCAGAGACATTCCGTGGACAGGAGTGTTCCATGATGCAGCAGATACCACCTGTCAATCATCTGTGACAGTTTAACCATCTTCACCTGAACTTCTAGAGGTGGCTGCGCTTTGTTGAGCTCTTCCAAGCCGTTAATACTAGCAGTTGAAGGATCAACAAACTAGATTGTGTTTTATGTTCCTAAACTGTGGGAACCTCTTATACTATAAACCTAGATTCAATACAAAGAGGTAATGGAGAACTGAAAGTCAAAACTTTTGTTTTGATCTCTTACCTCAGCCTCAGTTTGTATTCCTTATGCCAGTGTTTCTTAAACTGTGGGTCGGGACCCTCTAGGTGGGTCACATAGCACCTAGGGCAGCCATGATTGAAAATACAGGGACACTGGAAAGGGGGAGGGCTGTGTGTTTATTTTGCTTGTGGAGGTCCTAAATAGGCATTTTTCCCCTTCGTGATTCACTTTGCTATTGGAAAATGGTTGAGACTTAGCCCAACGTCTTGCTGCATTCTCAGAAAAGCAGCAGGTTCTGGCATCACAATGATGCCACTTTTGGCGGGTCCTGGACAGATTGTCATTCTAAGAAGTCCCAGTGCTAAAACGTTTGAGAACCACAGCCTTATGCACATCATAAGAACATAAGAAGAGCCCCACTGGATCAGGCCAAAGGCCCATCTGGTCCAGCTTCCTGTATCTCACACTGGCCCACCAGGTGCCTCAGGGAGCACACAAGACAACAAGAGGCCTGCATCCTGTTGCCACGCCCTGGCACCTGGCATTCTGAAGTAGCCTCCTACTCATCATTTTGTCTTAGTGGCAGCCTGGTGGCAGTAAGTCATTTTGATCACAAGAGGAGATTTTATTCTGTCTGTGTTGCCCAGCGCCCCAATCAATCAATCACTAGTATTTATATACCGCTTTTCAACATAAAGTTCACAAAGCGGTTTACAGGCAAATAATAACATTAAAGTTAAATGGCTCCCTGTCCCAAAAGGGCTCACAATCTAAACGAATGGAGAACACCACCAGCAACAGCCATGAGAAAGACACTGCGCTGGGGTGAAGAGGGACAATTGCTCTCCCCCTGCTAAACATAAGAGGACACCACTTGAAAAAGTGCCTCTTGCCCACTTAGCAGGGGTTAGCCCCAACAGCCCCAGAAAACGCCTCTGAGCTCACTGCCCGTCCTATCTTTCCAGGGGACGCTCTCCAGACTGGTACAGCCGGGTCTTTGGCCACCTCTGCGCTATGGAGTTGGCGAGGATACGGGACTCCTTCCCACCGCTCAACCCAAGTGGGCCCGAGACAAAGATCTGAGGGGGCCCCAGAAGGCATCATCTCTGACCAGTGGCGCTACTGGAAGCAGAAGCTGGACCTGCGCCACTTTTGCTGCGGGGAGGAGCATCTTCAAACACCTGAGCGCAGGATGCATCCCTTGAATGCTGTCGTGGGCTTCCGTTGTGCAGGAGCTTCTACTTTGGTTCCTGCGATACTTCAGGCTTCATAGATGGAGCTAAGCAACAGCCCCCAATGAGCATGTTGGTGCTGCCGTTTCCTACTTCAGCAGTGCCTTAGGGTGCTGGGGTGGGATCTGGGAATTCCTTCCTCCAAGCTGGGGTTTATCGGCACCACCAATAGACGCTCTCAGCACCAGGAGGAAGGAGAGGATTTTAAAACTGGCTGGCTCAGACCAAGGGCAAGGAAGGGGAGCAGCTGAATCTCAGTGAGAAAGCACGTTCCTTCCCCACAACAAGGTCTTGGGTGCAGGGCATCTCTGTGTAAGAGGTGTCCAAGACCCCTGCTGCTCAGAGTAAACAGGTCAGATTGAGATGGGACCAGCTGTCTAAGTCAGTGGTGAGGAGCTCCGTGTCTTTCCAACCCTCCCTGACCGATGGGTGGAGTCACCAGCACGAGGCAGCTTCTGCAGATGACCGTAGGAGGGATGGTGCGACAGGGGCGTCCAGAGGGAAGGCGAAGTGGGCAGAGTTGCCACGGTGTCCGTGCGTTGAAGAGGGATGGGCAAGGAGGAGATTGGCTGGTGGTCGGCGGGCAAGTGCGTCCAAGGGGTGTCGCAGTATGGGTGAGGGTCTGCGTAGCCATGTTGTAGCACATAGAGAAAAAAGCTTGCATGTGTATGTCTGTGCGCGGCAGAGAGATGGGCTGTAGTTGGTCTTGGAAGCCAGAAACCTTTTTCTTTGTTGCTCCCTTTTTCGGTTGGGGTTGGGGTTAACTGCCACCAGGCAGGTCTGGGATCCAACAGCTCCTCGTCCTCTTCCATTTAGATAGGTGGATGCTTTTGTATGTGAGAGTCCAATAGGATGTCTTTCAAGTCCAAAGAGAGATTTCCCATTACAGCTCAAAAATGGGACGGGGCTGCTGGAGAAGATAATTCCGAAGCCTGACCTACTCTTCGTTCTTGCTTAGGATGCCTGACCCTGCTCCCGAGTTCTCCCAAGTGCAACTGAACTTGGGCTCCTAAAAACATGAATCTGTGTTGATTCTGCTGAGGGAGGGAGGGAGAGAGAGATTGCTGTCTCAGATGGCAAGCTCACAGATCTCTGGCACTTGGTCTAGCAGTCGTGAGCATCACCACATGCTAAAAGACTGCTGGTTGGCTAAGTGGCAGCGAATTGCAGGCAAAGATACCCACAGGGCAGCTCTCTTACCTGCAGGGAGGAAAAGTGGTGTCCGTAGAATCATGTAGAATCACTCTGCCATAAGGCTGTGATGCTCTGTTCCCTCCAAGCCAGGGGTTCCCAAACCCAGTGGTTGCGATACCCACAGCTTTGGCACTTCATAAATCCTGCCTCCTTAAAGGGGATGGCAAATGGCAGAGACCCAAAGACGACAGCATCCAGGACTTCCAGGGTCTCCCCAAGACTGACAGCAGGGAGGTTAAAAAATTTGTTTCAGCAGCGTTTCTTACCTCCCTTTCATCGCCAATGGCGGCAGCCTGGAGAACCCCAAAGGGGTCATCACTGCCATCTATGGGTCCTCAGAAGGCTCCCAACCCTGTCTTAAAGGAGCAGGAGGTTGGGAACTAAACCCTAAACCAATAGACTGACTTTGGCTAACACTGGCCTGTAATGTAGCTCAAAATAGGCTTTCCCCCAGTACAGGGCCTGGTTTACTGGACAGCATTCCAACTGGAAGGCAAGAAAACCTAATCTGTAGAAACATAGATCTGCTTCACAACGGAAGAATTGGTTCCTGTTGTCCGTCCTTTCTCTTTTAAAACTGCGAACCCCGTCTATTCTCCTGGGGGTAGGGGCTTAAAAAGAAATTACTAACGTCTAGTGGGGGAAAATAATTAATGCCCTAATCGTTACAAAGCATTTCCTTGTGTACTCCTCTATAAATACTGTACAGTTGTCATATTAATTTAATATATAACGACCGCGTTAAGAGCGTTGGAGTGGATGGCATTTGTCAGAGTTAGTGTATTTTGTATTTAAGGAATTTTTGTACCATGCGCCGTCACGACAGAGGGTGAAAACAGGAGCGACAGAAAACAGAAGTCCTCCTCCTCCTCGGTTTGTATAAGAAATAATAAAGTACTAACAGACCTTCTCGCATAGTGATGATTGTCTGATGTTCTTCCAAGCAGTTGTTTCTTCCCCTCTAAGTGCCGGAGTGGTGACCCATGTTAGCAAACTGCAGGGAGATATAACTTCCTAGATGCAGAATACATCACATGGCATTTCAGTCTTATGGTAAAGCAAGGCTCATTATTTACTATTGGCATCCCTCAAGAAATGCACAAGGCAAAGGGTCTGGGTTAAAACCAGCCACATTTATTATTGCAAGGAATGGCAATCAACAAGAGACTGGCATATGTCTAAGCACCCTTCCCCTGCAGATCTCTGCAGATGATCCAAGCTTCTCTGCCTCATCAGATACAATGGGAAAGAAACTGAACTCCTTGGAGATACAAGTGATAGGAATGTTGTTCTGAGAAAGACGTAAGCACATAAGAAGATCCCCACTGGAGCAAGCCAAGCCCACCGCATCCAGCTGCCTGCATCTCAGTGGCCCACCGGATAACTAAGAGCACAGTCCTAACCTGGAGTTAGGCCAGCACAAGGGACACCATAAAACGTGTTTGGACCATTCTTGGAGTCAGGGAGGATGGTGCATGTCTGTGTGCCAGCCTCTCTGACTCCAAGAGTGGTCCACACATACTTTACGGCGTCCGTTGTGCTGACCAAACTTGGCTGGCCTAACTGCAGGTTAGGACTGTGCCCTAAATATTTGCATCTTGTTGCCACTCCCCTGCATCCAGCATTCAATAACCAGAAGGTTGTACACCCATCATAGTCTGTAGCCTGAGATGGACGTTTCCTCCAGAATTCTGTCCAATCTGCCTTTACAGGCACCCAGGCCAGATGCCATCACCACCTCCAGTGATAAGGAGTTCCACGGGTGAGTAGGAGTTCCACAGGTGAGTTCCACAGGTGAGTAGGAGTTCCACAGGTGAGTTCCACAGCTCAGTTTACCTGCTGAGTAAAACACGTATTTTCTTGAGTGGTTCATATGCCAAGTGTAGACTCAAGGATGGATTTCTTCTACACCAGGAAAATTGGGTGGGGAGGGAGTCCCACCCTCTGCAAGTATTACAGTGGCTATGAGATGCCTGCAGACCTTATTTACAGACGTGATTCAAATGCTAGGTGAGATTCAGCTCAATCTGAGCACTTTTCGAGTCCCATTTGGGTCTGTTCTTTCAAGCAGCTTTTGGCATGCTTAGTGTTGGCCAAGACCAATTTCCAGCTATTCATAAGCACTTCCACATGGTGCTTGCTCTAGCCACAAAACTCAGAGGCCACGTCTAATGCCTGGATGCTTGGAGTGGTAGGGCAGGAGGTTGCATTCCATGTTTCTGGCTGAATCGTGGCCATGCACCAGGTATGCAAGGTCACAGGCAGTGGGCAGCATCTCTTCGTGCAGCAGCATTTCTTCTAGCCCAGTAGCACATGCTGTCCAAATACCCAGGCTTGACAACCACGTCACAGAAGGAAGAGGGCTGAGTTCAGCAAACTGACAAGAAGCCCTGCAGGCAAGGATTCTCCGAGACTTGCAGACGCAAAGGCCAAAGCAGTTTGAACATTTGTTCATCCTTCCTTCAACACCTGTGGACTTCAACACCTGGAGATGCAGAGGCAGGGAGTACTTCTGCAAAGGTGGGTGCTTCCAGTCTCTTCCAGAAATGGTCCAGGAATGGCAGAAACAAAGCAGCCGATCATACTTCTCTGTAGTGGTTTTGGCAGTCTTCCACCTCTGGAAGCTGTTTCTCCTTGAGCATCTTCCAACTATGGCTGCAAGCCGTTTGATGGATTTGGGGTGGGATTGCTCACAGACAGGTGGGTGGATACGTGGTCCCTGGGATGCCCTCAGCTCTCAAGATGGTGCACAGCCACAGTCCAAGCAGATAGAAATACACCAGTGGAGGGGAATTGCCCATTGGCTACAGGACCATCATGCTGGCGTCAGACGGTGCTAGTGTGGGTGGAGAGCAAGATGGAGCTTTTTCCTCGGGATGCCCGGAGCGGTCCATTTGCTTGTAGGCAGTGCTTGAGCTTCTCCTGGAAAGAGGTGGTGGTGAGGGTGTAGAGGATGGGGTTCAGCCCGCTGTTGATGGGCAGGATGAAGATGACCACCCAGGAGGCCGTGGTTCCTGTTCAGGGAGAAGAAAGCAGCTCAAGGCTTGTTTGGTGTCTAGACCAGTGTTTCTCAAACGCTGATGCTGGGTGGGTGGCAGAAAGCTTGGGGCAGCCATCTTGGAAGCTGCAGCCAGTGATGTCATTCAGGGGGAACGGACCAGAACGGGCGTTCCGGATCCTAACGGGCTCCGTGGCTGGTTCCGGGTTCCCGACAAGTGCCAATCAAAAGTGAGTCCCTGTTCCTAAATCATTTGAATGACACCACTGGCTGCAGCCCTTACTCTTGCTATACTCCTAGTTGGAATTTTCAGAATTTTTTTTTCTAATTTAATGTTGTTGTTTTCAGTTCAGTGCTTTTACATCATATTTTGTCATCTCGCTTTCTGGCAAGGACGTCTCATGGATGCAGAATTGCTGCAGTTCAAGCATGCCAGTTTGCATTCCAGGAGGGCCATTTGACTTTTTCGCAATGATGGCACTTCCTGCTTGATGATGTCACTTCTGGCTATGACATCACTTTCGGTGGGTGCCATTCTCAAAAGTGGCCCCCAGTCTAAAACGTTTGAGAACCACTGGTCTAGTCTGTTAATATGATCCACAGACTCCCCAGTCCTCTTGGTTAATAATTTCCAAATTCTAATGGCAACTTCCAGCTAGAACAGTAATTTTTTTTAAAAAACAGACACGCACAGTTCTCAGTCTTAGCTAACCATCAATCTGCCAAGTGTTCAAAGCACATTAAACTACAAATCTACAAACTACAAATCATCACAGCACATTTATCAAACTCATAGTGCTTCAATTAGTTAAACTGTCCCTTGTGGCAACTGGAGTCTGTTTTCATTTTTTTTTTTGTTGCAATTCAAAGGTCAGCTGCCTCTCCTCTAACATAACTGTTTTCCAAACAACTCCAAAACAACTAATTGTTTTCACAACTACTGTCAGTCATCATTATCTGCTAGGGTTAGGTTCCTGGAAATCCTTGTGAATAGTAAATTCACAGATAACTAACCATTGATCATGGGGTTCCGTGCAAGGGATACCTTATCTGCCATTAAAGGACCCTCAGGAAGCCAGCAGAGTGTAGCAGGAGGTGCCAACAGATCTCCAAGTGCTGCAGAGATCTTCTGGAGGCTGCAGGATCTTCAGTACGGCCACTTAAATGGTCACTTCTGCCATTTTAAAGGGGTCAGTGCTGCTTTCAGGTGCCATTCTGAACGTCCCGGCAGCTTTTGGAAAGTCTTTGCATATTGGGTAATTTGCAGAGACACAGATAATGAGGAAAGTAGCAATTCTGCCCCTCACAGGTAAGCGAATTTGCAGATACCGAGTTCACTGACTGCATTCTCTTGTTGGCAACTCCCATTTGATTTTTTCTCATAGTTAATATGAGCTGTTTCAGCAGCTGCTAATAGGCTAAGCACCCATGCATGCAAATGACTTGGTTCGACACACTTCATGATACTTAAAACGACATACTAATGGGTCATAGGTTCAATTTTTTGTTCATCTCCTTAATTATCTCAATGACCACCCAGCCAAAATTTCTCTGAAGATAAAACAGTTCTTAACAGCTCTTTAACAGTTCTTAAAAGGCTCTTTGGGCCTTTTCCTCATTTTAGGCTGCCCTAACATTCTCACTTCCTAACTGAACCATTCCCTCCCCTGAATTGTCCGATAGAATCATAGTGTTGGAAGGGACCTACAAGGTCATCTAGTCCAACCCCCTGCCTGTAGCAGGAAATCCTACAGCAGCTCCAGCAGGTGCCTGTCGAGCCTCTGCTTGAAGGTCTCCAGTGAGGGAGAATCCACCACCTCCCTCGGCAATCTGTTCCACTGTCGAACCGCCCTTATCATCAAGAAAGCCTTCCTGATGCTCAGCCGGAATCTCCTCTCTTGCAGTTTGTACCCATTGGAACCTAGTTCTACTGTGAAGGGCAGGTGAGAACAAATGCGTCCCTTCTTCCCTGTGACAGATCATCTTGAGATATTTGAAGAGTGCTATCGTATCCCTATTGCCTTTTTACATCCTAGATGTCTCCTATAGCATTTTTACAGCCTCGTCCCTTAAGGATGCTTTCAGCTCCTGTTGGCTTTCCCCCAGTTTAAAAGCAGCTCTGCTATCTTTTCAATGTAAAAAAAGGTGTGGTGCTTCTCTCCCCCAATGTGTGGGGGCGGCAGGTGAAGCAGAGCCATCTTGCCATCGTCCATAGAAAATAACTGCAGCTTCCCCCATGACCAGCGACGGGGTCTACAAACGACCTGGGGGAACGCTGGGCGGGACTTACGCGGGGGCTTCCGCGTGATTGGCTGCCCGTCCACAGCATTCTGCAGCTGTCCTGTCCTGGGGGGGCTGCCCCCAGTTTGCTCACCCAGGCACCCGGCACGACCCTCACCCATCCTCCGCAGCGAGCAGGAGCCCCGCCGAGGCCAGAGCAGCTGCAGATCGCCGCGGACGGGCTGCCAATCACCCGGATGTCCCGCCTACGTCCCGCCCAGCATTCCCCCAGGTCGTTTGTAGATCCCGTCGCTGCCCGTGACTATGTCCTCCACCTGCTTTCTGAGTCAGAAAGTGGGTGGAGGCCCAGGGGAGACTGCAGTGATTTCCTGTGATCTATAGTAGGGCAGTTCTCCTTCACCTGCTGCCCCCACACTGCACACAATTTGAATTCAGAACCTCTGGCACCCAGGGCAAGAACCATGCCTCCAGACAGCTGGCTAAACATCTTTGAGGTTCCATCTCCCTTATCCCACCACCAGCACATCAGGAAGGGCTTCACCAGGGTCATGAATGGAGCAAGCAAAGGCCGCTACCTGGAATTTCCATGTCCAGCAAAGAAAGGATCTTCAGGATGAAGATGGGGATCCAGCAGAGGGCATTGGTGGCAACGATGAAGAAGAACCGCTTGGCCACAGCCACCTCCATGGAGAAGATGCTGCGCTGGGCAGTGCGGGCTGCTGTTGTGTGGATGGAGTAGAACATGCTGGAGTAGGCAAAGAAGATGGTGACAAAGGCCACCAGGTTCAGACCTAGAAGGGAAGGAGAGAGGAAAAACTGACATGAATTGGTGGGTGGACATGCTTTCCATTGGGCCACACACACTCCTCCATCCAAAGTGGTTAGGAACAGTCATGGGGAGACAAAGCCCAGCACCGCAGCATGTGCCCCATACTTCAAAAGCCACGTCTCCTTGCCCCACCATCCCTCATTCCTCCTAACTCATTGAGATATTATTGTCCTGCCTGCTCTCATCCTCTGGAAGGAAGATCTTGGTGCCTGGGCTACCATACATACTCAAGTATAAGTCGATCTCACAGATAAGTCAAGGACAGTTTGAGTCAAAAATCATGGAATTTTCTATGACCCTCAGATACATCAGGGTGGTGGTGGTGGTAAAACATAGGGGAGCATCTGACTATAATTTTGTCTGTTTTTAGCCTTCCTAGTTTCTCCCATGCTGAGAATGTCAAGAGCCAATCACTGCAAAGAGGGGAGAGTGAGGGAAATGGTGCTTGTGAAGAGGAGCATAAAACACCCCCCCCCAATAATGACACAAGACAGATAGCATTGAATTGATGTGAAAAAAGCAGATTCAAACTGCAGGGGAAAAAAGACACAGGATAGCATCTTCAGAAAGGGTTGGGAGTTAAGGAGTTAACAGCATGCTCAGAGGAGCTAGCTGCCCCACCCCTACCAATACAAACAATGAAATGGAGATCAAAGGACTGCTCCCAGTGTAATTTAACACTTGGAAACTCTCTGCAAGCATAAAAGATGGCCCACAGACACTTTGCAGACAGTCAACAAGCTGCTGACACCCCTCAACTGTCCCAAATTTTGACTGATCTTAAGATAAACATAGGAGGCAATTTACAGTTCATTTATCAATAAAAGTTTCTAATCTTATACCCGAGTATCTATGGTATATGACCACTCACTCAAAACCCAAAGCTTCTGCAGACTGACAGCAGAGTTGCTTCTCTGGCTGGCAGCTGGCCAATCAGCAACTCCTTCTGTTCACTGCAAAGTCATCTCCCCACTCCTCGCCCCGCCCCAATCTGGAGGGGAGGACCTGGAGCACATTGTTGTTTGCTAGGGACCAGAAGAGGTAGCTGCAAGACCTCTGGGTGTTCCGGTTACGGTTGCACCTTTTTTGCAGATGGTAACCGTGGTCCATCTCGGCTACCAATACTGTATCACAAGAGGAAGGACACAGCTCCTTACCCAGGAATATCCCTGTGGAGTAGCCACGGGAACCTTGGCTCTCCGTCCCGTCGGAGTGGAGAGGGAAGCACACCCCGTTCTGGCCGTAGAACTTCCTCAGCGACTCCTTGCACAAGAACGGCAGCAGCGTCAGCAACAGGCCCAGGAGCCAAATGGTGGCCAAAATGGAGCGTGTCCACTTCTTGCTCGCTCCGTAGTGGCTGAAGGGGAACACGATGCACAAGTACTTCTCCAGGGTCATGTAGGTCAGCAGGAGGACGGACACCTCCGAGGAGAGCATGGCCAGGCTCCCCACCAGCTGACAGGTGGTACTTGCCATCCATGCTTGGGCATGCTTGTTGTACTCGCCGGAGAAGGCCAGGTCAAAAGCGCCAAGGAAGAAGAGGTAGATGCCCATCAGGCAATCAGCACCTTGGACAGAGGCAGGAGAGGCTCATTAGGTGCTTCTCAGAATATACCTTCCTAGTTTCTCCCATGCTTCCTCCCCTCTTCTTTAATAATAATAATAATAATAATAATAATAATAATAATAATAATAATAATAATAATAATAATAATA